>CM042845.1:18034078-18320009 GCA_023653725.1 Bungarus multicinctus | reverse complement strand
AGGCGTCCCGATCCAGGAAGGGCCGCAACTGGTAAACCAGGCGGACCTGATAAAAAGCCATACATACATATATATATATGCAAAGTGGAAAAGGGATGAAAAGGAAAAAACAGAAGGCTGATTCGGGAAACGCCAGCAGATTGCATCAGTCCCACGTGGGCTGCTGGTGCGTCAAACGCCTTCACAGTTTCAGGAATGTCTTAATCAGTTAGCAAAGCACATCAGAAACGGTGGCCAACCTGATTTCATGAGGCAGGGAGTTCCACGGGCTCGCAGATATGAACAAATTAACCTTTCCTCTCTGCCCGACACGCAAGGTAGACTTGGCAGAAAACGGAAGGTGGGACTGAGAGGCCAAAAGAACCGACGGCTTCATTTCTTGCGGCTCAACAATTTTTTTTTTAATGTGGCTCGTGATTCGTTCTCGAGACAGCTACCAAACTTCTCAGAAGACCCGTTTTGTGTCCCTTCCAGGCGGTAAAGTCCCCCCTCCCCGGCCATCTTTCTCCCCGATGTGCCAGATTGCCACTACAACCCCCTTAAAGCAAATGATGCCAAGGAGTCGCATCCTTCTGGCCCAACCAGTTTTTCCAGCAAATCAAAAAAAATAGAAGAATAAAAGTCAAGAATTTGCAACGCTTGCAGAGGTTGAACCCTGGGAACTGGCAGGTGCCGCAAAAGGCATGCTGACTCTTGTCAGACAGACGCCAGGGGAGGCCGACAACCGCAATCAAAATTGTGTAGAGTTTATGCAAGGCGTTTTTAAGTTCATCAAGCAGCTGACGGTTGCATTCATCACAGCTCCTCCTCTGTCAAGGCTGCCCCACCCACTTTTGACATGGAACTGGAGGTGTGGGTTTGTGTGTGGGTGTGTGTGTGTGTGATTGTGCAGCGCGGCTGCACAGTTGCTAAGCTGTGGTTGGAGGTGCATGTCTGGGGGATTGGTGATGAGTGACTTCCTCTGCAGAGTTTCCAGCATCCGGAGACAATCTTGTCCAAAGTTGATAATAAAGGGTTGCATTCACTGAACTGGCTGGAGTGGTGGGGCTCCTTTGAGGCTGTCTAGACTCACCCCCTGGCTAAGGCGAGAAATCCAGAATGAGACTCTTTCTGGCCCAGGTCCTGTTGAAAGTCCTTGACCCTTCCTTCATTTCGAGATAGGGTATAATCTAAATCTGTCTTTTTGTAACTGACATTTCATGACCCAACTAAGTGGCAGCATCAGTGGTAGAAGGGAAAGAAGTTTGGGGGGAAGGGGAGGAGGAAGAGGAGGAAGAGAATGATTGTGGAACCTTGCTGCTCTCTGAGCTTGGCTGTTTTCTTGCAGACGTTTCATGACCCAACTAAGTTGCATCATCAGTGCTAGAAGGGAATGAGATTTGGGGGGAAGCGGGGGAGGAGGAAGATAATGGTAGGGTCCTTGGTGGTCTCTTAGCTTGCAGACGTTTCATGACCCAACTAAATAACATCATTAATGCTAGATGGGAGGAGGAGGAGGAGGACAATGACTGTGAGGTTGTTTGGTGCTCTCTGAGCTTGATGGCTTTCTTGCAGACGTTTCATGATCCAGCTAGGTAACATTATCAGCGCTAGTAAGTGTGGAATTTCCTCCCTGTTTATATACAGCAGCCTGCCCTGCCAGTATTGTTGGCCATGTAGTTTTCTCCTCGGCAGTTCTTTGATTAGAGAATTGCTTTCTGTTTGATTGTTTATCTTGTGTTTGTCCCTGCTTATCTGGGTGTTGGTTACCAGGGAGGCAGGAGGTGTTCTATTCTTTTAGATTCCTTCTTCGTTTAGCCTGGTTATCTAGTTGCTAATTATCTAGCTGGGTAGTGAAACCTTTGCAAACAAATATCCCAACTCAGAGAGCACCATGGATTCCTCCGTCCAACCCTACAGAGATTTCCTTATATTGAAAGAAAAAACACCTCTCCTTCCACCGCCAACTACGAAGGACAGGCTGAAAAGATTTGTCAGTGCCATCCCTGCTCCTCCCACCTGAGAAGGACTAGAAATCATCCCTTCCTTTTCTCATGATGGGCAAAAGGATTCATCTTGAAAAAGAGCCCCAACCAAGGCAGAAGAAGAGAAATCTGAGCTCAGGCCAGAACTGTAAACTGAGAAAGTGTCTCAGACTTAAAACTTATCATGTTTTTGTGAAGATAAAGGAGGGGGAAGTCTTCAGACTGACAATATTCTCTTACTGTAATTGTATAACAATAGCAATAGCCCTTAGACTTATATACCGCTTCACAGTATTTTACAGCCCTCTCTAAGTGGTTTTACAGAATCAGCCTCTTGCCCCAACAATCTGGCTCTTCATCTTACCCACCTCAGAAGGACAGAAGGCTGAGTCAACCTTGAGCCTGGTGAGATTCGAACTGCCAAATTGCAGTCAGCCGGGCAGTCAGCAGAAGTAGCCCGCAGTCCTGCGCTCTAACCACTGCTCCACTGCAGCTCATAAAAGTTGCATTAGCATGCAGGTGTCTCGAATCTACCTTGATCCTTTCCCCAAAGGTGCTTTTTGAAAAGGCAACTGGGATTTCTTTGATTTTCCAGGGAAACGTTTTTGCTTCTCATCCAAGTAGCTTGATAAGAACTAAAGAAGTTTCTGGGATGAGAAGTGAAACCTCTTCAAGGAAAAACAGAGTCCAGTTGCCTTTTCAAAAAGCACCTTTGGGACAACCATGACCTGGACGACTGAGAATCTCCATAGAGGTTTACCTTGACACTTCTGCACGTTGTCCTGTTCTTGGTAGGACTGCCAGGACCGTCCTGTCAACCCGCCTGAAGATCTGGTGGTACGTGAAACACCGCACCACCATCCCCAAGATCTTCCAGCAGACAGTGCAGAGACACCCGGAGAAGGTAGCCCTCATCTTCCAAGGCACAGGAGAAACGTGGACCTTCCGCCAGCTGGATGACTACTCCAACCAGGTGGCCAACTTCTTCTACGAGCAGGGCTTCCACTCGGGGGACGCCGTCGCCCTCTTCATGGAGTCCTGCAACCAGTACGTCGGCCTGTGGCTCGGACTGGCCAAGATCGGGGTGGAGGCGGCTCTCCTGAACTCCAATGTGCGGCAGGAATCCTTGGTCCACTGCATTAAAATCTCCCATGCCAAGGCGGTCATATTTGGAGGCGAGCTGGCTGAAGGTAAGGTGACCACAGGGTGGGGAAGAGGCAAAAAAGGTAGGGGAGACCAGAGGCTGGATTGATCCTGAATGGTCAACCAGAGTTGGTTGACTCTTTTCTTGTAGAGAAAAGTAAAGTCTTACACTTAGGCAAGAATAACCAAAAGTACAGATCCAGATTGGGAGAAACATTTTATGTTGTACAGGTCACCTTCAAGAAGTGAGAGGAGCCGAATGTCAACTCATAAAACATTTTTATGGCCGTTTTATAGTGGCCAACAGAAAGGGAGGGGGGAAAGCAATGGTGGGATTCAATTTTTTTTACTAACAGTTATGTGGGCGTGGCAGGGGAAGGATACTGTAAAATCTACAGTCAGAGGTGGTTTTTGCCAGTTCTCTGAACTACTCAAAATTTCTGCTACCGGTTTTCCAAAACCGCTCAGAACCTGCTGAATACCACTTCTGGGGGGAAGCGGTTTGAAAGAGCAGTGCGGCAGCTGGGAATCAAAAGTGCATTTCATGCATAGTTTTTCAGAGACAGTAACTAGGCGACTGACGTTTCTGCCACGCAAAAATCTAACTGGAGAGACTGATTGATGACTCTGAGCTATGGATGTGTCCCATTGGAGGATATGAATTAGGATACACCCAGCGGGTGCAGGGGGGAAAACCAGGGTCAAGGGTGACAATGAATGATGTGTCTCAGAGTCGGCTACACCCAGGCAGTGCCAAACATGTTAACTCTTAATAAATCCTTTTGAAGTTTTGGAAATTTGGCTCGAGACTCATGATTTAATACTGCTGGAATCCTGACAGCAGATTTAATAGCAGTAACTGTGAGAGGGACCTTGGAGTCGTAGTGGACAACCAGCTAAATATGAGCCAGCAGTGTGCAGCGGCAGCCAAAAAAGCCAATGCAATCCTAAGTTGCATTAACAGAGGGATATAATCAAGATCAAGGGAGATACTAATACCATTCTATAAAGCCTTAGCATGATCACTCGTAGAGTACAGCATCCAGAAGAAAAGGACCAGGGGAGACAGGATAGCAGTCTTCCAATATTTGAGGGGCTGCCGCAGAGAGGATGAAGGGGGTCAAACTATTATCCAAAGCACCCGAAGGCCAGACAAGGAATGATGGATGGAAACTGAACAAGGAGAGATTCAACCTGGAAATGAGAAATTTCCTGTCAGCAAGAACAATCAACCCATGGAACAGAAGTTGCCTTCAGAAGTTGTGGGAGCTTCATCACTGGAGGCTTTCAAGAAGAGACTGGACTGCCACCTGTCAGAAATGGTGTAGGGTCTCCTGCTTGGGCGGGGGGTTGGACTAGATGACCTATAAGGTCCCCTTCCAACTCTGTTATTTGGTTATCTTTTACGAGGACTCAGCCATGGTTGTTTTTAACCTGGGCCTCCTGAAGGAGCCCCAATGACGGTGATTTGCACAAAGCTCTGGTTTGTTTTATGAGGAGCCTGTTTTCTTAACTAGGATGACTGCGATCATCAAGACAAAAACTTTCAATTTAAAGGTGCAATCCACAATGGCTCAGCTCCTGGGGATGCTTGGGGCCAGTTGCTCCTCCTTCCCCCAGCCTACCTCACAGGGTTGTTGTTAGAAGAAGAAACCTCCCAAGACGCCCCACGAGCTCCCAAACATAGCCAGACAAACTGACCACAATTCTCTTTTTTTTCTCTTCTCCTAGCCTTGAGGGAAGTCCAGCCCTCCCTGGAGAAATCCATCCGTCTCTTCTGCTCCGGCAATCGGCAGGCCGCCAACTCCCTGCCTGGGGTGGAAGATCTCGACTGTCTGGTTGAGAAGGCCCAGCGCCAGCCGCCCAATCCACCGGACAAGGGATTCTTAGGTATGGTCTCTGTGCCCACCTCCCAGAAGTGGCTCTGTCCCCACTGCCAGCCTGGCACCCTTCAGCCTGGATTTCAGGGGGTGGAGAGACGGTTGTCCCATGCAGTCCTCCCTTCCTAAAGGAGGATGAAGGTGGGAGCCAAGATCCTGCTCAGCCTGCAGAGAAAAATAGCAATAGCCATAGCCCTTAGACTCATATACCACTTCACAGTGCTTCACAGCCCTCTCTAAGCGGTTTACAGAATCAATCTATTTTCCCCCAAAATCTGGGTCCCCATTTTGTGGACTTCAGAAGAATGGAAGGCTGAGCCAACCTTGAGCCAATCAGGATCGAACTGCTGGTAGTGGGCAGAGTTAGACGGCAATACTGCATTCTAACCATTGTACTACCACGGCTCTTAGATAAATATAGGATGGATGGATAGATAATAGATTGATAGCTAGCTAGATGATAGATTGATAGCTAGATAGATGATAGATTTTTACCCACCTCGGAGGGATGGAAAGCTGAGTCAACCTTGAGCCTGGTGAGATTCAAACTGCCAAATTGCAGGCAGCTGGCAGTCAGCAGAAATGGCCTGCAGTACTGCACTCAACCACTGCGCCATCGAGGCTTATCTTCCCAGGAAAGGGAATGGCTGGGACGATGGAGAGTTGGTGCTCCAGAGATAGTTCTGGTTGCAAAAGGCAGATTTCTGAAAAACTCCTTGTCCTTTGCAAACCCCTGAAAATCTCTTGAAGTTCTCCATGTTCTTTGCAAAATCCTGAAGTTCTCCATGTTCTTTTAATTTCCTGAAGTTCTTCATGTTTTCCTGGTAAACTCCTGAAGTTCTTCTTCTTCCCTGCAAAATCCCAAAGTTCTCCAGTTCTTTGCAAACTCCTGAATTTCTCCATGTTCTTTGCAAACTCCCAAAGTTCTCCATGTCCTTAGCAAACTCCAGAAGTTCTCCATGTTCTTTGAAACTCCCGAAGTTCTCCATGTTCTTTGAAACTCCCAAAGTTCTCCGGTTCTTTGCAAACTCCTGAATTTCTCCATGTTCTTGGCAAACTCCTGAATTTCTCCATGTTTTGTTGGTAGACTCCTGAATTTCTCCATGTTCTTGGCAGACTCCTGAATTTCTCCATGTTCTTGGCAGGCTCCTGAATTTCTCCATGTTCTTGGCAGATACCTGAATTTCTCCATGTTCTTGGCAGACTCCTGAATATCTCCATGTTTTGTTGGCAGACTCCTGAATTTCTCCATGTTCTTGGCAGACTCCTGAATTTCTCCATGTTTTGTTGGCAGACTCCTGAATTTCTCCATGTTCTTGGCAGACTCCTGAATTTCTCCATGTTCTTGGCAGATATCTGAATTTCTCCATGTTCTTGGCAGAATCCTGAATTTCTCCATGTTCTTGGCAAACTCCTGAATTTCTCCATGTTTTGTTGGCAGACACCTGAATTTCTCCATGTTCTTGGCAGACTCCTGAATTTCTCCATGTTCTTGGCAGACTCCTGAATTTCTCCATGTTCTTGGCAGACTCCTGAATTTCTCCATGTTCTTGGCAGACTCCTGAATTTCTCCATGTTTTGTTGGCAGACACCTGAATTTCTCCATTTTCTTGGCAGACTCCTGAATCTCCATGTTCTTGGCAGACTCCTGAATTTCTCCATGTTCTTGGCAGACGCCTGAATTTCTCCATGTTCTTGGGCAGACTCCTGAATTTCTCCAGTTCTTGGCAGACTCCTGACTCCATGGTTTGTTGCAGACACCTGAATTTCTCCCATGTGCGTGGGCAGACTCCTGAATTTCTCCATTTTCTTGGCAGACTCCTGAATTTCTCCATGTTCTTTGGCAGACTCCTGAAGGGCTCCTGTTCTTGGCAGACTCCGAATTTCTCCATGTTCTGGCAGACATGTTTTGTTGGCAGACACCTGAATTTCTCCATGTTCTTGGCAGACTCCTGAATTTCTCCATGTTCTTGGCAGACTCCTGAATTTCTCCATGTTCTTGGCAGACTCCTGAATTTCTCCATGTTCTTGGCAGACTCCTGAATTTCTCCATGTTCTTGGCAGACTCCTGAATTTCTCCATGTTTTGTTGGCAGACACCTGAATTTCTCCATGTTCTTGGCAGACTCCTGAATTTCTCCATGTTCTTGGCAGACTCCTGAATTTCTCCATGTTCTTTGCAAACTCCTGAATATCTCCATGTTTTGTTGGCAGACACCTGAATTTCTCCATGTTTTGTTGGCAGACACCTGAATTTCTCCATGTTCTTGGCAGACTCCTGAATTTCTCCATGTTCTTGGCAGACTCCTGAATTTCTCCATGTTTTGTTGGCAGACACCTGAATTTCTCCATGTTCTTGGCAGAATCCTGAATTTCTCCATGTTCTTGGCAAACTCCTGAATTTCTCCATGTTTTGTTGGCAGACACCTGAATTTCTCCATGTTCTTGGCAGACTCCTGAATTTCTCCATGTTCTTTGCAAACTCCTGAATTTCTCCATGTTTTGTTGGCAGACACCTGAATTTCTCCATGTTCTTGGCAAACTCCTGAATTTCTCCATGTTTTGTTGGCAGACTCCTGAATTTCTCCATGTTCTTGGCAGACTCCTGAATTTCTCCATGTTTTGTTGGCAGACTCCTGAATTTCTCCATGTTTTTGGCAGACTCCTGAATTTCTCCATGTTTTGTTGGCAGACTCCTGAATTTCTCCATGTTCTTGGCAGACTCCTGAATTTCTCCATGTTCTTGGCAGATATCTGAATTTCTCCATGTTCTTGGCAAACTCCTGAATTTCTCCATGTTTTGTTGGCAGACACCTGAATTTCTCCATGTTTTGTTGGCAGACTCCTGAATTTCTCCATGTTCTTGGCAGATATCTGAATTTCTCCATATTTTGTTGGCAGACACCTGAATTTCTCCATGTTCTTGGCAAACTCCTGAATTTCTCCATGTTTTGTTGGCAGACACCTGAATTTCTCCATGTTCTTGGCAAACTCCTGAATTTCTCCATGTTTTGTTGGCAGACTCCTGAATTTCTCCATGTTCTTGGCAGACTCCTGAATTTCTCCATGTTTTGTTGGCAGACTCCTGAATTTCTCCATGTTCTTGGCAGACTCCTGAATTTCTCCATGTTTTGTTGGCAGACTCCTGAATTTCTCCATGTTCTTGGCAGACTCCTGAATTTCTCCATGTTTTGTTGGCAGACTCCTGAATTTCTCCATGTTCTTGGCAGACTCCTGAAGTTCTCCATGTTCTTGGCAGACACCTGAAGTTCTCCATGTTCTTTGCAAACTCCTGAAGTTCTCCATGTTCTTTTAATCTCCTGAAATTCTTCGTGTTTTCTTTGTAAACTCCCAAAGTTCTCCAATTTCTTTGCAAACTCCTAAAGTTCTCCATGTTCTTTGCAAACTCCTAAAGTTCTCCATGTTCTTTGCAAACTCCTGAAGTTCTCTGTTCTTTTAATCTCCTGAAATTCTTCATGTTTTCTTTGTAAACTCCTAAAGTTCTCCAATTTCTTTGCAAACTCCTGAAGTTCTCCAGGTTCTTTGCAAACTCCTGAATTTCTCCATGTTCTTGGCAGACTCCTGAAGTTCTCCAGGTTCTTTGCAAACTCCTGAATTTCTCCATGTTCTTGGCAGACTCCTGAAGTTCTCCATGTTCTTTGCAGACTCCTGAAGTTCTCCATGTTCTTTGCAGACTCCTGAAGTTCACCCTGTTCTTGGCAGACTCCTGAAGTTCGCCCTGTTCTTTGCAAACTCCTGAAGTTCGCCCTGTTCTTGGCAAACTCCTGAAGTTCGCCCTGTTCTTGGCAGACTCCTGAAGTTCGCCCTGTTCTTGGCAGACTCCTGAAGTTCGCCCTGTTCTTTGCAAACTCCTGAAGTTCGCCCTGTTCTTTGCAAACTCCTGAAGTTCGCCCTGTTCTTTGCAAACTCCTGAAGTTCGCCCTGTTCTTTGCAAACTCCTGAAGTTCGCCCTGTTCTTTGCAAACTCCTGAAGTTCGCCCTGTTCTTGGCAGACTCCTGAAGTTCGCCCTGTTCTTTGCAAACTCCTGAAGTTCGCCCTGTTCTTTGCAAACTCCTGAAGTTCGCCCTGTTCTTGGCAGACTCCTGAAGTTCGCCCTGTTCTTTGCAAACTCCTGAAGTTCGCCCTGTTCTTGGCAGACTCCTGAAGTTCGCCCTGTTCTTGGCAGACTCCTGAAGTTCGCCCTGTTCTTTGCAAACTCCTGAAGTTCGCCCTGTTCTTTGCAAACTCCTGAAGTTCGCCCTGTTCTTTGCAAACTCCTGAAGTTCGCCCTGTTCTTGGCAGACTCCTGAAGTTCGCCCTGTTCTTTGCAGACTCCTGAAGTTCGCCCTGTTCTTTGCAAACTCCCGAAGTTCGCCCTGTTCTTTGCAAACTCCCGAAGTTCGCCTTGTTCTTTGCAAACTCCCGAAGTTCGCCCTGTTCTTTGCAAACTCCCGAAGTTCGCCCTGTTCTTTGCAAACTCCCGAAGTTCGCCCTGTTCTTTGCAAACTCCTGAAGTTCGCCCTGTTCTTTGCAAACTCCTAAAGTTCTCCATGTTCTTTTAATCTCCTGAAATTCTTTGTGTTTTCTTTGTAAACTCCCAAAGTTCTCCAATTTCTTTGCAAACTCCTGAAGTTCTCCGTGTTCTTTGCAAACTCCTGAAGTTCGCCCTGTTCTTTGCCCACTTCCCTGAAAGTCTCCGTGTTCTTCTTTTTTTTTTTCAGATAAACTCTTCTACATTTACACTTCCGGAACGACTGGCTTGCCCAAGGCAGCCATCATCGTCCACAGCAGGTCAGTGAAAAGAAAAGAGATATTTTTGCCATGGTTCAGGCCTCCCCATTTCCTCAAGAGCCCCCTCTAGACGGGCTGGCTCCCACCCAAACTGACTCGGAGCTCTCCTTTCTCGGAGCAGATATTTCCGGATGGCGACTCTGGTCTACAGCGGCTTCCGCATGACGCCCGACGATGTAGTTTATGACAGCCTCCCTCTCTACCACGCAGCAGGTAAACCCCTCCCTTCCTGAAATAGCCCTTCTCAAGGTGAGGCATTGTAATAATAATTCTTAAAAAGTGGGGGGGGGGGAATTCAGATTTTGGCCTGATAGCCAGTCCTTCTCTTGCAATGTTTCTCCATCCCTTCGTTGGGCCTTCTAAGCCGAAGGGTGGAGGGTCGGGCTGGCCTTGAATTGGGCTGAAAAGGTGAAAGAGCAAATCGATTGGCCGCCACTAAAGCGGGATAAATAAATAAATAAATAAATGCCCCTTGAGTAGTTAGACTTCTTCTTGCAAGGAGAGATGATTGGTTGGAAGGGAAGGGTGTTCGGTGATTAAGGTTGCTCCTATCTTTGGTCAGAAGCATTGCAATACTTCTCAAGGTGAGGCATTGTAATAATAATTCTTAAAAAGTGGGGGGGGGGGAATTCAGATTTTGGCCTGATAGCCAGTCCTTCTCTTGCAATGTTTCTCCATCCCTTCGTTGGGCCTTCTAAGCCGAAGGGTGGAGGTTCGGGCTGGCCTTGAATTGGGCTGAAAAGGTGAAAGAGCAAATCGATTGGCCGCCACTAAAGCGGGATAAATAAATAAATAAATGCCCCTTGAGTAGTTAGACTTCTTCTTGCAAGGAGAGATGATTGGTTGGAAGGGAAGGGTGTTCGGTGATTAAGGTTGCTCCTATCTTTGGTCAGAAGCATTGCAATACAAAATCGATCCAAGGATCGATCTACTCTGCCTGTCTGTCTGTCTACCTATCTATCTATCTATCTATCATCCATTTCATCCTTCCCTCGGTCCATCTTCTTCCCTTCTTTCTGTCCTTCCTTTCCTTCCCTCCCTCCCTCCTTCCTTACCTCCCTCCCTTTTCTTTCTTCCTTTCTTCTCCTCCCTCCTTCTCTCCCTCCCTCCTTCCTTCCTTCCCTCCCTCCCTCCCTTTTCTTTCTTCCTTTCTTCTCCTCCCTCCTTCCCTCCCTCCCCTGTCTCCTACCTTCCCTCTCCTCCCTCCCTTCCTTTTTTCCTTCCTTCCATTATCCATCCACCCTTTTCTTCCTCCCTCCCTCCCTCCCTTTTCTTTCTTCCTTTCTTCTCCTCCCTCCTTCCCTCCCTCCTCTCTCCTACCTTCCCTCTCCTCCCTCCCTCCCTCTTTTCCTTCCTTCCATCATCCATCCATCCTTTTTCCTTCCTCCTCCTTTCCTCCTCCTTCTTCCTTTCCTTCCTTTCTCCATTCCTCCTCCCCTCTTCTCCCTCGCTCTCTCTTCCTGCTCCCTCACTCTCACTCTCCCCCCTCCCTTCCATCATCCATCCATCCGTTCCTTCCTCCCTCCTTTCCTTCCTTTCTTCCTCTCCTTCCTCCCTCCTTTCCCTCTTCTCCCTCTCCCCTACTCTCCCTCCCTTCCCATCCATCCATCCTTTCCTCTCCTCTTTCCATTCATCTTCACTCCTCTCCCTCCCTCCCTTCCATCATCCATCCATCCTTTCCTTCCTCCCTCCTTCCTTCCTTTCTTCCCTCTCCTTCCTCCTTCTTCCTTTCCTCTCCTCTTCTCTCTCTCTCCCTCACTCTCCCTCTCCCTCCCTTCCATCATCCATCCATCCTTTCCTTCCTCCCTCCTTTCCTTCCTTTCTTCCCCTCTCCTTCCTCCCTTCCTTTCCTCCCTCTTCTCCCTCTCTCCCTCACTCTCCTCTCCCTCCCTCCCTTCCATCATCCATCCATCCTTTCCTTCCTCCCTCCTTTCCTTCCTTTCTTCCCTCTCCTTCCTCCCTTCCTTTCCTCCCTCTTCTCCCTCTCTCCCTCACTCACACTCTCCCTCCCTCCCTTCCATCATCCATCCATCCTTTCCTTCCTCCCTCCTTTCCTTCCTTTCTTCCCTCTCCTTCCTCCCTTCCTTTCCTCCCTCTTCTCTCTCTCTCCCTCACTCTCACTCTCTCTCCCTCCCTTCCATCATCCATCCATCCTTTCCTTCCTCCCTCCTTTCCTTCCTTTCTTCCCTCTCCTTCCTCCCTTCCTTTCCTCCCTCTTCTCCCTCTCTCCCTCACTCTCCCTCTCCCTCCCTCCCTTCCATCATCCATCCATCCTTTCCTTCCTCCCTCCTTTCCTTCCTTTCTTCCCTCTCCTTCCTCCCTTCCTTTCCTCTCTCTTCTCGCTCTCTCCCTAACTCTCCCTCTCCCTCCCTCCCTTTCATCATTCATCCATCCTTTCCTTCCTCCCTCCTTTCCTTCCTTTCTTCCCTCTCCTTCCTCCCTTCCTTTCCTCCCCCTTCTCCCTCTCTCCCTCACTCTCCCTCTCCCTCCCTCCCTTCCATCATCCATCCATCCTTTCCTTCCTCCCTCCTTTCCTTCCTTTCTTCCCTCCTTCCTCCCTTCCTTTCCTCCCTCTTCTCCCTCTCTCCCTCCCTCACACTCTCCCTCCCTCCCTTCCATCATTCATCCATCCTTTCCTTCCTCCCTCCTTTCCTTCCTTTCTTCCCTCTCCTTCCTCCCTTCCTTTCCTCCCTCTTCTCCCTCTCTCCCTCACTCTCACTCTTCCTCCCTCCCTTTCATCATCCATCCATCCTTTCCTTCCTCCCTCCCTCCTCCCTATTTATTTTTATCCCCTTGTATCTGCCCTTAGGGACCATTGTCGGAGTCGGGCAGTGCCTCCTGCATGGAATGACAGTGGTGATCCGGAAGAAGTTTTCGGCCTCTTGTTTTTGGGATGATTGTGTCAAGTACAACTGCACGGTGAGGCAGGGGGGACCCTCGGCGGGGAGGGAAGAGGGATCACAAGTCTATTTGTGTGTGTGTGAAAGAGAGAGAGAGAAAACAGAGGAGAAAGAAAGGAGAGAGGGGGAGAGAAGAGAAGGGAGAGGGAGAGAGAAAGAAAGACAGAAAACAGAGAAACACAGAGAGAGAGAAAGGAGGGGAGGGAGAGAGAGGGAGAAAGAGAAAGACAGAAAACAGGAGGAAGAGAGAGAGAGAAGGGAGAGGGGAAGGGAGAGAGAGAGAGAGAAAAACAGAAAACAGGAGAAACAGAGAGAGAAAGGAAAGTGGGGGAAGGAGAGAGAGGGAGAAAGAGAAAGACAGAAAACAGGAGGAAGAGAGAGAGAGAAGGGAGAGGGGAAGAGAGAGAGAGAGAGAAAGACAGAAAACAGGAGAAACAGAGAGAGAAAGGAAAGGGGGGGAGGGAGAAAGGGAGAAAGAGAAAGACAGAAAACAGGAGGGGGAATGAGAGAAAGACAGAAAACAGAGGAGAAAGAAAGAGAAAGAAAGGAGAGAGAGGGGGGAGAAACAGAGAGGAGAGAGAAAGAGAAAAAACAGAGAGAGAGATTCTGTTTAATAGCCATGCAAAACAGCAGCTTAGTTCATCAAATGCCACATCAGACCCTTGTTTACCTTCCAGCTTAATCCTGACTTTACTTGCTGTTCAGATTTTTAAATATCCCCGTGGTGTAGGCACCCAAAGGAAAGTAAACATTTAATAAACGGGCTGTGTTTTTCCACCCCTTTGGTGTTTTTTTTTATTTTTAAATCAAAAACAGACAGAACTGAACGATGTAGAATTGGCACCTTGGATCATTCATGAATGGGAAATTCTCACCCGACCTGGACTTCATTTATTTATTTATTTATTTATTTATTTATTTATTTATTTATTTATTTATTTATTTATTTATTTATTTATTTATTCATTCATTCATTCATTCATTCATTCATTCATTCATTCATTCATTTATTCATTCATTTAGACACCTAAGCAGACCAAGGCTTCTAGAA
Organism: Bungarus multicinctus; assembly: GCA_023653725.1. Lineage (NCBI taxonomy): Eukaryota > Metazoa > Chordata > Lepidosauria > Squamata > Elapidae > Bungarus > Bungarus multicinctus. The sequence continues at coordinate 18,306,280 of CM042845.1, read as the reverse complement.
CGAATAAGGCATGTCGGGGGAAAATTTAATCAGTTTTATGCAAGATTCAAATGTGTTGAAGGAACACGCCGATGTCTCAGATCTCCAAAACTTAAGCAAAGGTTTAGACATGGGTTGCGGTTTCTAAACACAAATCCCAAGGCATAAATCTAAGCACAATCTTAAAAGACAACTATTAAGACACAATCTTAAAAAGACAAACATCCTAATTCAGAGGTCTCCAAACTTGGCAACTTTAAGACTTGTGGACTTCAACTCCCAGAATTCTCCAGCCAGCATAGTTTACTCTCTTGTAATCCCTTCCTCTGCAATCTCCATTTCAGGAGGTTAAGAGAAAAAAGAAACAGGCAAGGGCTCTAATTACAATTGGGATGATGATGATGATGAATGAATGAATGAATATTTATTTATATACCGCTCCTCTCCCGAAGGACTCGGAGCGATGTACAGCCATGCAATTAAAACGTGAAATATGCAAAAATTAAAACTAAATTAAATACCCTGGCTGCAAAACAATTAAAACCCCAATCTTAAACCCTAAAATTAGTATAAAATTAAAACACCCAAATCTAAAATCAGTTCAAGCCAGCCTGGTCAAAGAGCCAGGTTTTCAAGGCACGCCTAAAGGTCCCCAGGTCCGTGGCTGTACGTAACTCCGGAGGCAACCCATTCCAGAGGGTAGACGCCCCCACAGAGAAGGCCCTATTCCTCGGGGTCACCAGCCGGCACATAGATGCCGACAGGACCCGCAGGAGACCCTCCCTGTGGGAGCACACCGGACGGTGAGAGGAAACTGGCAGAATGCGGTCTTGTAAATATCCTGGTCCGATGCCATGGAGCGCTTTAAAAGTTAACACTGCAATCTTAAAGCGCACCCGAGAGGCCACTGGCAACCAATGCAGCTCGCGCAGGAGGGGCGTCACATGAGCGAACCTTGACGCCCCCATAACCACCTGCGCGGCCGCATTCTGTATCAGTTGAAGCTTCTGGATGCTCCCACTCGGGAGCCCCATGTAGAGGGCATTACAATAGTCCAGTCGGGAGGTGACCAGGGCATGAGTGACTGTGCATAAGGCATCCCGATCCAGAAAGGGCCGCATCTGGTGAACCTGATAAAACGCCCCCCTGGAGACGGCCATAATGTGATCTTCCAGAGACAGCCGTACATCCAGGAGGACACCCAGATTGCGAGCCCTCTCTGAAGGGGGCAAAATCTCACCCCCAATAGCCAGCGATGGAACTATCTGGCTATATCGGGACGTCGGAAACCACAGCCACTCAGTCTTGGAAGGGTTGAGTCAGAGCCTGTTCCCGCCCATCCAGTTCCGCACGGCCTCCAGAAAACGGGACATGACCTCCATGGCATCGTTGGGGTGGCTTGGGGTGGAGATATACAGCTGAGTATCATCAGCGTACAGATGACACTTCACCCCAAAACCATGGATGATCTCCCCCAGCGGCTTCACATAAATGTTGAACAAGAGAGGGGAGAGGACCGACCCCTGAGGCACCCCACAATCGTGGTACCTTGAGGTGGACCTCTCCCCCCCCGCCAACACAAATTGCAGGCGGTCGGAGAGGAAGGAGGCGAACCACCGCAATACGGTGCCCCCAACCCCCAACCCCCCCAACCGTCGCAATAGGATACTATGGTTGATAGTATCAAAAGCCGCTGATAGATCTAATAGGACCAGGACAGAGGAATAACCCCTGTCACGGGCCCTCCAGAGATCATCAACCAACGCGACCAATGCCGTTTCAGTACTATGTCCGGGCCTGAAGCCCGATTGGAAGGGATCCAGGTACGTATCTTCCTCCAGGTACTGGGAAAGCTGACTTGCCACCACACTCTCAACAACCTTCACCACAAAGGGAAGGTTGAAGGCAGGACGATAGTTCAAAAGAGTTGGGTCCAGGGAGGGCTTCTTGAGGAGGGGTCGCACCACCGCCGTTTTCAAGGCGGTGGGCAGCGAGCCTTCCACCAAAGAAGCGTTAACAATTCCCTGGAGCCAACTCCACGTCATCTCTCTGCGGTCGAAACCAGCCAGGAGGGGCAAGGGTCCAATAAACATGTGGTGGCATTCAGCCACCCCAGCAACCTGTCTATACCCTCGGCAGTCACAGAGTCAAACTCGTCCCAGATAACCATCTCAAGACTCGCCGCAGTCACCTCCCCCAGGACCTCCCAACTAGAGTCCAGCCCGTCCCGAATCTGAGTGATTTTATCGTGCAGAAATTGAGAAAACTCTTCCGCCCTTCCCTGCAAGAGATCCTCCCACGCTCCCAGCCCAAGCAGGGAGCGGGTTACTCTAAACAGGGCGGCGGGTCGATTTTCTGCGGATGCAATAAGGGCGGAGAAGTGAGAGCGCTTCGCCGCCTCTATCGCCACTAGGTAGGTCCTAATATAGGACCTAACCTGTGTTCGGTCAGACTCGGCACGACTCGCCCTCCAGACGCCTTTTCCGTCATTTCCTCTCCCTCAGCTCCTCCATAAACCACGGAGCCGAGTGAGATCTCTGCCGGGTCAGAGGTCGCAAAGGCACAACTCGGTCCAGAGCCTATCCCAGGCGGCTACCAAGTCTGTGGCCGAGTTATGAGCCAGAGTTTCAGGGAATGGCCCAAGCTCCGTCTGGAACCGTTCAGGATCCATCAGGCGCCTGGGGTGGAACCATCTCCTCGGCTCCGCCTCCCTGCGATGTGGATTGGCGGTACAGAAGTCTAGTCTAAGGAGAGAATGATCAGACCATGACAAGGATTTAATAACTATATCCCCTAACCGATCATTCAACCACTGTCCAGAGACAAAAATTAGGTCCAGCGTGTGTCCTCCCGTGTGAGTGGGTCCAGAAACTAATTGGGTCAGGTCCAAGGCTGTCATGGAAGCCAAGAACTCTCGGGCCACCCCAGAGGATTCACCGAGCAAAGGCAGGTTGAAGTCACCCATGACTAACAGTCTGGGTGTCTCCACCGCCAGCTCGGCTATTACCCCGAGGAGCCCGGGCAGGGCCGATGATACGTAGCAGGGAGCCAGGTACATTATCAAAAGGCCCATCTGCCCTCCCAGACCCCACTTCTCAAAGAGGGACTCACAGCCAGCCATTTGAGGTACAGTGGCCTCCCTAGGGTCCTCCCTAATATGATGATGATGATTATCATTAAACATGAAACTCCAACTGAAAATTTAAAAATACAACACAAATATCATTGACTGGGGCTGATGGTTGATACGGCTGGCTGCCAGCATCCTAGATATCAACCAAGAATCTTCTTAAAATATACAATGTTCCGAGTAGCACAGTTTTTTTTGCATTTCGGCTTGTGTTATTGCTGCAATTTCTTGAGGTGCTTTATAAAATTCTTGGACATGGTACCAAGTGCCCCGAGAACAATGGGTATCACTGTCACAATCACGTAGTTTCAATATTTCGTGATTCCCCCCACACACACTTCTTCGAGTCTGGCATCTCCCGGAACCGCGATATCAATAAATTGTATGCTTCAGTTTTCGACAGCTGTGATAATCTGGCATGTTGTGTTGCCAAGTGACAATCCGTCTGTATTTGAAAGTCCCACCTTGTGAAAACATCTTCTGAAAGCATCTTGTGGCTTTCAGATTGTACAGTACATTGGAGAGATTTGCCGGTACTTGCTGAACCAGCCGTCCAAAGAGGTGGAGCGTCAGCACCGAGTTCGAATGGCGCTGGGGAATGGCCTGCGGGCCTCCATCTGGAAGGAGTTCACCGAACGTTTCGGCATCCCTCAGATTGCCGAGTTTTACGGCTCCACCGAGTGCAATTGCAGCGTGGGGAACTTTGACAACAAGGTAGGAGAAGCAAGGAAGAGAGAAAAACCACTGGAGCTTAGACTGAATTGGGGAGATCTTGGTAGGCTCTCTGAGCTGCATGGCTTTCTTGCAGACATTTCGTGACCCAGCTGAGTAACATCATCAGTGCTAGAAGGGAGGGGGAGGAAGAGAAGGAAGAGAACTGTGGGATCCTTGATGCTCCCTGACCTTGGTAGTTTTCTTGCAGATATTTCATTACCCAACTAGGGAACATCATCAGTGCTAGAAGGGGGTGGGGTTTGTAGAATGGAGGAGGAGGAGGAAGGGGGAGGAGGAAGAGGAGGAGGACTATGGGGTCCTTGTTGCTCTCTGAGCTGCATGGCTTTCTTGCAGACATTTCATTGCCCTACTAGGGAACATCATCAGTGTTAGAAGAGAGAGGGGAGAGGAGGAGGAGGGGGATTGTGAGGTCCTTGATGCTCTCTGAGTTTGGTGGTTTTCTTGTAGATGTTTCATTACCCAACTAGGGAACATCATCAATGCTAGAAGGGAGTGAGGTTTGCAGAATGAAAGAAGAGGAGAAAGGGAAGAGGAGGAGAAAGAGGAGGACCAAGGGGGCCTTGGTGTTCTCTGAGCTGGGTGGATTTCTTGCAGACATTTCATGACCCAACTAGGTAACATCATCAGTGCTAGATGGAAGCAGGCTTTGTGGAGTGAAAGAGAAGGAAGGGGAAGCATCAAGTGACATTGATGATGAAAGAAGATGTTCCCTCATTGGGTCATGAAAGGCCAACCACCCAGCTCAGAGAGTACCAAGGGCTCCAAAGGAGAAGTTGTCCTGGGAAGCTCAAAAGGTGCACAGGGGAACAACACGAGGCCTCCCTGTTTTTCTTCTGAGCCCATTTCTCCACATTTCTCCCCTCTGCAGTTGGGGGCCTGTGGCTTCAACAGCAGAATCTTGCCCCACATTTACCCCATCAAGCTAGTGCAAGTCAACGAAGACACCATGGAGCTGATCCGGGGACCAGATGGGCTCTGCATGAGGTGTAAACCAGGTGAGACCAGGAAGTGGAGGACTATGATAAAGGGATTGTCTGTTTAGTCTTGATAGCTGCAAGGATGGTATTTGCACAGTATTGGAAAAATGAGAGAACACCCCATCAGATGAAGAAGATAATCTAGAAGATACTAGATTGTGTCTGATCAAAGCTCTTTCTCCTTTTATTTATTTTTTTTATCTTGTGGATCTTTTTGTAACTTCTTTTCCAAATTCTTAAGTTTGTCTTGCAATGCAATTTCTTGTTTCCTTTTTTTCTTTATTTCTTCATAGTGTGCATGCTATTGTTAGTCCTCTTATATGTATTCATTTGTGGCGTCCCCCAAGTTTTAAAGTTGAAGTTAAATTCTTGAGCCTGGGAAAATGGAAGGGGGGAATTTCATGGAGCGTAGGTGGTTAGACATAATAGCATTCTTCTTCTAAGTCAAGGTCATGTTGTTTCTGCCCCTGGGTGAGAGGACGTCTCAAGTTGGGACAGATGGTGATTGGGGCATTTGATGCTATGATGGGTGCAGGGGGTGGATTTGTAATTTTTTACTTATTGCAAGGAAATTGGGAACTTTCGGATTCGGTATTTCCCAGATGTGCCAGTTTACTATCCAAATAAAACAGAACTTTTGAGAGGATGCCTGCCTCGGAGTTATTTGTTGGAGTGGAGGTGTCACTGATGGTGGAAGCTTCTTAGATGCCTTCAACTTCACATTCTGCTGCAAGCATCAGAAGATCTCCGAGGACCTGGTGGACCCCCAGAATCCTGAAAAATCTCAAACCCAGCCTTCTTCCTTCCTCTTTGTCCCCAGGGGAACCCGGTCAGCTGGTGGGGAGCATCGTCCAAAGCAACCCGTTGCAGCGTTTTGATGGCTACCTCAACCACGAGGCCAACAACAAGAAGATCGCCCAAGATGTCTTCACCAAAGGCGACTCTGCCTACCTCTCAGGTGAACCTTCCTCCGTTCTTCTTTTGGGGCAAACTGGCTGAGGAACTCTGGGAGTTGAAATCCACAAGTCTTAAAGTTGCCAAGGTTGGAGACCTCTGGTTTAGATGGAGCTGGAAAAATGCGGAAAAATTAGGATACATCATAGAAGAGAAGAGAAGCTGGAGGTCTTCTAATCCAGCCCCTGCTCAAGCAGGAGAATTATATCATTCCAGGAAGGAAGAAAGGGAAGGGAAGGAAGGAAGGGAAGGAAGGAAGGAGAAAAAGTTGGAAGGGACCTTGGAGGTCATCTAGTCCAGCCCCCTGCTCAAGCAGGAGATCCTACACTACTCCAGGAAGAAGGGAGGGAGGGAGGGAGGGAGGGAGGAAGGAAGGAAGGAAGGAAGGAAGGAAGGAAGGAAGGAAGGAAGGAAGGAAGGAAGGAAGGAAGGAAGGAAGGAGAAAAAAGTTGGAAGGGATCTTGGAGGTTATCTAATCCAGCCCCCTGCTCAAGCAGGAGATCCTACACCAGCAGTGATAAAATTTTGGTGGGCCGCAGAGAAATCTAACCCCCAGAGCACCCCACAAAGCAATTAATCCAGGCTGCGCAGAAACTCAAGGCTGCGCTGCCCACATGGCCCGCAGGAACCCTCCCCGCCCACTCCTTTACCCAGTAAACTTGCCTGCTAAATTGCTATTTTTCCTTTTTCTGACCATCAGGTGTTCTGCTGTGCAGGGAGATTTAGATTAGCTAGAAAGCAGGAAATGGTTGGATTTCTTGCTTTCTAGCTAGTCTTTAGATCTTCGGCTCAGCACAGCCGAACCTCCCTTAGGACTGAAGGTTTGCTTGCAAGCAAATTTGAGTGACTGAGCTAGCTGATGGCAGATAGATAGATCACTGAATGACTCTGTGAGCAACTCAATCTGCCTGCTTTGCCTGATTTTGGGTAAAAGTTGCTCTTTTTTAAAAATAAAAAGTTCAATATTTACATGCATGGTGTGTTGTGAGTTAATTTTGTGAGTTTGCTTGCAAGCAAATTTTATGTGACAGACTGAGCTAGCCAATGGCAGATAGATAGATCTCTGAATGAATCTGTGATTCTGTGAGCAACTCAATCTGCCTCCCTGCTTTGCCTGATTTTGGGTAAAAGTTTCTCTTTTTTTAATAAAAAGTTCAATATTTACATACATGGTGTGTTGTGAGTTAATTTTGTGAGTTTGCTTGCTAGCAAATTTTATGAGTTTGCTTGCAAGCAAACTTTATGTGACAGACTGAGCTAGCCAATTGGCAGATAGATAGATCTCTGAATTCTGTGAGCAACTCAGTCTGCCTGCTTTGCCTGATTTTGGGTAAAAGTTGCTCTTTTTTATAAAAAATTCAATATTTATATAAATATTTATAATATTTACATACAAGCCATGCCCAGCTAGTCACATGACCACCAAACCACACCCACAAATTAGGCCCCGCCCACAGAAGCGGTTAGTGGTCCCTGGGATCTAAAATGAGTTTGGTGGTCCCTGAGGTCCAAAAGGTTGGCGAACTCTGTCCTACACCATTCCAGAAGAGAGGGAGGGAGGGAGGGAAGGGAAGGGAGGGAGGGAGGGAGGGAGGAGAAAAAAGTTAGAAGGGATCTTGGAGATCATCTAATCCAGCCCCCTGTTCAAGCAGGAGAACCTATAACATCTCAGACAAATGACTGTCCAGTCTCTTCTTCTTGATGGGGTGAAGCAGAATTTTGGAATTGAACTTCCAACAATTCATTTAGTGATCTTTCAAATGTACAATGGCATTGAAAAATGGGACTTCGGGCCATTTTTCATAATTACGACCATTGTATCACATGGTCAGAATTCAGACGCTGGGCCACTGATTCCTATTTATGATGGTCGCAGCGTCCTGGAGGGTGGGGGGCACATAATCCCCTTTGGTGACCTCCATGGTAGCAAGAAAGGTGGTAAAATGGGGGGCCAGGCTCCCTCCACAACTGGGCCCACTCAGCCACAGTGGGGTCCCTTGTGGCCGTAAGCCGAGGACACCCCGTTGATCAAGAAGGCGAGGCCTGCTGCACGCTTTCCAACGTGGCCCTTGTGGGTGTCGTCTCTCAGGTGACGTCCTAGTGATGGACGAATTGGGCTACCTGTATTTCCGAGACCGGACCGGGGACACTTTCCGCTGGAAGGGCGAGAACGTCTCCACGACGGAGGTGGAGGGTATCCTCAGCCGTCTCCTCAACATGGCGGACGTGGTGGTGTATGGCATGGCCGTGCCAGGTCAGTGGGGACCACAAAGGACAACCAGGACGGGGGGGATTGGAAGTTAGGAATGGTGGTGTTCCACACAAACCCCCTCACAATTGGTCTGAGCTCACATATAAGAGACCCCTGCCCAAATATGTATTTTCTTTCTTTCTTACTTATTTATTTACTTACTCACTGACTTATTTAATTGTTCATTTCATTATTTATTTACTTACTTAGTACTTACTTTATTTATGTATTCAATTATTTATTTACTTATTTAATGATTTATTTATTTATTTACTTGTTCATTTAATTATTTACTTAACATTTACTTTATTGTTTAATTATTTAGTTGCTTATTATATATTTATTTACTTTTTACATATTTCTTTAATTAATTTACTTATTCAATTATTCATTTACTTATTTATTTGTTTATTTACTTTTACTTGCTTATTGATTTACTTATTCATTTGATTTATTTAATTAATTAACTTATTTATTTACTTACACTAATTTATTTATTTACTTTTTACTTGCTTATTGATTTCCTTATTCATTTATTTTCATATTTATTTATTTAACTTATTTGTTTACGTACTAATTTATTTATTTACTTATTTTTTACTTATTTATTTAATTTATTTATTTACTTATACTAATTCATTTATTCACTTATTTACTTGTACTTATTTATTGATTCACTTATTGAATTATTTATTTGCTTATTGATTTACTTATTTGCTTATTCATTTCTTTAATTGTTCGTCATTGATTTACTTAACTTTTTGCTTGCTGACTTATTGATTTACTGACTTATTGATTGATTCATTCATTCGTCTATTTATAAAAATTTATTGGGGCCGCCCACCTTACCCAAGGGTTACATCTTTGTGAACACACAAAAAAAACCACGTTAAAATCAAACCTGAAGGTTCGTGGGGGGTTCAGGAGAGCCCCCTAGCTAAGATTCCGTGCAGTTCGGAGAACCCCTAATCCCACTCCTGTCTGGCCCCGCCCATCACACCCCTCCCCTCCCAGGAGTCCCCACGTGGCCCATTTTGGGTACAAAGTAAGTGCAGGTGTGCACTGAAACTCGGGAAGGGTGAAAAATGGGCTTCCCGGAAATTCGGGAAGGTCGGAAATGGGCCTGGAGAGCCTCCAGAGCCCGGGGAAGCTATTTTCACCCTCCTGGAGGCTTGAGGAAGCCCCCCCTCCGGCGTGGTGTAGGAGGCTGACTAGGCCATGCCCACCATGGCCACACCCACCTAGCAACCGAGCTGAGAACCCCTCGCTGATATTTTTGAAGCTCCCCCCCGGGAGATGGGATGGGTTATTACTCAATTGACCCCTTCCTCAATCGAAGAGAGTTTTGACTGCCTGGTGGGGGTTTTATTGTATTTTTTACTTATTTTTTTAGGCACAGAAGGGAAAGCCGGCATGGCTGCCGTGGTAGATAAGGAGCACACCTGCGACTTGGAGAACTTTGCTGCAGAAATGAAGAAATCCCTGCCCGCCTACGCCCGGCCGGTGTTCCTACGGTTGCTGAAGGAAGTGCACCAGACAAGTGAGTCCCTCTGGGCCGTTGAAACAAGCTCCCACGTTGGTTTGCATCAGGTGCACAGTTGTACAATTGGACATTGCATGACAGAGGCAGCTAGTTTGCTCCTAAGGGCCAGAACCAGGGATGGGATGCTACTGGTTTGGCCTGGTTCTCTAGAAGTTGTAGCTGCAAAGAGCAGCTGACACCAAACCAGTTTGGTGTTTGGCCCACCTGCCTGCCCGGACTCTAGGCTGTCCTTTATTTCCTGCTTTTCCCTCCTCAGCTTCTTTGCGTGGCACAGCTGAGGTTGAAAAAGCAGGAAACAAGAGGATTTCTAAACGCTGCGCACCTGAGCGTAGCGCTTGTCAGCTGTCCAGGCGGCACAGCTGATGATTTCTTGCAAACGTTGCACACACGATTGTCCCCAGTTCGGAGAGCCGGCAAAACTGGCTGGCCCCTCCCCTCCCCGCCCACTCACTGCTTTCTAGCTACTCTAAAAGCAGAGCCGAACCTTCCTTAGGACTGAAGCTTTTCAGTGCAGACTCAGGTAGCCGATTGCAGATAGATAGATCTCTAAGTGAATCTGTGATTCTGTGAGCAACTCAATCTGCCTGCCTGCTTTGCCTGCTTTTGGGTAAAAGTTGCTCTTTTTTATAAAAAAATCAATATTTACACAAATATTTATAATATTTACATACAAGCCATGCCCACCCAGTCACATGGCCACCAAGCCACACCCACAAATTAGGCCACACCCACAGAACCAGTTGTTAAGAAATTTTAATCCCTCCCCTGGCCAGAACATCAGAATAATGAAGTTGGAAGGGACCTTGGAGGTCCTGTAGTCCACCCCCCCCTTCTCGAGCAGGAAACCCTGTACCGTTTCAGATCAATGGCTGTCCAGTTTTCAACTCTGCACACAACTCCAGAAGGCAAAGTTGGTATAAAAACCCCACCAGTCTTCTCATGGCGCTGCGCCTTAAAGGAGCCCACAATAAGTTCGGTTTTAAACATTGGCTTAGCTTTTTCGGGGACTGCCATCGCTTTCATTGGCAAACCATGATTAAAAACCGTGATTGTGCCCAATCCTGTAGAAAACCATGGCTCCATTCAGCTTCTGAGGCTTGTAATGCAAGTTAAAAACCATTGGCCTGAACTTCCTTCTTCCTTTCTTTCTTCGCTCCATGGCTTGGGACCTGGGTATCTACGGGACCGCCTACTGCCACTATCAATCTCCCGTCGGCCAGTGCGCTCCCATAGAGCGGGTCTCATCGGGGTGCCGCCAGCTGGACAGCTGGTGACCCCAAGGATGCGGGCCTTCTCGTTGGGGGCACCCTCCCTCTGAAACGAACTACCCCCGGAGATGAGGACCATCCCATACCTTTTGACCATCCGGCGCGTGTTGAAAACTCACCTATTTCATCAAGCCGGTCTGGCCTAGGGCTTTTATAGGGTTTTAATTGGTTTTAGTTTTTAAATCCTAGTTTTGATTGTTATCTCTCAGCCATGATATTTAATCTTTTAATTGTTTTTAAATATTGTATTGTTACTGCATTTTTAATTTGGCTGTACACCGCCCCGAGTCCTGCACGGAGAGGGGACGGTATATAAATCTAATAAACCTAAATCTAAACCTTCTTTCTTCCTTCCTTCCTTCCTTCCTTCCTTCCTTCCTTCCTTCCTTCCTCCTTTCTTTCTTCCTTCCTTCCTTCTTTCTTCCTTCTTCTTTCTTCCTTGCTTCCTTCTTCCTTCCTTCCTCCTTTCTTTTTTCCTTCCTCTTTCTCTTTTTTCATTTCTTTCTTCCTTTCTCCTTTGTTCTTTCTTTCTTTTTCTTTGTTTCTTCTTTCCTTCGTTTCCCACTCTGCTAGATTAAAGATAAATGCCAGCAACTTTTCTTTAAAAGATACATCGTGAGCAGGGGAAAGATTGTCAATTTCTTTGCGTTGCCAAAAGCAGAGAGAAACTTACCCAAAGGGTGCTATATCCCTTAACGTATCTGTGTCTTTTTTTTCCCTCCTGCCTCCCCTGCCTCTTTCCTCTTAGGCACCTTCAAGTTCCAGAAGATCGATCTGCGGAAAGAAGGATACGATCCCACGGTGGTGAAAGATAAATTATTCTACTTGGACCCTCGAGAATGCCGATATAAGCCCTTGGATGAAGAAGCCTTCGGAAAAATCCAGTCGGGACAGATCAAATTGTAAAAAGGGGTGGGTGGGTGTGAGACATCGAAAAGACATTTTTCTTCCTCCTCGGAAACTCATCACATCCTTTGGTGCGAGGACTGGGATTACGACGGGTTGGAAAACTGGAAATGGCCAAGTCAGTTTCTGGGTTCGGGTCCCCCCGCCCTTGTTGCCAATCACCTCTCAATGTGATGCCAGACTAGAGGTGTATGGGTGGGGCGGGTAAATTACCATTAGCGTTTCCTGAAAAAGGCAAAAATTAGGATATTTTTTTTTTGTTTTAATTATGTGATTTCCAGCAGCGTGGATGATTCTGCCTAGTGCTGTCTTTACCAAAGCACAGATGGTGATATATGGCCATGATGGCGAACCTATGGCACATGTGCCACAAACGACATACAGAGTCATTTGTGCTGGCACGCGAGCTGCAGGCAAACTTACCTCACTGCGCACGCACGCGCCTCACAGCTGATTTTTTGGCTGGTTTGAGGCCTTTTTCGGCCTTCCAGAGGCATGAAAAAACCCTATGCAAGGCTTTTCAGAACAAATAATAGGCCTGTTTTGTCACTTCTGGAATTACAGGAAGTGACAAAACGAGCCTACAATTTGGCCTGAAAAGCCTTGCAGAGGCTTTTTCCAAGCCTCTGGGAGGCCGAAAAAGGCCTCAAACCAGCCAAAAAATCAGCTGTGAGGTGCAGTGCAGGCAGGGAGGATTTTGCGTGCATGTGCAGGGGGCGTGGGGGGGGCGCATTGCATTTTGGGTGCTGGCACGCAAGTGTGAATGCACTAATGCAGGTGCAATTTTTGGCACAGCAGCCCAAAAAGGTTAGCCACCACTGATATATGGCTTTCTTTTCTCCTTTTGGAAAAAAAAAGGGAGGGATCTTGCAAGGACTAACTTTCTTGGTCTCTTAGCTCGGACTCCAAACCTCATCATCCTCCCCGACTTAGGATGATGGTTGGGATGAACCCCCCCTAGCCAAGCATTTTAAATCACCAAGGAGCTACAGTGTTGGGAATTACCTCCGGGGGGCGACCTTGCACTGTCTTTTCCCTGCTTGATCAGCCATTCATATATTTATTTTAAAGGGGTTTCCTCTAGTTTTTCCTTTTCATTTTTACAGGTTGCTATTTGCAAAAGCACAAAAGGGGGCAGCGTGGACAAGGAAGGTGCTTATCCATCCCAGCTCTGCCTTTTTTTCCCCAGGATGATTTTTTTTTGGCACTTGATTTATCCACCTTTTAATCCCATGGGGCTGTTTTCCTAAATGGAGGGAGGGGGTGGATTTGCTTTCCAAAGTCAGACCTTCACACACTCACTGTAAGAGCAAACAAAAAACATTGGGTTTTTTTTCCCAGTAATAATGCAATACTGTGATGACCCAAAGGAGCGTGGCACAAAAGGAACAAAGTCACAAAAGTAGGCAAAGTCCCTTTAATTCCTCCAACCTGGCCTCCAATGTTCAGTTATCATCAGCTGGAGGAAAAAACAGTTAAACCAACACAAACCACACTGCAGCAACTTATGAGACAGGGCAGGATAAGGGATTGAAGACGTCAGAAGATAACAAAACACACATAGTTGGGAGGATGCCAGAACCCAGATAGGACTTGACAAACAAAGATACTGCATGCTTTGCTTCCAGCAAGGTGCTGTGCACAAACACCTCTTTTATCCTGTTTTCCCAGCTGCAGCTAATGAAGGGAATCAGGGCCCTTTTCTCCCCCGTAAACCCAGGTTGCTCCCTTATCTGTTCCTCCCTGGGTTCCCAAGGATGAAGAGGGAATGGGCCTGGGCTGAATGTTCCAGCCGGACTGTGCCCTTTCCCAGTTTCCTCCACAGCCACCGGAGCCACACTCCCACTCCCTGACAGCTGCTCGACCTTACCCTCAGAATCAGATTCCAACAGGGGCATGACAAATACACCCAGGCCTGCACACATGAATCCAGTTTGGCCTCTGGTTGGTTTCTAATGCATGCCCAGGTTTGATCTGTTCTTTGACTTTTTTAAAAAAACAAAAAGGGCTTTTTAAAAAAATAAAATAAAAACCAGGAGCAAAATGCTGTGACAGGCTAATTGTGCCCTGAGCAATTGCTTGCCTGTCCAGTTTTTCCCGTTCCAAACCTTCCTAGCAGGAACTTTCAGGTCTGGCTGCTTTTCAGAAGTTTGAGATCCATGATCTGATATTCTGTACTGTTCTTAAACCATCTGAAAGTCCAGCTCAAATTAGCTTCCCTTCTCCCTTTTTTCCCTCCCTTTTGATGAGGTGTGAAAAGTCAAGCTGGAACTGATGATATTCCACCAGAAGCTTCCCAAACTTTTGAGACTGGTAGCTTTTCGAGTAGGATCCTGCTGTGTTTTTAAAAAATGCGATGAGATCTCTCTCTCTCATGCTTGCATGAGGGAGACTCCGAGCTGCAGCAATAGACAGAGCATGCGCCTTGTGAAGAGTGCCACAGGTCCAATGCATCAGGAAACAGAATTATAGGGTGTCTAGTCAAATCCCTGCGAATACGACGCTAAACAAGTGCCCCTCCTGATATTCTGCAATTTTGGAGGTCTCTGCTCAGCTTCAGGTTTGGAATGGAGAGGACTAGACTGGCCAAACCGGTTTCTATAAATGGTTTTTTTAAAAATAATGCAGGCAGCATTCTGTTTCCAGAGGCGTCTTATGGTCTTCCTGGAAACGAGCTTGTGTTAAGTCCGCACGAACCTTGCAAATAGAATAGAATTCTTTCTTGGCCACAAGGAATTCGTTTCCGGTGCTAAATCCCTCCCCGGCTTCTTTGTAAACCATCCCACCAACTGAATTTCCCACAAGGTTTAGCAGCCATGCAGGATGGGAGGTTTGAAAGGATGCTGCGAATAGCATTGTGGGCTGGGCGATGGATTTGGTGGGGGGGGGGACCTCCCTTCCTGAGGGTGCCTTCTGTCATTTCCAAATGCCCTTTCCTTCCCCCCCCCCCACCCCCAAAAGCAAGCAATAATGGCTTTGGAGGACCTGGCTCTGGGCCAGCGACCCTGATTGTCTTTCTACGTCGATCTGTGTTCTATGTTATCGGCCAAATTATTTTTATGATTTTTTTTTTAAATGGGTGTTGTTGCAGCACCGATTCAGGGAATGGAGGGGGGGGGGGCTAAGAAGGGACATATTTTGGGAAGAGGCATTTGCAACCTCCCCTCCCACTCCAAGATACTTCTTAATTCTGTTCTGAATGGAGGCATGACCAATCGCAGTCTCCCTGCAGTCTTCTCATGCAAAAGTCTATTTTCCACAGGAACCCAAAACCCTCATGGCTTGCGAAAATTCTCTGCCCGGAACTTGGACAAAGCCAGTTGGGATCTTTCCCCGTCCAATAAAAGAAGATCTTGGTTTTGCTGGCCAGTATAGTGATTGCACTTTCCTTCCCTGAATGCTGCCCCAAGGGGGTCTTTCAGGGGGTTAATTACCCCCCCTCCCATGAGAGGGGAGCCCTGCTTGCAATTTATCCCAGCTTTTAATTTTTTTAAACAATTTTGCAGAGGGCCAAACTGGCATCCAGATGTACTGTCCATGGTCCTGGTTTCTATGCACTGCTGCACAACTTCCCACCCTCTCTTTGTTTCTTGTATTCTGGGTGTATATATCTCCTTTGGTGTGTCGATTACAAGCTGGAAAGGGGGGCTGAAAATATCTGGGGCAGCTGCAGAAGAATTGAGAGGGGAAAACATGCCACTGGCTGACAATGTCTAATAAAACGAGCGCTTCCTTCTGTGAGGTTTTTGTACCGTTTTCCCTCTATGGCGGATCGTTGCCTTGCCTCAAAGTCCTAAAAGCTCCTAATCAGGATGGACAGTTATGGAAGGATGACCCCCCCCATGTCTTGCGCCCTGCGTGCGTGCGAACGCACAAGCTCGTCCCACACCCTGATTGAGATGTACAGAGAGGACTCTTGTGTGCCTCCTCTGCCCGCAGTTTGCTTAGAGATGGTCTGACATCATCCTAAAAAGCCAAGCAGGAAAAATTGGGAGTGTGCACCAGGAAGGAACCAACCAAACCTAAAAAGAAAAGAAAAAAATTGCACCCCTACAGAATGCAGAGTAACAGAGCGGGAAGGGACTTTGGAGGTCTTCTAGTCCAAACCCCCTCCTCAAGCAGGAGACCCTTAGAGCATTTGAGACAAGTGGCTGGCCAGTCTCTTCTTAAAAACCTCCAGTGATGGAGCACCCACAATTCCTGAAGGCAAACCATTGCACTGGTTCATTGTTCTGTCAGGAAATGTCTCCGCAATTCCAGGTTTCTTCTATCTTTGTTTGGTTTCCACCCGTCGCTTCTTGTCCTGCCTTCTGGTGCTTTGGAAAATAGCTTGACTCCCTCTTCTTTTTCACAGCCCTTCAAACATTGGAAGGCTGCTATCCTGTCCCCCCTAGTCCTTCTTTTCACGAGACTGGACATAGTCAATTCCTGCAACCATCCTTCCATCTGTTTTAGCCTTCAGTCCCTTAATCATCTTCGTTGCTCTTCTCTGCCTCGAAAAAGCCCCTGGCCTTTTCAAAGCAGAATATTCTTAAACTGAATAAAAGAGTTGGAAGGGACCCTGGAGGTCTTCTAGTCCAACCCTACCCCATTTCATACAAATGGTGGTCCAATCTCTTCTTCAAAACCTCCAGTGATGGGAGCACCCATAACTTCTGGAGTTGAGCCGTCCCACCGGTAAATTTTTCTGTCAGGATTTTTTGGTAGATAGGCTTTGTTTTTGGGGGGTGGGGGGAACCCCCTAAAATGCTTCAGCTCTCCCCCTTTATTTCTCCGTGCTGTTGGGCCAAGACTCAAATATCGAATCAGGAAGTCGGCTTTTGAGTTCGTTTCAGTGTGTTGTTCCTCGGGAGGTCGCAGCCAGCCAAATGGCCTTTGCTGAGACGGATAATGAGGGAGGCCAACATGTTTTACAGATCACTTTCAGGGACTCCAAAGGTTAAACGCCTACTTAGAGGGGCCTATTGAAGGCTGAGGCAGGGGTCTGGCATTGTTTGGACGCCCTCCGGCCTTTGTTTGGTAGCTTTCCGAGGACGCTGCCAGTATGAGTGAGTGTGTGGGGGGGGTGTATATGTGCACAGTGCAGTCTCCTTTCCTTCCAGGCCAAGGGAGCTCCGACGCAGCTGGTTTTTTTTCTAGCAAGCCAGGGGAGGGTGACAGACAGACAGGGGTCTCTAGCTTGCATTCTTTCTCGGTGGCAGTTTAACCCCAGCTCCGAGACGGCCTCTGCCTGCTTGATCTCTGTGTGACACCCCATTTCCACATGAATGGGGAGAAGAAAGCTTCACTCCCTCTGACCCTTCTCCTCCTGGGGGCCCCCAGCGGCAAAGGCTGGGCTAGTTCTCCTCCCACACCTTGTTCTGGGTTGCAGAAGGGAGTGCAGATCCGAGGCTGGCAAAAGCAAACAAAGCTCCCCACCCCCCTCTTTGCCCCACCCCTGCCACCCCGGGCCAGGAAGCCGCCATTGTCACGGCTGCTCCTGCAAGGGCTCTGGAAGCCTCCGCCCCTGCCCCATGGCGGGCTGGCGGGCTGGCTTGTCGGGGTGAAGGCCCCTGGCAGCTGTGGGTAGAAGCTTGATTGGAAATTAATTGGGTCTTTTCTGAGCGGGCTCCCTTGTAAGCTCCCTGGACTTCTTGTTTCTCACTTCCTTCCCTTTTCCTTCCTTCTCTTTCTTCCCTTCCATTCTTTTTCCTTCCTTCCCTCTCCTTTCTTCTTCCTTTCTTTTCCTTCCCCTCCCTCCCTCCCTCCCTCTATTATACATTCATTCACTTACTCACTCATTCATTTTCTTCCTTACCTTTCCTTCCCCTTCCTTCCTTCCTTCCTTGATTCATTCATTCGTTCACTTTTCATTTTTCCTCCATTCCATTCCCTTCCTCTTCTTTCCTTCCTTCACTTTTCTTTTTCCTTCCCTTTCCTTTCCTTCCCCTCCTCTTCCTTCCTTCCTTCACTTTTCTTTTTCCTTCCCTTCCCCTTCCTTCACTTTTCTTTTTTTCCCCCCTTCCCTTCTCTTCCTTCCTTTCCTTCACTTTTCTTTTTCCTTCCTTTCCCTCCTTCTTCTTTCTTCCTTCTCTTTCTTGGGTTTTTAGTGAGAATGAGCCATGAGCCGTAGCTGTACAAAAAACGAAACCAGGAGATCAGTTTAATCCACATCAGAGAAGGTATTCAGCAGGTTCTGACCAGTTCTGGAGAGCCAGTAGTGGAAATGTTGAGGAATTCGGAGAACCGGCCAATGCCACCTCTATTTTACAGTATCCTTCCCCTGCCACGCCCACCAAGCCACGCCTACAGAATAGGTAGTAAAAAAAATTGAATCCCACCACTGACACATATATCAAGGGGCATGCTGCATTTTTCATTGTTTATCCACATTTATCAAATAAATGTGTATTGCCTGTCCCAGTTTAACATCATCAGGGTTATTATGAGTTGCTCTTTTTCCCATTAATCACTTGCAAAGGGGGGAGACCCTTTGCCGACTTAAAACTCCTCTCCCTTCCAGAAGCGCTGGACTACAACCCCCATCATCTGCCCAGTATCATGGAAACTGCAATCCAGCACTTCTCCAAGGGCTGGAAAGCGGGGTTGGAGAGAGAAAAGAGCCGATCATAGAGACCGAGTGCCCCCTTGGCCTTTCTATGGTTCCTCCCCCTCGCGTCTTCGCCCGCGTTGCCAGGCAACCGCGCGCCTAACCCGGATGCGGAGCGACGCTTCCGGTGTGGGCAGCGTGGCTCCCTGAGGCAAGATGGCGGCGCCCTTGTCTGTCCAGCTGGAGTTCGGGTGAGGGAAGCCCCGGGCTTGGAGAATGGGAGAAAACAACAGGGGGGGAGGGGGCATTTTTTGGGGGGGTCACTCGTGGGATTGAGGATGGGGGGGCTTGGGCAGCGCGGGGGACTTGGAGGGCGAGGGAGGAGCTTGGGAAAGGGGCAGGGGTGAAGTTGGGGGGTAGCTGAGCCCTTATTACCCAGGAAAGAGGGGGTGGCTGGGGGGGACTCCCTGAAATAAAACACCCCCCTCTTTAATATCTCCCCCTATGGGGCTTCTTCTAGGGCCTCTTGACTGTGTTGGACTACAACTCCCATCCTCCCCAGCCAGGCCAAGCCAGAACTCAACAGGCCTTGGCAAGGCCTTGATCGCCTGGCTAACATTTTCATTGAGGGTGGATTGCCCCCATCCGCAAAAAAAACGATAAAGTTATAACAACAACGATGATGATGATGTTGATGCCACCTTATAGGGTGGCATAGAAATATAGTTCCTTAAATAAATAATACATTCATGGGGGAGTGGTCCTGCTTTCCCCCCCATATTTAAAGCATCTTTAGGGAGTCCCCCCTTCAAGTCCTGGAGAATATCAGAAAGGGGTCCTGTTTGTGGGTGGGTGGGTGGTCCAAATGAAAGGGGTGTTGACTTCCTTTCTTTCAAGTAAATAAGACATGGGAGAAAGGTTGGGGAGGGAGCTGTGATATGAAGGTTATTTTGCCTGGGTCCCATCTAGGAAAAAAAACCCCAAACAAAAATAAAACACCCACTGCTGTCCCATTGCAAGCCATTTTATAGTTTTCATCCTCACCATTTTAGAAGCCAAGGAAGCCTCAATGGGAAGTCATAGACATAGAATAACTGAGTTGGAAGGGACCTTGGAGGTCATTTAGTCCAACCCTCTGATCGAGCAGGAGAGTGTATTCCAAATATTAGCCTCTACCTAGGATCGGACTTTCAAGCCTCCTGATTGTGTGATTCTCTTCCAGCTATAAAATTTTAAAGGCAATGTGGAAAAATGGACCCCCCCCTTCAAGTAGAATGACAGAGAGTTTAATTTGCCTTTAGATTTAAATTTGGATCTAACAAGAGTCTGGAAAGAGGCTTTGTATAAAATAATGTATAAAATGCAATTTTTTTAAAGGGCAAGGTTAACAGATCCAAATGGCATATGTTTTCATGTCTTTGGGTTGGAAACGTAAGATTTTTCTAAGGTCTTTTTGGAGGGTTTGATAAGGTAAGAATTTTTGGTGACACTGGAACGTCTTGGAAAATTTGGTAAATTGTTAAAAAACATGGACCATCATATCTATTTATTTACTTTCTGTCTTGAGAGTTAGTCCATGCCTCCAGAATTCAGGGTTCTTTAAAAGAGTAGCAGGATGTTTGAAGTAACCATAAAAAATAAATATGAATGTGCAGAGAGTGATGTTTTCTCATTATTCTCCACATTGGTTCCTTTATATGTGGCTTTTAACACTTTTTAACAAAAGTTTTCATATAATAATAGAAATTCCAACACCATAGTACATATTACCAGTAAGATATAGTTGACCCACACTAAAAGTTCCTTTCTCTGAACTATAGATATACTTTTTTAAAAAATTAGGCTTAAGAATTAGCTTTTAGTATTTAGCATTCAGTCTTTCCATAATGAAAATTGTGGGGGGAAATCGCTTCATATTAAATAGAAAAAGAGGCTCTATATTAAACTGCAAATGAATTAAATTGAACGTTTTTGACTAAGAGTTTTTGTGAGATGCAGTGCTTTTGTCAGAATAACAGCAATTTATAGCAGTCATCAAAAAGCCCCAAAATTCAACATGTATATTTTAATGTATTTGAAACAGATATGTACAGCAATGAGAAAGTATTATAGGCATTTAAAGAAGAATGCATAATTTAAAACATTTAGACCTTCAGACCCTCTGTTGACTTTCACAGAATAGAGAATTATCTCTTATAAAACAGGCCAGTATATATCAAGATTAGCCCTTTGGTACTATTGCTCTTATTCATGCTCTTTCTAAATCACCCACTTGGCCAGTACTGCTTCGGTTGCTTCTACTGTACAGAATTCATTAAATATGGGCTGTGTACGTCTTAAACTGTTACTGTATAAAGAGGCGTGTTTGGAATATAGATAATAGGTAGGTAGGTAGGTAAGTAGGTAGTACTTTTCACATTTATGAATGTGGAATGTGTTGGGATTTTTTAAGCAATTCTGGATAAGAGTTTAACCTCAGCAGTATAAAATACTGTCATAAAATAGGGTTAATCAGATTCCCCTTTTGTAAAAGCTGTCTTCCAGGGACTGTGGAACTGCATGTCCTATCATCCCAGCCTATGGGTTAAGCTAGGTCTGGTGTGAATTGAAATCTGACATTTCTATGTTCATCTCATTTTAAGCCCAGGTATATGCAACCTTTTGGGCACCAGGGATTGGTTCCATGGAGAAAGATTTTTCCGTGGACCAGAGGGGGATGAGGTTTTGCCTCCTGCCTGCATCTCACAGATGAGGCTTCTCTTGTTTGAGCGGACCAGTTGCTGGTATCCCGCATATGGGTGCCAGTCCATAGATCAGGGCTGGGGACCCCTGCTCTAGATGCCTTAGGCCATAAGTCTCATAGGATGGGTAGGGAAGACAGAGAAGAGGCCATCCTTTTGAGATAAACCCACCTGCATTTTCCCCCTAGAGACACTGATACTGTTCTTACTCTCCAGAATGGCCTGTGTGTAGTCACTCTTGCCCGCTCCCTTCCTTTCCTGGAAAAGCCTAAATGGCCTCTCTATGTGTGAGTGTCGCAGCTGAGTTTCTCCCCGCTAGCATGTTACAGAAAGGACCTTATCTGCCATCTCACTGTCTGTGGGAACGCACAAAGTGTGAGCTTGTTTTCACGGCAAGCAAGCAGAAAAGAGGCCTCTCTCCAGCCACTGCTCAAGCTGGCATTCGGCATGAATCTCTTGGTCTGTTTTAACATTTAAAAATTGCTATTTTCAGTTTTCAGATAACAATTTGGGGGAGGGGGGGAGGGAGGGAGAAAAATTGGACAAGACCAACAGCTTTCTTTGAGGAGCACAACTACCCAGAAATCATAGCCTTACAAAGGAAGTGTTGTGTTCTCAGAAAAAGTACAGCCAAAACTCTTCCTTCACATCCCTGGATTTAAAGATACTGAGACTATTCCACTTTTAAAGTTTTCCTATTCCTTAGCTGGGTCTCTTGCAAACATTAAAGCTAAAAGCTTGGGTGTAAAGAATAACAGAGTTAGTAGGGACCTTGGAGGTCATCTAGTCCAACCCCCTGCTTAAGAAGCAGGGAAATAAAAAAGCAATGACATCTTTGAAACTTATTGTGCAGTGGTGCTTTTGTGCTTTGGGTGATGCCTGCTTTCTGTTAATCTTGGCTCAAGGAATACGTTTTAAATAGGACCGACAATGTCTTCAAACCTGGCCATTATCCTTGTCTATGGGAAGTGGGGTGTTTTTGACAGCTGAGCCCAAAATCCGAGGCTGAGCCAGGCACAAGGCTTTCTGAGACTCCCAAACAAGCTATTTAAACGCAGAATAGAGAAAATGGGATTTTAAAAATGCAGGCTCAGCCGTGGGTTTTGAGTCAGCACCATTACAAAAGGGTCCAGGAAAGAACCAAAGGATTCTGGGCCTCAGTGAATTCTCCTTTCAGCTTTCCAGGAGCGTAGGCTCTATATATGCAAGTTCCTTCTGGACTTTTAGCATCTTTAGGGAGTCCCCCCTTCAAGTCCTGGTTAATGCTTCCCAAACCAGCCTTGTACAATTATGTTTCTCTCCCCATCCCCCTTCACCCCACCCCTTTGAATTTCAGAGGTGGAGCAGAACTCCTGTTTGATGGGGTAAGAAAACATCAAGTGAATTTGCCCAGCCAGTCTGAACCTTGTGAGTATTGACTGACTGATAACAAGTCCTTGCAGATGCTTATTTATTTAAATAACAACCTCTCTCAACAGCCTTAACACATAAATGTATGCCAACACTTGGAAAAGCAGAACGAAAGCCATCTTTAGAAACCACACGGACAATTTCAGACGGTGAGTTTGTCGATTAGGAAAGTCGGCAGTTTGGCGGTTCGAATCCCTAGCGCCACATCACGGAGGGAGCTCCCGTTACTGTCCCAGCTTCTGCCAACCTAGCAATTCAAAATCATGTAAAAAATATAAGTAGAAAAATAGGGACCACTTTGGTGGGAAAGGAACAGCGTTCCATGCGCCTTCGGTGTTTAAGTCATGCCGGCCACATGACCACGGAGACGTCTTCGGACAGCGCTGGCTCTTCTTTGACTTTGTCACAGTGATGAGCACCAGAAACGAGGGGAACCTTTACCTTACCATCCTCATGTTCGTAATGACAATCCTTCACAAAGCAAAATGATTTTTTTTAAAAAATACTACTCTAAGATGCCCAGAGGGTTCTTGAGATGCTGTAGAAACCTTCCTTTGATGATCCCAAAGTTTATTTTGAAGTTGCTGGGACAATCCTTTTTTTCCACAGAGAATGTGTGCAAAAAAAAAAGGGATGTAGCAAAAGCTTACTTAAAAATATTTTCTGGTTGCTTCTCATCATGTTTAAAGAATTCACTCTGGGCTGGCTTGAATTCTGACAGAAATGAAACTGATTTTATTTTAGACTGTTTTCTGGTCAAGAGCACTGGAGGAATTCAAAACCCTCCAGCTTTCTCAGGCTTCCCCTTCCGTTAACATGCAAGGGGATTTTTCTGGACTGTGGGTTGCGAACCATGGTTTGCAGCAGTAAAGTATCGTATAGCTGGTGGAGAAAGAGACCATGTGTGCCCTTTGTGATCCTGGTTTTTATCCAGTTTGTTGTTGTTTTTTTAAAAATCCAGGCCTTTTCCAGCCAGGATCTCCTGAGCTGGGCCCGCCAGAGTTGCCCAGCAGCGAGGTGTATCGAATGAAAGAGGCAGCTCAGGACAGGGTGTCTCGCATAGAGAAGGGAGCAGGAAAAGAGAGGAGGGGGTGGCAGATGAGGATTAAAAAAAAAAAAAAATTGGGAAGTTCCTGTTAGGGATTCTCATCTCCAGGAGTGGAAGAAGGAACAGATTCACAGCCCTGCTCCTGGAGAACGCAAGGGACCAACTATTAAAATTCCCCCCTCCCCGCCCCTTCCTTAACCCCCTCCCCAATCTGCACCCCTTTGGAGGGGTGACCCCCCCTCCCCAGTGAAAAGGTGAAAGTGCGGGGAGGCAGAGAGGTGGTTCCCCAGACCTTTAAACTACACAGCTTTTTGGTTTGCACAGTTCATACTGCCAGCTGTTCCTTTCTCCTGGGCAGCCCTCCCTCCCTCACAAGGGGCTGTGTTTGCAGAAGGGAGGGGGGGAGGGTGTGTGTGTGTCCTGTGCAAAATTGCTTTTGAAAAGAGCTACTTTCTGCTTAATTAAACAATGGGCTGCCCCTGCCCCATGCACATCTGTAAGGGCCCTGCTGCTTTATCCCTCCAACTTTATCCCACAAACTGCTCCATTCTTGATTCCTTTCATTTGTAAATCTCCCTTCCCCTTTCTCTCTCTCTTCCCCCCCTTCACTCCTTCACCAGTCCTCTCCCTTGCCTTTCTCTCCCCTTTCAGATGACTGCTGAGAAGCTGGGTGACATTGTCCTGATCTTTTTTTTATTATTATTTTACTTTTTGGGGGGAGGAGAGGGTAATAGTTTGAGAATGGAGCTGTTTGCCTTTAAAGGCCTTCTGTTTGTCTTTTCTTGAAGATCAGGGCAGAGGGGAGGGGTGTGTGTGTGTGAGAGAGGGGGGGGGGGTAGAAACTTCTGGGATGGTCAAGAGTTTAAATTTGACCCCTTGCAAAGCTGGGATGAGATGGATTTGCTTTGTGGAGGAGCTTCTCCTGAACAGCACAAAATCTTCCCCTTCTCCCTGTTTTACTCCATAGCTGTGAGAAATCAAGAGAGACTTTAATCTGGACTACATTGGATTTGGAACTGACCGACTGCTTTCTTAGATTAATCATCCTAAATCTTATTTCAAAGCGCTCGTCACCGCTAGATCTCTGAAGCAGGAGAGACGTTTCTGCATTAATGACTGTAGGGAAAAGGACTCCCTTTAAAGACAAGGCCAAAAGATAGGTAGGTAGGTAGGTAGGTGGGTAGGTGGATGGATGGATGGATGGATGGATGGATGGATGGATGGATGGGTGGATAGATGGATGGATGGATGGATGGATGGATAGATAGATAGATAGATAGATAGATAGATAGATAGATAGATAGATAGATAGATAGATAGATAGATAGATAGATAGATAGATAGATAGATAGATAGATAGATAGATGGCTAGATAGATGGCTAGATAGATGGCTAGATAGATAGCTAGATAGATGGCTAGATAGATGGCTAGATAGATGGCTAGATAGGTAGGTAGGTTAGATGGATGGATGGATGGATGGATAGGTAGGTAGATGGATAGGTGGATGGATGGCTAGATAGATAGATAGATTAGATAGATAGATAGATAGATAGATAGATAGATAGATAGATAGATAGATAGATAGATAGATAGATAGATAGATAGATAGATAGATAGATAGATAGATAGATAGATAGATAGATAGATAGATAGATGGCTAGATAGATGGCTAGATAGATGGCTAGATAGATGGCTAGATAGATGGCTAGATAGATGGCTAGATAGGTAGGTAGGTTAGATGGATGGATGGATGGATGGATAGGTAGGTAGATGGATAGGTGGATGGATGGCTAGATAGATAGATGGCTAGATAGATTAGATAGATAGATAGATAGATAGATAGATAGATAGATAGATAGATAGATAGATAGATAGATAGATAGATAGATAGATAGATAGATAGATAGATATTTTAAAATTCATGTATGCAAGCAAAGGCATCGAGTTTTTTTTTTTTAATTCACTGAACCCCCTCAGATTTCTTGAATGAAATGACTCAAAAGTTTTATCCACCTGGATTAAATCAGCTTGATTGCAGACTTTTCTTTCTCCAGCCAAAGCATTCCTGTTTCTGATAAAAGAGAATGTTAGTAGCTCAGGGTTGAACTGTCATCATTTTGCTAGAAGGGTTTGGGGAGAAGAGGAGGAAGAGGACTGTGGGGTCCTTGGTGCTCTCTGAGCTTGGTGGTTTTCTTGTAGACGTTTCATGACCCAACTAGGGAACATCATCAGCGCTAGCGTGAAGCGTCTGCAAGGAAACCACCAGGCTCAGAAGAGCACCAAGGACTCGACACTCCTGATTCTTTTGCATGGACGTCACTCATTTGGTTGGATTTTTCTTCTTCATGATTGAAAGGTGGCGTGGAGTTGGCTAAAGGATGCCTAGGATGGTCTTCCTAGAACAATCCCAGATTCACTACTCCCATTTTACGGCACGGGGGAATAGAAGTTGAGAGGACCAGCCATCAAGTTCGCAGTGTTGGCCTTGGTTCCCAGACCTCCATGGATGCAGAGCAGTTTCCCTGACTTGAATTTGCGTCGTGCTGCTGTGGCTGAGCCTCGGAGACCGCCTTGAGGCTTCCAGCTTGGGGGAGAGTAAGCGCAGAAGGGAAGGAGGGACAGATACGAAACAACAACCCCGGGCTCAAAGGGCTGCCTCTAATTTCCATAGCTTGCCTATCTTGACAAAAGTAACAGATGCCCAACTTGGCATCTTGGCTGGCTTGCCGAGGGAGCGAAATTTCGCTTTGTTCCCTAGGGAGAATTTGAATCCAGATCAGGCGGCAGCTGAGGCTGGCTGGATGACTCTCTTGCTCTCCTTCATCCCTTTTGAGGCGTACTCAGGGAAGGTGAAACATCCTTCTGGACTCTCTTCCTTTTCTCCCCCTTTCTCCTCTTCTCCTTCTCTTCCTCTTTCTCTTTCTTCTCCTGTCTTCCTCCTTTCCTTTTCCTTTCTTCCTCCTCCTCCTCCACTTCTCTTTCTCCTCCTCCCCCTCTTCTCTTCTTCTTTGCTCCTCCTCCTCTTCTCTTCTTCTTTTCTCCTCCTCTTCCTCCTCTTTCTTTTCTTTCTTTCCTCCTTTCTTCCTCTTCCTCCTCCTCTTCTCTTTGTCCTCCTCCCCCACTTCTCCTCTTCTTTTCTCCTCTTCCTCCTCCTTCTCTTTCTTCTTCTTCTTCCTTTCCTCTTCCTTTCTTCCTCCTCTTTCTCCTCCTCCCCCTCTTCTCTTCTTCTTTTCTCCTCCTTCTCTTTCTTTTCCATCTTTTCTCCTCCTTCCTTCCTCCTCTTCCTCTTCTCTTTCTCCTCCTTCCCCTCTTCCCCTCTTCTTTTCTCCTCCTCTTCCTCTTCTTTCTGCTTCTTTCCTCCTCCCTCCTCCCTCCTCCTCCTCCTCCTCTGGTTCACATGGATGTTATTTTATTTACACAGAGATCCCCCTAAATAAGAGGGCCTGGCAGCCTTAATTCAGAGTTGAAACAAATCTGATTTTCTTCAAAAATTTTATTTGTTAAATTTATACGTTGACCAACTCACTATCAAACACTTAGGGTGGGTTCTTCCCACTGCCTACGGCCTCCCCCAGCCCTGCATGATGTATTTAAGGTTTCTGGAGGGGGGGGGGATGGCGGG
This sequence comes from Bungarus multicinctus, assembly GCA_023653725.1. Classification (NCBI taxonomy): domain Eukaryota; kingdom Metazoa; phylum Chordata; class Lepidosauria; order Squamata; family Elapidae; genus Bungarus; species Bungarus multicinctus. The sequence continues at coordinate 18,279,186 of CM042845.1, read as the reverse complement.
GGATACAAATGAGAAAGACCATCCCAAGGCTACCTTATTTCAGCTTCTGACCTTCCCTGAGCCCATCCTTCTGCCCTCCTCTTCATTCAGCCGTGCCACATTTGGCTTCTCCCAGACCGAGTGGGTCTCCTCCTCCTCCTCCTCCCCCCTCCCCCCATTATTACTTTTTAAACGTGAAGAATAAGTCATCAATCCAAAGAGGAGCTATAGTGTCCAGGGAGAATGGGTGGAGGGGGGGGGGGGCGCTTTGTCATGGCGACGGGATGACAATTGGTCGGAGGTAGTGACCTCAGCAAATTGAAGCTTGGCTGTGGTCACTTTGACAAATGATCTCCTTCTCCTGGGGAAAGGGGGTGGAAGACCTAGGGGAGGGCTCCAGGGCCCCCACCCCAGGGGAAGCATCTGAGCAGCCCATTCAAGAGTTGAGGGAAGCGTTGACGCCCCCCCCCCCCCCAATAGCCAGCTAACCAGCTTGGCGATACATCTCCTTCTCCTCCTCCTCTTTCCTTCTCCTTCCTCCTCCTCCACCTCTTCTTCTCCCCCTCCTCCCCTCCTTCTCGTTCTCCTTCTACCTCCTCCTCTTTCCTTCTCCTTCTTCCTCCTCCTCCCCTCCTTCTCGTTCTCCTCTCCCCCTTCCTCTTTCTCCTACTCTTCTCTCCTGTCTCCTCCTTCTTCTCCTCCTCCTTCTCCTCCTGGTCTCCTCGCTCCTCCTTTCCTTCTCCCTCCTCCTTCTCCCTCCTCCTTCTTCTCCTCCTTCTCCTCCTCCTTTCTTCTCCTTCTCCTCTTCCTCCTTCTCCCTCCTCCTTCTTTTCCTCCTTCTTCTCCCTCCTCCTTCTTCTCCTCCTTCTCCTCCTCCTTTCTTCTCCTTCTCCTCTTCCTCCTCCTCCCCTCCTCCTTCTTCTTTCTCCTCCTCCTCCTTCTCCTCCTACTTCTCTCCTCCTCTCTTCCTCCTCCCACTCCTCCTTCCGCCTCCTCTTCTTCTTCTCCCACTCCTCCCCTCCTCCTTGTTCTCTTTCTTCTCCCTCCTCCTCCTCCTCCCCCTTCTTTCTCCTCCTTCCTCACCTCTTCTTCTCCTCCCTCCCCTCCTTCCTCTTTCTCCTACTCTTCCTCCTCCTTTCTCCTCCTTCTTTTCCTCTCCTTCTCCTCCTCCTTCTCTCCTCCTTCTCCTCCTCCTTCTTCTCCTTCTCCTCTTCCTCCTCCTCCTCCCCTCCTCCTTCTTCTTTCTCCTCCTCCTCCTTCTCCTCCTCCTTCTCTCCTCCTCCTCCTCTTCCTCCTCCCCACCTCCTCCTTCCTCCTCCTCTTCTTCTTCTCCCACTCCTCCCCTCCTCCTTGTTCTCTTTCTTCTCCCTCCTCCTCCTCCTCCCCCTTCTTTCTCCTCCTTCCTCCTCCTCTTCTTCTCCTCCTTCCTCCTCCTTTTCTCCTCCTCCTCTTCTTCTTCCTCTTCCTCCTCCTCCTGCCCTCCTCCTTCTCCCTCCTCCTCCTCCTTTTTCTTCTTCCCAATATGGTGCCCTGGCCTCAGCTTCTGCCCAGGGCCTCGTGGACCAGGTAAGATGCAAGTCGTTCTTGACCTGCAACGGCAATTGACCCCAACATTTCTGTTGTTAAGTGAGACCAGAAAGAGGAGGTTGCTCCATTTTCTGGACTTTTTTTGCCCGTCATTTTTAAGTGAATCGCGATAATTGGTAAGCTAGCAAACACAGTTGTTAAGTGAAATTGGCTTCCCCGTTGACGTTGGTCACCAAAGGGGATCACATCACACACACACACACAGGGACAACGGTCATAAACATGAGTCCGTTGCCAAGCATTTTGATCACGTGGTCGTGGGGCAGTTGTGAAGGTCGTAACTGTGAAAAACTTTTCTCAGTGCTGTTGTAAGTTCGAACGGTCTCTCAATGACCTCCTGTAAGGCAATCTGACTATCTGTATGGGGGACGACCCAGGATAGTCCCATTCCGGGGATACCAGGCGCACAACCTGGGCTAGCCTTTTGCGATTTTGTCTGGCCGGTGAGATCTTGCTAGATGCCCCAACCAGAGGAGAAAAAAGTGGACTTCCTTGTCCTACTAAAGAGGTTGTTTTGGAACAGGATGATAGCAGCAATAGCCCTTAGACTTATATACCGCTTCACAGTGTTTTGCACCCCTCTCTAAGCAGTTTACAGAGTCAGCCCATCGCCCCCCCCCCCCCCCCCCCCCCCCCCCCCCCCAAAAAGAAAAATCTGGCTCCTCATTTGACCCATTTCAGAAGGAAGGAAGGCTGAGTCAACCTTGAGCAGGTCAGGATTGAACTCTTGGCTCTGGGCAGAATTAGCCTGCAATGCTGCATTCTAACCATTGTACCATCACAAATCTTAGATAAATATAGAATGGATGGATGGATGGATGGATGGATGATAGATAATAAATAGATGATAGATGATAAATAGATGATAGATAGATGGAGAAGAAATGATAGATGATAGATAAATGGATGATAGAAGATAGATGGATTGATAGATAAATGGATGATAGATAGATAGATAGATAGAAGATAGATAGATAGATAGATAGATAGATAGATAGATGATAAATGATAAATGATAGATGGATGATAGAAATGATAGATAAATAGATGATAGATCGATGAGAAATGATAGAGAGATGATAGATATAAATAGATGATAGAAGATAGATGGATGATAGATGATTGATTGATTGATTGATAATAAATGATAGATGGATAATAGAGAGATGATAAATAAATAGATGATTGATTGATTGATAGATAGTTAGATAATAGATAAATAGGTAGGTAGATGGTAGATAGATAGATAGAATAGACAGACTGACATAGGGATAGATACATAGATAGCCATAGCATTTGGTCTTATATATCAGTTCCCAGTGCTTTACAGCCCTCCCTAAGCAGTGTACAGAATCAACCTCTTGCCCTCCAACCATCTGGGTCTTCAGTGATGGTCCCAAAGTCCTGAGAACGGTTCCAAAAGCAGCAGAGCAAACCCACCATCCTTTGGCTGACCAATGCTTCCTTTCTGCTCCGCCAACTGTTCTAGGTTTGACTTCTCAATTGCTGTTCCTGCCCTCTCTGTGTGAGGGGGTGGGCGGGTGGGGGAAGCCCCTCTTCATCCAATCTTTCGCTCATCTCTGTAAAGACAGGACCCTCACGAGTTTGCGTCACCTGAACCTTTCAAAGGCATCATGGTTAGGGCATAGAAGTGGCGCAGCGATTACATTTTACTCTTAGGGACGGGGGGAGAAAAAAAAAGGATTTATTTCTTTACAAAATTAATAGACTAACTCAATCTCTGGACTCTCTTCTAAACCATGTTCCAAAGAAGGAGCACCTTTTGCTGATGATTGGAGTGGGGGAGACCCTAGGTGAATAAAATCAAGAAGATATAGTGTAACAGAGTTGGATGACTCTTGTGGGTCATCTAGTCCAACCCCCCTTCCAAGCAGGAGACCCTGCACCATTTCTGACAGAGGGCAGTCCAGTCTCTTCTTGAAAGCTTCCAGCTCCCACAACTTCTGAAGGCAACTTTTGTTCCACTGGTTGATCGTTCTCATTGTCAGGAAATTCCTCCTTATTTCCAGGTTGAATCTCTCCTTGATCTGTTTCCATCCATTATTCCTTGTCTGGCCTTCAGATGCTTTGGAAAACAGCTTGACCCCCTCCTCTCAAATATTGGAAGATGCTCTCCTGTCTCCCCTGGTCCTTCTCTTCCCTAGACTAGCCAGGCCCAGTTCCTGCCACCGTTCTTCATATATTTTATTCTCTGGTCCCCTAATTATCCTGGTTGCTCTTCTCTGCCCTCTTTCTACAGTCTCAACATCCTTTTTATAGTGTGGTGACCAAAACTGGATGCAGTACTCTAGGTGTGGTCTTACTAAAGATAATTGTTAATGGACACTGACCCTAATCACTCTCCTTCCATCCCGTGCTGCGGTAAGAAGACCAGTATTATTACGGCTGTGTCTGACGGACGGTGTGTGTATATGTGTTTTGGCGGTAGGATTTCGAGATAATTTGAAGATGGAGTGGGCTGAATTATATGAGTCCCAGGGCTAAACGTTTGTTATTTTAACGGCATTAAGTCTTAACACCTACTTTACGCAGAGGGTTGATGCAGTGTCCTTAAGAGACACCGGAGTGGTCCAGCTGAGTGACTTTTAAGAACCAAGCCCTGCACAAAAGACAAAGAGCAGAAACACTGGGGGAGGCTGTGGGGCGAGGGAAAACCCCACATGAAGGATTAACCAGCCTGTCTTCTTTTTAGAAAGATCCTTTTAACCAATTAATTTCCTCTGCACCTCCCTCCCTCCAGACCGCTTCTCATCTCCCCAGGAAGAAATGAGCCGATATTATCATCCCTTCTTGCAAAGAAAATTGTTTTCGGCCTGTTGTCGGTCAAAGTGATGCTTAAAACAAGAAAGGGGGAGATTGCCCCACACTTCTCTCTGCAGGGGGAGGGGGGGTGCTACTTTTCCTAAACAGAGAAATGAAAGATTTGCTGAATTTAAGGGAACAGGGTGGGGGGAGAAAAGCCAACCCTAGGCCTTGTAATATGCTCCCAGTGAGGTCTTTTTTAATTGTTCTTCCTTTTTTTAAGGGAACCTCCGACATTTGCTGACGTGGATCAAGGAGAACCTGCTGAAAGAGAGGCCTGAATTATTTGTGCAAGGAGAGTCAGTGTGAGTACCAACACACACACACACACTCACTCACTCACGCACGCACGCATGCATGCACGCAAACTAACTAGAGATTCACACGGCAGCCAAGAGGAAATCCTCTTGCAAGATCCAGCTTGCAAAGGAAGTGCGGCTAAATCCGAGCCATTTACTCCCCTTTCAAAACTAAACCCCGTCTCCAGCATCTGTCTTTAGGATCAGGCTGCATCAATTCTGTGGCTTCCTTAACGGTATATACGCTCTTCTTCAACGGCTGTTCCCAGCCAAGCGCCCTCTGGTCTTGAACCCTTCTTCTGCATTCAGTCCTGAGTGGAGAAGAGGAACAATGATCTCTTCCTGAGCTGGGCCTGCCTTCCTAATCCTCCACGCCACACTGCCCCGTCCGTGGGAGAGTGTGGCTCTCCCGTAACTGATTGGTGGTGTCTTCATGCAGGGGCCACCGCTATCCGCCATTAGCCTCCTGGAAGAACAGAGGGGTCGCGTCGGGCAGCCTTTGTGGAAATCCTCCTTCCCACCCCTTCCTCAATTTCCTCTCTGCAATGAGACTAGGACGGCCTGGTTAGCATTTGTGCCTGTCCTCCCCCCATTCAGTGTGTGGGAGGGCAGTTCCTTCCCTCCTCACTGAACCCTGGGACAAACAGTTGCTAGGAAGCTGAAGATAGATAGGGGATTCCTGTCGATCATCCACGGTTGCAGGCTTTCAGTGGGATCTTAGCTGCTACTTAGTCTTTTTTTCACCGCATCGGCTTCCTCTCCGGTGCTCAGACTGCAGGCAGGTTTAAATTACAGGGGTGAATAGGATTGTACCACGCCACTGATGACGTGTTGCCTCAGAGCGTTTTTAGGAAGGGTATCTATCAGCCGCAGCCTATCCTGATGCTAATCGGGGTTGCTTGGCCTCAAGGCCATCTGCCACTCTGCCTTTGGGTACTAGCCTCCAAGGATCTTCCAAAAAAACGAGACCACTCCAAAAACCTTTAAGGTGAGAAAATCCAAAAACCCGCAGGGAAAAAACCCAAACCAAAAGCTTTAGTCCTTTTAACGGAGGCGAACCTCAGTTGTTGCAAACGGATTTGCAAGTGGCCGGCACAGCCCATTAAGAAGCTTAAGTAGGCTGGACTAAACTCACAGCTCCCCCGTTGAGATGGACCTCCTTGATGGATGTTGCTGGTTAGAAGAGGGCAGAGTAAACGCTGTGAAAATTGTTCCCCCCTGAAGACGATTAAAAGCAGGAAGGGTCATAGTTCCGGCATACGGCAACATTTTCAAGGCCTGGCAGAACGACAGAGTCCTAAAAACCCAAATTTAATATGCGTTACGGAAAATAAATCTTGGGAGAAATCTTTTTTGAAAGCGGAAATAAATCAGCGATGGAAGCCATGGAGGAAGGAAACAGTTTGAGTGTGCTCCCAAGAAATCCTGCCACTGCCATGCATATTCCTAGACTCAAAACCTGTTCTCGTTAACAGCTTCTCTGTTTTCCCTGTAGGCGCCCAGGAATCCTAGTGCTTATTAATGATGCAGATTGGGAGCTGATGGTATGTCCCATTTTGGTTATGTGGAGGGTGTCTATTTTCTGCAGAAAGAGGTTTTGCAAAAGGGTTTTGTGGTGTCAAGTTTTTGGAGAGCTTCTTTCCTTTCCTTGCTGGATGCTGAAATGAATCATCAGGCTCCTTCCCTCTCTTATATGATGCCCACTGGGGTGTCCAGTCCTCCTTGGCCACTTTGGGGCATTTTCCCTGGATTGTGGAGGAGCAAAATGGAGTTCAGCGCCTTCCAAACTATCCCTTGACTGTCAAGCACAAAGGATCAGGTACACAAGTTGAGTGGTAGTTCAGAAAGATTTATTGTTTAAGGCAATACAAAAGAACCCGGTCAACTATCGGTCAGAAAGAGTTATCCTGGGTAAGATGGGCAGTCAATAAATTTTGCAAATAAGTAAATAAATAAGAGGAATTCAGTGGACTTGGGTCTCTTGTGGTGGCGCAAAAATGCTAAACTGATGGTGTATTTCACTCCGCCTTCCAGCTCTGCCTGCTCGTCTCCTTCATTGACCCTCCTTTGCTTTCTTCCTTCCTTCAGGGCAACCTGGAATATCAACTGCAAGATCAGGACCACGTGGTTTTCATTTCCACCTTACATGGGGGTTAGGCTGCCAGGGGTGTGTGTGTGTCCCCCAAAACAGCAAGGACAAATCTAAACAACCTGGGTTGAGCCAACTTCATAAGAAAGCCAATTTTTTTTGGGAGCATCTGGACCTGCAGGGTTGAATCCCAGCTGTGGATGGGAAGAATGTAACTCTGGAGCATTTTCTCTTGGGCTGTGGGTCAGGTGAGCCCCTGAGCCGTTGTTGACTCTGAGAAATGATGAGGAAACCAGAGGGCAGCAGCTAAGTCCTGTTGTGGTTGTATGTATCAGGTGAACAAAAGTCCCCGTCTTTTTCCTCTCTAGCAGCTGGAAGAGACAATCCTAGGACTGAGATGAGACAAGGGCAGGAGCCTTCTCTGCCTTAGCCTTCCAGGCCTTAGGATCACACAGTCTGCCTTTGCTTGCCTCTGTTTGATCTGCAGACCTCCAATGAACATTTCTGTAGCTGAACTGAAAAGTAGCTGCACAGCCCATCTACAAATGCTTGCTTTGAATTTAGGGTATGTGTTATGCGTGTTCCAAAGATGTGCAAAAATCTGGACTGGTCTAGGGGCCGTCTCCTGCTTGTGCAGGGGGTTGGACTATAAGACCTCCAACTCTTGTTATTCTGATTCCTTTGCTTGCCTTTTTTGTACCTATGTTTTAAATAAATATTGCACAGAGCTCCTTTTGCTAATATTTAACTTGCTAACCATGGTTTGTGCATGCTTTCATCAGGGACGCCAAAGGTCCTCTTGCCAGCTGCTGTAGCAATGAATAAAATAGCTGCTCCCTGCTCCTGTGTTATCTGCAAATAAATCTTATTTTTAATGCTTTCCTTCAAGTGAAGCTATGTCTGCCTAGAAGCAAAATGGCAGACTTGTGTGGCTCGTCCATTTGAGGAAGACCCTAGCCATCAAATTTCCCAAAATAGAAAAGTTTTAAGTATTCTAGAATTGAGATCTAGCACATCTGAAAGGCACCAGGTTGGAGAAAGGCAATCTAATGTTCAGGACATTTGTTTATATGTCTGAAAACTTTGTTCCATCCAACCTAGCTTCATCCCTGGTTAAGCAGGGTTTCTTAAAATGCTGTTACAAAATTGAATATTCTTGTAGAAGACAATCATTTCATGGAAGGACTTAATTTTCCCCAATTGTTTACTTTTTCTGGATCATTTGTGGTAGGTCTCTTACTGTACCCTATTCCCCCCCGGTGAAGGCAGAAACATAATTTCAATAAACTCCAAAGAGACAGCCAATGAGAGACATCAAACCTCTCATCTCTGAAAAGCTAAGCGCGTTTGCAAATGTGAGAGGTGGAATTACAATTTCTCTATCTGCATGCATAGTTAAGTTCTGATTTTTTTAGATTTTTTTAATCAGATACACCCACTGTAGAGGCAGCCAGTCTATCAACTGATTGAAGGGAGAAAAGAGAAATAAAAAACAAAAATCTCAGAGACCACAAGCTTGTTTTCTGCAAAGGAGATCTTTCTCAAAACTGCAAATTACATTCTTAGATACAATGGTGCAGATCTTGAAGTGATGCTTTTCAATTCAAGATTTGGTGGGGCAGAGATGTGATCCTGGGTTGAGCAAGAAATTCAAAATGCCAGGAAAATTGTTGAGAGGTTTCCTGTCTGCTGGCCAACCCCAAGAATGTGCTGCTTAAAGAGAAATGCAGAGAGATTTGAACCCAGCCCTTCAGAAGCTAGCTATCAGTCGGTGATTTTTGTACATGCTCAGAAATGGCCTCTTGTGCGGCAGGATCCAAACCTCGACATTTGGAAGAGAACTGGCCACATTTCTGTTTTTTTCCCGCTGTCATGCAAAAAACCTAAATCCAGAAGGCAAAATTGACTTAGTGTTTAGTGGGTCTGCAAAAACAAACAAACCCAACAAATATCCCTGTTCAAATTCTGGATGTGTAAATTATACATGATTTTCAGTATAAATGCCGAAGGAAACTCCCAGGATGATTAAAGGGCTGTCACTCAATCTCTTTTAAAAAGAAAAAACAATCATATGAATCAGCAGATTTAATAGTATCCGGTTTAATCAGCCTAGTAAAATCCGCAGAGCTGAACGTTTTTATCTAGCAAAGCTGTAAACGTTTAGGGGAATGGTTAAAACGTGGGAAAGTTAGACAATCCTGCAGAGATGAGGATCTGGCAAACAGAAGTCTTGGGATCCATTCGGAAGAGTTACCAACATGTTTTATGAACTAATCTAATTCAGGAAAGGTTGTGCCTTTTAATAAAATATGTTAAATCTGGAAAGGTACAGCCAGATTCTTTCTGATGCTTAAAGAAGGAGGTTAAATTTACACCTCTTTTAAAGAGAATTGCTTGGCATGAGAAATCCCAAAGTTGCTTTTTCAAGAAGCAACTGGATTTTCTTGTTATTGTTTGAGCTGAAGAAGCTTCTTGGAGGAGAAGCAAAACATAACCAGAAAGTCTAGTTGCCTCTTGAAAAAGCACTTTTGGGACAACCATGACCTGGAGGACTGAGAATCTCCAGAGTAAGGAAACAAATTGGAAGTTTAAAATACTTTGGACCTGAGAAAAAAAGTTAGCAGAGCTGTTTAAAAGATTCTGAATTTCAGGGAATAAGAACAAGGGAACAAATTGCTGGACAAAATATTCTCTTCTGAAATGATTTCCTTTTCTAGCAAATCTTAACTAACAATAGGCAAAAAAAAATATGCCTGTTTTAAAATCTCATTTCTTCTGGGCTGATTTCACCTCTTGTCAACCACAGGTGATTTTTCTCTCTTCTGTCTGTCTTCAAACAGGCTGATTTTTGCTCTTTTAATATTAAACACACAAAGCAGCAAATGGAATGAATCACCAGCAATTTTAAAGCAAGTTGCTCTCTGGTTCCATCAAAACAGAACAGCGGAACTCATTAACTCCGGCTTGTGAAGGCAGTTAAAAATGAACTGATATTTTTGGACCTACAACTAAGCCAAAAAAAAAAAACCACCCCAAGAAATTGTGATGGACAGGAGAGCAGAATTAAAAACTAAAAATGAGGAGAAGATCTTTTTAAAAAACTTAAGAACCCTCTCCAAATACAGTTTTCAACAATCACATCTTTCTCGTTCGGGAAAGCCACAAGAACAATTAAACAACGGTTTGATACAAAATACCTTTAATAAAATAAATTTTCAATAAGATTACTTGGGAAACATTGCCTGGGAAATAGGAAGAAAAAAAAAATCGTAGGAAGTTGACCCCGGGGAAAAGAGGCGGGACATTGAATAGCCACGCCTTTCTTTCCCAACAGTGAAAGGAGGCAATAGCTGGAGTGGTTTCCATGAGTTTCAAAATAGGTGCATTTTCCTGTGTTTCTTATTTGGGGAAAATATTGCCCTTTTGCTAAATCATTATGTAGCTTTTGTGTTCAAATAGGGCTGGGAAAGAAAAAGCTTTATCTAATTCATCGCAATATTGTTGCCAGTGGCGCCCAAATAAACTTTATTCAATTTGAAGTTGTTATAGATGCAAGCTAAAAACTTGATTCTTGATTTTTGTTTCTTAACACAGCAACCAACAAAATTCCTCCCAATCTTAGCATGGGGCCTGAACCAGGCTTGTGTATTAAGTCATAAATTGAGCAGATGATGGTTAGTAAGATGATCAGACTCTTGAAGGAAATTGCACTAAAAACATTATGAATCCTTGATGAATGGAGATGTAGATCTACGTAAAGACTCTATGTGACTCATGATTCCACTTTCCAGATTCTAGTTCCTGGAAGCCATGCTCTTCAAAATTAAAAATTCTTTTTAAAATTAAAAATAGCAAAACTTGCTCATTCCTGACGCTGCTGATTAGCCAGTGATTAATTCATTCGTGTTTCAAAGCAAAATCGGTGCAAATGGTATGTGGTTTTTCCAATTGCATGCTTCCCAATTACGGTAGCTAGTTTTGTCTTTCAAGTTTAAAAAAAAATGCTTCAAACAGTTCCAGAAATCCCAAGGCCATTCAAACCAGGTATCTTAAAAAAAAATTATGGTCAATTTTGAATTTAGCTGACTAATATTACTAAAAACACACACACACACATAGGGTGAATTAGTTTTTTATCCATTGCAATGTTTAAGTTGCTTCTTACCTCTGGCTCTTCATTATTTAGGTACAGTAGTTAGAAAATCTCTTGTTAAATCAATTTACTTCTACGTTTCTTGCCATTTTTCCACCTCAAATCTTTTTTTTTCCCAAAGGTGTGTTCAATTCATCCTTCCTTCACTTCTCTCTCTAATCATGTCTTACAGTCAGTGGTTCTCAGTCTGTGGTCCGTGGACTCTTCAGGGTGGGGATGATGTCGTCCCACGGGGTCCATGAAGTCTTGAAGAAACGTCATGATTTAAATCTTGAGTTAAAGTCTTGGGGGTCCGTGTGGCCATATTCCCTGGCCACAAAAAGTATTTAAAGGGGAACCGTGGTGAAGAAAAGATTGGGAACCACACTTTCCTAGAGTTACTCTGCTAAGACATATTTGTATTTAAAAGTATTTTCCCCCTGTTACACGATTTTAATTTCTGAGCCCTTTGAAATTGCTTCTTAGTTACACAAATGGAGGGAAATACTCCTTTTGTTATAAAAGAGTATGGTTTGAAGGAGAATTTTATCTTGAGATAACAATTTACTGAATAGCTGCACTAAAATACACACACACACACACATATCAAAGTAAAAGAAAAAACAAACATCTTATGAACTCTGGAACTAAAATTATTATATTTATTATATTAGATACCTGTTTCTTCTCTTACAAGTATACCTGGAACTCGTATACCTGGAACACACATACACACACACACACACAGAGTATCCCAAAAATTTGTTAAATCCTGATCCTCAAACCGAACTATTCCATTTAGAGTTTTGTCTGCAACCCTAAACTAACTAGATTGGCTATATTATTTAAATTGCAAATAAAGAGAACTCAGATAAACAGATTCTAATGAAATATCCCTGCCTGTAGAAAGGTAGCATAGCCAGGACCAGTATGTTGCCTGACTTAATGCCAGTTCAATATACAATAACCCCTTATCAAGTCAGATTAGTGTTTATTTTAACAGTCAAAGACCAGAGCAAAGTAAAAAAAAGAACACCCAAGAAATATCCAGTTTAAAATTATAGAATAATATAATATATAAAGCACATAAAATCTACGTTAAAATCATAACTTGGCATCCGATCGGTCAGTTGCAAATCAACAAAACACAACACGGTCTAAGCTATAATATCATATCAATCCTTAAACTGTGAAAGCCTAGAGTCATTACATATTAAAACGCAACCAAGTGGTAACACCAGAAGATTTGTTGCATTAATTGTGTAAAATAACTATGATGGATTATGCATCAGCATTGTGTTTCAACTCCTTGCCAATTTTAAATGCATTTGGAAAGAGAGTAAAAACATCGCAAAGGAATACACGAGCAATTGCCAAAAATGAAAACCTTGTATTTTCATTAAAAAAAAATACGTAAAATAACTTCATAAAACAGGCCAGCCACATATCTGCATTTAAAAGTGTGGTCTTAGCAAGCAGAATACAATCCTGATGGCTCAGATGTATTTTACTTAAATAAATTTATTTTCCCCTCCCCAATCTGAAATATCTTTCAGATCGGTTGGACTTTATCTCCCACAGCTCCATATATTCCGTACTGGCAGGGGATCATGGGAGTTGAAGTCCAGCCCATCTGGATGAAGCAAGTTTGCCGTGCAAGAAGCAACTCCTAAAAAGAACCAGATTTTAAAAACAAGATTTTAAGCCAGGAACAAGCAGCATTTTTTTTTTTAAAAAAAGAGCCAGAATGCTAATATAAGACGATAGAGATGGAAGATCTTCACACAGCCCTTGATGTGATGTGTCTGGTGGCCTCAAACTAGGTGTGCAAGACTGCACACTAGGTGATTTTGGAGAAAGGCACAGAAAGGGCAGCTTCCTGGCACCGAACTGGGAATCTGGCCCCTACTATAATAACAACACGAGATGGCAATAGCCAGGATCTCCAAATGCATCCATGGTTCTAATTGCCTGGCACCGCACAATCCTCGTTCTGTTTTCAGAGACCGGATTCCCATACAAGGCACACACCTAAAGACAAACACACCCTTCTAGTGGATGCACACATTGTGCATCTTTGGATGTTGGGCGTAGAAGCTAGAACACAAGGGGGGTCAACCAGGGGATCTAACTGCCTTATCCAGCAGAAAACTAGGTTCCTTCTCCCATGCTAGATTTCTCTCCCAACCCAATTGGGACAGACCATGTTTCTCCCCTATATGGGGCACCTTGGCTGGCCAGGTAAAAAGAGAGAAGAATTTTGCAAAGCAGGAACGCAGCTCCATGGAAATACTCCATATTTTATTTTTTCTTAGCACGGAAGGGACTATTTTACAGATGAGTAAACTGAGGGGGCTTTTTTTTTTTTGCCCTTGGGATGTTTGGGAAGACAATAAAATACATCCTGAGAAGGATGCGTAGGATTTTAAGACTTCTGGAAATAACCTGTGCTTTCCCTCTGTTTCTTATTCTGTTAGGTACAGAACTGTTTTGATTTTTTTTCCCCCCAATCCTGCTCTCTGGCTGATGATACTTCATAGAATTTATTATTTTTTATTTTGCTATTGATTTTATATCTTTGCTTGGAGCTTTAGGCCCAGGGTGCTTGGGGATTAAGTCCTTAGCGGAGGAGAGAAATTCAACTCTCAAAAGAAAACTGGAAGGGTAGAATTTCCGAAGCTTGTTACTGTCCAGTAAGAAATGGCAGTGTGTGTTTCATTCAGTAAACCCCTTGACTAGCATCTGACAATCGGGATTGGGGGGGGGGGGGGGGTTGGACTTGCTCCAGAGTAGACCAGTTGAGAATTTAGCTTTTTATGGAAGATGCACAAGATGCATGAGCCATTATTTTTTACCCAGCTGGATTTGGGTCTCCTGGAAACAAAGCGGAAAAATAGGAAGGCAGCTTTGTGCAAATGGCTCTGTAGAATAACAGGGATGTAGGGGGTATAAAATACTTCTGTATTTTAAAAACCAGACCTTCGTCATGTTTTCCTCTTCTGTCCCTCCTCCACTCAGCCCAACCTCTGGATTCCCTAACTCAGCTTGGCTTCCTTTCCCCAGACACACTCCGAAGAAGGGTTTCCCCCAACGGATGGATGGACAGATGGATGGACAGCCCTGTTGCTATTGTTAAGATGTGCGTCTAATGTGTGTGTGTTTGTGGGTGGGGGGTATATGTAGGGATAGCCACAAAAAAAAGAGAGAGAGAGAGAGAAGAAAAATCTATAGTTAAACCATAAACAATCCAAAGAAAGGAAAAAACACACCTTTTTTTGCAGAATTGGAGGGGGGGGGTTAAAAGGGGAGGGGGTGTCCATAAAAAGTGGTTTGAAGATAGGGAAACTCTGCAAACGGGATTGGGAGGGGGGGAAGCAGAAGAGAAGGAATGTTTTTCCCTCCCTCCCATCTGCTGTCGTGGCCTCTGATAGAGTATTTATCACCACGTGGTGACTACAAATCTCTGCTCTCGTTTTTTTTTCCTCCCCCCCCCCTTCCTTCCATCATTGATATTACATCATAGGGAGAAGAAAAAGAGAGATGAGAGGCAGGCAGAGTATCTCATCACCTCTGTTCCCCTACCTGAAATTAAGCAGCATCAACTTTGGCTCCTAGTAAAATCCCTTTCCCATCCACCCTCCTCTGTGCTTTGCAGTCTTAACCCCCTATTTACCAATGAAAAACACTCCAAAGGGATTAGAAAGGGATAAAATAAAGATAAAGGTATTTTCTTCTCTTGCAACGAAAAAAGAACGGGAGAGACATGAAAGAGAAGGTCTGAATAATGATAATAATTCAGGTCTTAAATCAATATATATCTGTCCGTTTGTCTATCTGTCTATCTGCCTTCTGTCTGTCTGTCTAGCTATCTAGCTATCAAAAGGTTTCGTTCCCTTATTTTTCCCTCCTTATCTGAAGCTTAAAAATATAATATCTCACCCACCCTTTAATCTGGGCATTTTGCAAAATTATTCCAGGCAAGAAGTTCTCAAGGGAAGCCCAGATGGTTAAACATTTCCAATCGATTCTTGTAAAGGAATTTCTATCAAAAGGCACAGCTCCCTTTATTTTAAACAAACACATACACACATGATTCCATCCCAAATAACAGAACTAAAACCAACCAATAAAAATAAAATTAAAATAAAGCCTCTAGAAAAAAAAAAATCTTCTGTTTGGGGAAGAAAAGAAAAAAAGCAAGTTAAACAATTCAGTGGGAATTAAGCTGATAAAAAGCATGACACAAGGGTCAATTAATATGGTCTAAAATGCACCGGTAAAACAGGAGCTTAGAAATAGAAAATAAACCTTTAGGGCATCTATCCTTTCGATGGCACTAAGCAAAAATAGCTTGCAATAAATCACAATCATTGTATGACCCTTACAAATGTTTGGGTGATTTTAAAGAAGAAGGAAAAAAAAGGAGAATTTGCTGTTGTTTTTTTTCTTTTTAAGGTTAAAGCAGCAATCTCAAGTTTTAAGACATTTTCATTCTAAGAAAAGACACAGAGATGAACACACAACCCAAAGAGTAAAATAAACAGAGGCGGGAATTACCTGGCTATCCACCGTGGATGGAGGAAATCCATTTTTGGGGGAGGGTTTTTTTTTTTGGAATATGCAGCCGACCGGGATGATTTTGAAGACTCAGCCACCGATGTCCAGACACAATTCTTGGTTTGCATGTTTTTCTGGACAAGAATTGCGTTTGGACAATCAGGAGCAAAGGTTCCAGCTTTGGGCTTGACGAGGCTTTGCAAAAAAAAAAAAGGAAGACACAGAATTTAAAAATAAAAATTAAAAAGCTCTTCACTCAGGCGCCTCTCCAAACTATTTAGCAGCAACTTCTGCTTTTTAATTTCTCAGATTTCTCCACCACCCTGTTAAATTTCCCTGATGCCCAAAAAATAAAGAAGATTCATTTAAAAAACAACAACGAATTAAATTAATCAGAATGCTCAAAAAGCCCACATTTTAAAAAATCTGGCCTTCTTCCTCGCACACACGAGGTTTTTTTGCCCCGCACCAAACTGCTGAAGACAGGAAAAAAAATACAGGGTGTGATTTAATTTCCAGTGAAGAGTCTACCTTAAGCTGAAAAGGCCTTTGCTGTTTGTTATAAGGGGGGGGGGTAGGCTTCACCATCGTTGTATTTTGTGGGGAGGGGGGCTTAGAGCATTCACCATCACCGATGCTCCCCCCACTTCCAACAAGGATCTGCCATTTTTTCATTGGAGAGAAATTAAAACAAAAACTGGAAACCAAGTCGGCTTTCGAGGAGGTGGGTGGAAATCTTCCTTTCTTAATTATTCCATGCTCCCCCATGACTGGAAAAAAAAGAGTCAAAAAGGGGTATTGGAAGGGAAGGTGAGATTAAACGTTTTGAAAGGAATCCCTCTGCTTTTGGGAAAGATGGACCCATCTACTAAGGGCAACGGAGAAATTTTTTTTATCTATTTCCTGGATTGCTTTTCTCCAAATTCGTTCTCTCTGGGAAGGAGAGAAGCTCCCTTCCTTCCCCTTCCCCTTCCCCTTCCTTCCTTCCTTCCTTCCTTCCTTCCTTCCTTCCTTCTTCCCTTCCTTCCTTCCCTAATTCACAGCCAGGATATTTTTCCTTCCCTTTCCCTTCCCTTTCTCCTTCCCTTCCCTCCCTCCTTCCATCCACCCACCCATCCCTTAATTCACATCTTCCTCCTTTCCCTTGAGGGGCACCGCCAGGCAATTCTGAGCAAGAATTTCCCCCTCTCTCTAAAACCTAAAAACTTTTCCATCCCCAACACCCAATCAAATCCACTTGGCTTGTCTACCTGTCCTCACATCTCTTAGCAGGAGAAGGTACCAAACAGCTTTCCAAACGACCCTTCCTTATCAGGATTTCTTTCAACCTCCCCCTTTCCCCCCTCTGCCAGTCTTCTCTTCCCTTTTTTTTTCTCTCTCTCTCCAAAAAATGGAAGCTCCTGGAGTAATTTAAGATTTTTCTCCAATCCTATTATAGGGAGCGCGGGGAAATCCCTATTGAAAAAGAAGCATAAATCCATAGATCAGTTAAATAAGAAAGCCATTTGATTCTGCTTAAAAGAAATGGTTTCGGTCGATCTTTTTTGGAGGCTCCCTTTTATAAAGGCGGAGGAAGCGTGCCCAGAAACTGGGAGTTATGTGTATACGTGTGTGTGTATGCACGCACGCTTTACACATCACCGACACACAGGTCTTCCCGTCCCCACCTGCGCGCCCAGACACGTGAAATTCCTCTTCCCGCTTGGGGAAGTCGAATTCTCCGGAGGAAACCACGGCGTGGAAAATATATAAATATATATTTATATTATATATATATTTATATATATATTTATATATCCCAAATCAAGGCGCCAAGCTTCAACACTCCCCCACCCAAACCCAGCCCCAGAGAAGAGGAGAAATATTCAATCTGCCGGCGGGCTGATTGGCAAAGCTTGACTCCAAAGAGAGCCTTTGAAGGGAAACCCAGCCAGCCAGCTGCCCCCCACCCCAAAAAATAATTTAACGCCCCTTTCAGCCTCGAATTGCCCGGCCAGCTGGACCTGGAGTGGGTCAGCTGGAGGAAGGCATTCAGAGGGAAAGGCTAAAACACCGAAGGAGAAGCACTAAAAATAATAGCAATAACAATAATAAAGCGAATGGTGGCCATGCCATTCCCCCACCCCACCCCCAGCCTGGGACGCAGGAGAGACTTCGGCCTCCCTCCCTCTGCCTTGCCCCTTCGACTGGGGGGTTCTCCCCACCAGTCCGTTTGTCCTGCAAATACACCTGTTTCTCAACCTCCCCCCCCCAGCTTTCTTCCAAGCCAATGGTTTTTTTTGGGGGGGGGGGGAATTACCTCTCCTGCGGTAGCAGGAGGATTTGGGCAGGAGGTGAAGGGAAGAAGGAGAAAGAAAGAAAGGACGGGAAAAAAAGAGGGGTTGAGGGGGGCAAAAGGGGAGAGAGACAACCCCCCCGCCCCACGAGAACCATGCGGCTGAAGAAACGGGGTGGTAAAAGATGCTCCCCCCCCCCCTTTTCTTAATCCTTCCTTCTCCATCCTTCCTCCGCCGTCTGGGTCTCTCTCTCTCTCTCTCTCCGCTTGGCTCCCGGGTTCTTCTCCCTGCCCTTCGCGGTTACTGGGTCCCTGGCGCTTGGGGGGGGGGTGTCCCCTCGTTTGCTCCTGGGGGCTTCCCCCGGTCGGTTTCCCCCGGGTTTCATCTTCTGCTGCAGCTTTCCGAGACGAACCCAGCATCCTCGCCGCTTCTCATTCGCTGTCGGGGATGCAGGGATGGGTGCGCACGGAGCCGTTAACATCCTCGTCCCTTCCTTCCTTCTTTCCGTTCCTTCTTTCCTTCCTTCTTTCCTTTTCTATCTTCCTTCTTTCCTTCCTTCCTTACTGCTGTTCCTTCTTTCCTTCCTTCTTCCCTTTTCTATCTTCCTTCTTCCTTCTTTCCTTTTCTATCTTCTTTCCTTCCTTCCTTCTGTTCTTTCTTTCCTTCCTTCTTTCCTTTTCTATCTTCCTTCTTTCTTTCCTTCCTTCTGTTCCTTCCTTTCCTTCCTTCTTTCCTTTTCTATCTTCCTTCTTTCCTTCCTTCCTTACTGCTGTTCCTTCTTTCCTTCCTTCTTCCCTTTTCTATCTTCCTTCTTCCTTCTTTCCTTTTCTATCTTCTTTCTTTCCTTCCTTCCTTCCTTCTGTTCCTTCTTTCCTTCCTTCTTTCCTTTTCTATCTTTCTTCTTTCTTTCCTTCCTTCTGTTCCTTCCTTTCCTTTTCTATCTTCCTTCCTTCCTTCCTTCCTTCCTTCCTTCCTTCCTTCCTTTTTCCCTTCCTTCCTTCCCTCCCTCCTTCCTTCCTTCTTTCTTTCCTTTTCTTTCTTTCTTTCCTTCTTCCTTCCTTCCTTTTCTCCTGGGCCTAAACTCTCTCTCTCTCTTTCTCTCTCTCTTTCTTCTTCTCTTTCTCTCCGCTGCTGTCTTCCCTCGCTCTCTGCTGGGCACCACACCACCACGCACTCCCCGCCGAAGCGCCTGGGCGAACTGAAGGCAGCCTCTGTCCAGGGCTTTTTACTGGAGCCAGGCAACAATACGTGCGTTGCAGAGGTTGGCGAAAGAGAGAATCGTGATGCGATTCAATTGGTACTGGATCTGAATAACACCACAGGGTGATAAATGTCTATTGTGTTTTCAAGGGGTCATGAATCTCGACTTCTTTCACGGCGCAGGCACGGCAGCTGCAGGCTGGGGTGTCTCTTAAAGACACAGGCCACCCCCTTCAAGTCTGGCCTGGCCTGGAGGGAAGCTAGCTACACTGGACCAAGAAGTGCCTTTCGGATTTTAGAATGGCGTTATTTTAAAAAATCCTGTTTTAGGAGGGAAGTTGGGTGTCTATCCACATCTCATTTTAAAAGCTTCCTGGAAAAATTCCTGTTCAGACAAGGATGGGTTGTAGAAAGACACTTTGTAAAGGTTCCCAGAGGCAGACACACAATGAAAGGATGGGATTTTCAGAGAAAAAGAACCTTGAATTTGCAAAATGTCTGCCCACCTCCCTTCCATCACTTCCTTCCCTTTGCCCAGGTTTTCTGATTCTTAACCCCCAACTGTATTAGCAATCGGTTTGCTTTTCAACACAACCTCATACTCCACACTCTCGGTTATATATACCAGCATTTGGGGTTTCTAACCCTGGTTTATGGCGTTGCAAGATTTGGGAGCTGTTTGATCAAAGCTAAGTGCCTTCCTTCAGAGTGCAAACCTGGACTGAAGAGGAGGTAGCCATCCTATTTAAACAGTTTGGTTAAGCCTGGCTGCATTGCTGGATGCCACATGCTTGTGTTGATGTTGGTTTATTATAAGCATCTTTCTATTTGAAAGCAGGTTTACCCAGAGATGGATGCCAAAGCATGCAACTAGCTTTAAGTCCCTCTTAGAGAAATATGCGGCCTCAATTCACAGATATCCCCATGTTTTAAACCCAGGTCAAAAAGTATAAGAAGCAATTGCTGTATCCCCATTCCAGAAAATATCCAAACACACCAGCTTATGTTATTTTATGTTTATCTTTATCTTATGCTGTGCAGTCCCCTATAATACTGCTATGTCACAAACCACCCAAGGCAATTAGATTTGAGTGTGCAAGTGTGCAAACAGATTACAGGTGTCAAAGTTTAGAGCTGGAACCATGTTTAGTTTTGTAAGTTTTTGGTGATGGTGTTTTTTTTTTAAATACAATGGTGCCTTGTTCCTTTTCAGCTTGTGAAAAAGACAGCTTTTCCTACTGGGCTTGGAAGGGTGTATTGATCAGTTGGGTTGACTTTAAAAGGTGTCCATCTGTAGCTGACACTCTGCCTGTGTTCCTGGTGTACAACCAATAAATATATGCCCAGTGGTCATTTAGGTCCAAGAATCAAATGTTCCTGTCTTGAGTCTTTTGCACATTTGCAGGGATTGGATATGGTCAGTCTAGAGAAAAGAAGGACTAGGGGAGGACATGAGAGCAGTAGACCAGTATTTGAGGGGCTGCCACAAAGAAGAGGAAGGGGTCAATTTATTTTCCAAAGCACTAAAAGGCAGGACAAAAAGCAATGGATGGAAACTAATCAAGGAGAGAAACAACCTGGAATTAAGGAGGAATTTCAATTAACCAGTGGAACTGCTTGTCACCAGAAGTCGTGGGTGCTTCATCACTGGAGGTTTTTAAGAAGAGACTGGACAGCTACTTGTCTGAAATGGTATAGGATTTCTCATATTCTGCCTTTCTTTTCTTTCATTCTTTCTTTCTCTCACTTTCTCTCTTTTTTCTTTCTTCTTTCCTGCTCTCTTTTCTTTATTTCTCTCTTTTTTCTTTCTCTCTCTCTTTTCTTTCTTTCTTTCTCTCTTTTCCTTCTTTCCTTTTCTTTCTTCCTTTCCCCTCTGTAATGTTTTCTGTTCCACTTGTAAGAAAGAAAATATCTTGGTTAATCTTCTCTTGTTGCCTGGCAACCTCTGATGGGTGGAGGGAACCCCCTCAAAAAAAAAAAAAAAGGAAGGAAGGAAAGGAAAGAAGGGGGAAAAAGAACAAAATGTAATTGATCCAGGGACAAAGACAAGTTTTGGGGGCTGTGTAAACTCCAGTAGTAAAAAAGCATTCTTCAGATGCTCCTCCTGTCTTTTGCCCTAGCTAAACCCCATCCCCTGCTTTCTTACACCAATAAATATGGATTAGTAAAATACTTTTTTCCCACGCTGCTGAAAGCATGGGCTTAATCTTTGCACTTTCCTGAAGTAGCATCCTGACATGCTGCTTTGCAAAATTAACAGGGTGAGGTTGCATTTTGGAAACCTTTGGGGGGGAGGGAAAGACAAATCTTCGAGGAAGGAGGGCAGGAGCCCATCCTGTTCTAATCCAGATCGGGGTACAGGCTGCCTCTAGATCCATGGGTGGGTCAGACAGAAGCCAGAAAGGAAATCCTTGATGGAAGTGAACACAGCCAGGGGTGCAAAGGATGCTATTGGCATGGAGACCAAAGCTGAGTCACTTTTTGAAAAAAAGAAAAAAAAAGAAAGAGTCCAGGAAAAAGTGGGGAATTTGCATCTGGAAAAATGAGAGCTGATAGCTCAAAATCTCTAGCCAGTGCAAGAACTAAATTGATCTATTCTCATCCATTGTGAGCTGCTTGCTGGCACAAGTTACCTGCAGGTTTTCTCCCACAATCTTCTTAAGCTCCAGTTTTGGGGAAGTAGTAGAGGACTTTCTGGGATCAATGTTGAGTTCAAACAGACTTAGAATTAATAATAACAACAACAATAATAGCAACAGAGTTGGAAGGGACCTTGAAGGGCTTCTAGTCCACCCCTCTGCTCAGGCAGGAAAACTTATACCATTTCAGACAAATGACTGTCCAATCTCTTCTTAAAAACTCTTGAATGATGAAGTGTCATTGGATACCTGGATCATACTATCATATGTGGTGGACGTGTGTAGAGGCTAAAAGATATTGGACTAAAATCCAATATGGTTGGAAAAAAATCACAAAAAAGCACATAGATTTAAAACCAGAGATATTTTTATTGGGCATCATACTTGAAATATACAGTAGAGAATTGATATATTTGATTGTAAATGTATTAACAGTGGCTAGAATTGTATTTGCTAAAAACTGGAAAAATTAGAGAATTCCAATGGAAGATGAAGTTATTAAGAAAATAATGGAGTGTGCAGAAATGAGTAAATTGACATTTGAATTTAGAGAGCAAGAAGATAAACAATTTTATAAGATATGGGATTTATTTTATCAATGGTTAGATAAAAAAACAGGGAAATGAAATACTTTATAATACTCTATAATATAAGTATAATAGAATTGTAGAGACAAAGTAATGCAAGGATACATTATTATTGAATAGAATGGTGATGAGGAAATGAATGTTATAAAGTAGGCTAAGTAAAAATGGTGATTTGCTCGCATAAAATGATGGAATGTTAGTAACAGCCTAATAAGCAATTAATAATGATAATAATATAAATATATATAGCTGATTTATAATATGAAGATTAATTCAAATTAGAAGGGAAAGACTGCAGAGATTGTGCACAAGAAATTTGTACCAACTGACACACTGTATATAATTGAAAGATGGTTTTATGTTTCATGATTATATTTTGTTTATGTTTGTGTAAAAAAAATAAAAAACTTTTTAAAAAAACTTCCAATGTTGCACCAAAGGTGCTTTTTTTCCCAAGAGGCAAGTGGACTTTCTCTTTTTTCTTTGAAGAAGTTTCGCTTCTCATCCAAGAAGCTTCTTCAGCAAAAGCAAAAGCAGTTTAGCAACTCCTCTTTCTACATTTTCAATGTTTTTCTGGCCTGGTCAAAACAAGCAACAATAACACAAATATTGTTATTCAGGGGCATCTTAATTTTGGCCTGAATTGGCTAAAAACGTTGGCTTTTCTCTGCCATGGATCTCGTTTCAGAGAAGGATTAAACAAGAAAGATCAAACTCTTCTAAAAATCCCCAGATGGCAAATGCTGATTCTTTGAGCTAAATAAATAAAGTTAACATTTGCCCGGTTCAATTCCCCTCCCTTCTTTCTTTCCCGTTGCTTTTCCTCTCATAAATACAAAGGGGAGGAAGGAAGGGGGGAAAAAAAACCCTTGTGAAGTGATTTCCAATATTTTCCCCTTCCCTTTCTACTGCTTCTTCCAAATAAAATAAAAAAAATAACAAAGCAAATCACCTGCTTTAAAAGCAGAGCAGAAATGAAATAAAAATCCCCAAAGCCTTCAAAGTAAAGGCTGAACTGTATCACATCAGAAGGCCGAAAGTTGTCTTTAAGTTTGAATTTTCTTTAGATTCTATTCCTTATACATCTTTTCCAATGTCTGCATATTTGTTTATGCTTTTTTTTTTCCACCTGGGGGGGATAAACCAGGGAAGAAACAAGAGTTTAGCCCAGCAAATTCAAGATTTAAATCATTGTGAAATTCCAAGCTTTGCTTCTCAAGTTTAAAGTAACATTCCAGAAATAAAGAACACCCTTAAATAAAGGGATAAAGAGATACAGGAAGATAGTTTTGCAAATTTGTTTATTTATTTGATGTGTCACCCCAGCAGTCTAGGAACTCCTGTTCTTTGGAAGTTCTTTGGAAGCCCCTAGAGATACAGGTGAAATTCAAAAAATTAGAATATCGTGCAAAAGTTCATTTATTTCAGTAATGCAACTTAAAAGGTGAAACTAATATATGAGATAGACTCATTACATGCAAAGCAAGATAGTTCAAGCCATGATTTGTCATAATTGAGATGATTATGGCTTACAACTTATGAAAACCCCAATTCCACAATCTCAGAAAATTAGTATATTACATGCAATCAATAAAACAAGGATTGTACATAGAACAATAACAGACCTCTGAAAAGTATATGCATGCATATATACTCAGTATTCGGTTTGGGCCCCTTTTGCAGCAATTATTGCCTCAATGAGGTGTGGCATGGAAGCTATCAGCCTGTGGCACTGCTGAGGTGTTATGGAAGACCAGGATGCTTCAATAGCAGCCTTCAGCTCTTCTGCATTGTTCGATCTCATGTCTCTTATCCTTCTCTTGGCAATGCCCCATATGGGGTTCAGGTCAGGCGAGTTTGCTGGCCAATCAAGCACAGTAATCCCATGGTCATTGAACCAGGTTTTGGTGCTTTTGGCAGTGTGGGCAGGTGCCAAGTCCTGCTGGAAAATGAAGTCAGCATCCCCATAAAGCTCGTCTGTGGAAGGAAGCATGAAGTGCTCCAAAATCTCCTGGTAGACGGCTGCATTGACCTTGGACTTAATGAAGCACAGTGGACATGGCTCCCCAAATCAACACAGACTATGGAAACTTCACACTGGACTTCAAGCATCTTGCAGTGTGTGCCTCTCCATTCTTTCTCCAGACTCTGGGTCCTTGGTTTCCAAATGAGATGCAAAAGTTGCTCTCACCAGAAAAGAGGACTTTGGACCACTGAGCAACACACCAGTTCTATTTTTCTTTAGCCCAGGTAAGATGCTTCTGATGTTGTTTGTTGTTCAGGAGTGGACAAGAGGAATATGACATTTGAAGCCCATGTCCAGGATCCGTCTGTGTGTGGTGGCTCTTGATGCACTGACTCCAGCCTCAGTCCACTCCTTGTGAAAGTCCCCAACACTTTTGAATGGCCTTTTCCTGACAATCCTCTCCAGGCTGTGGTCATCCCTGCTGCTTGTGCACCTTTTTCTTCCACACTTTTCCCTTCCACATAACTTTCTATTAATGTGCTTTGATACAGCACTTTGGGAACATCCAACTTCTTTTGCAATTACCTTTTGAGGCTTTCCCTCCTTATGGAGGGTGTCAGTGATGGTTTTCTGCACAACTGTCAGGTCAGCAGTTTTTCCCATGATTGTGCTTCCTACTGAACCAGATTGAGAGACCTTTTAAAGGCTCAGGAACCCTTTGCAGATGTTATGGCTTAATTAGCTGATTAGAGTGGGACACTTTAAGGCTAGAATATTGAACCTTTTCACAATATTCTAATTTTCTGAGATTGTGGATTTGGGGTTTTCATGAACTGTAAGCTATAATCATCACAATTATGACAAATCATGGCTTGAACTATCTTGCTTTGCATGTAATGAGTCTATCTCATATATTAGGTTCACCTTTTAAGTTGCCTTACTGAAACAAATAAACTTTTGCATGATATTCTAATTTTTCGAGTTTCACCTGTACAAGCTGAAAAGGCAGTACAAGAGACAAAAGCCTGGTGAAGGTAGAGGAAAACAAGGCATAGCAGACAATTGGTTCCTAAAGTTTAATAGATCCCTTTTTAGGTTGAGGCAGAGAAGAAATATTCTTAGTTTCTGCCTCAACTGAATTCTTTATTCTTTGGCCAAGTGTGATTGGACGCACAAGGAATTTGTCTTGGTGCAAATGCTCTCAGTGTACATAAAAGAAAAGATACGTTCACTAAGAGTCAAGAATCATCAGGTATAACAATAATATTCATAGGGTACAATAAGCAATCAAATCAGATAGGTAGGAAGGAAGGAAGGAAGGAAAGAATAGAATAGAATAGAATAGAATAGAATAGAATAGAATAGAATAGAATAGAATAGAATAGAATAGAATAGAATTCTTTATTGACCAAGTGTGACATACAAGGAATTTGTCTTGGTGGATATGCTCTCAGTGTACTTAAAAGAAAAGATACAATCATCAAGAGTCATAAGGTACAACATTTACTAATAGTCAAGAATCATAAGGTACAACATTTACAAATAAGCAATCAAATCATACTAGGAAACAGTCAATACAAATCGTAAGGATGCAAGTGACAAAGTTACAGTCATACAGTCACAAGTGGGAGGGGATGGGTGAGAAGGAGTGGTGAGAAGATTAACAGTAATAGTAGCGTAGACTTTGTAAATAGTTGGACAGTGTTGAGATAGGTAGCAATGCTGCAAAGGAACTCGATTCACGTTCTGTGGCTCAGGTGGACACGGCATTCCAAGCGTCAAAAGAGTTTGTGTGGTTTTGTATCCTTCTTGTCTCTCTCTACCCACCCTGGGAGGAAGGCAGGGCCCACCATGTTCGGCTGGCGTGTGTCTGGTGGCGCAAAGAACGAACATCTCCGAGGCTAAACCCAAGACTTCAGGCTTTTCACAAAGGCCTTTTGACCAGGGTTTGCAAATGAATGAGGCGTTCTCTTCTCCAAAGGATGAGGAACACACCCTGGCCCTAAAGAGGACGGGGCATTTTCCCCACCTTGGGTCGTCTGTTTAAAGACCCTGTCCGAAAGAGCATGAAACAAAGCAACATTTTCAAATCAGGAATTCTATGATTTTGGCAGTATGTCCCCACATCTATCGGAGCAGGCTGAAAGTCCCTGCTAGGATTAAACACTCCTGGTATAGACCACATTATTTTAATGGCAAACATCATGATAGCAATATTCCAGTATTTGAGGGGCTGCCAGAAAGAGGAGGGGGGATAAGCTTATTTCCAAAGCACCAGAAGGCAAGATAAGAAACAGGGGATGGAAACTAATCAAGGAGAGAAGCAACCTGGAATGAAGGAGAAATTTCTTGACAGTGGAACAGCTTGCCACCAGAAATAGTGGGTGCCCCATCATTGGAGGTTTTTAACAAGGGACTGGACAGCCACCTATCTGAAATGGTGTAAGGTCTCCAGCTTGAGCAGGGGGCTGGACTAGAAGACCTCCAAGGTTCCTTCCAGCTCTATTCTGATTGATGCTTCTCTGTTCCCTTCTGAGAGATGAAAAGGACTCACTGGTTCTAGATCAGAGAAGAATAGAATAGAATTCTTTATTAGACAAGTGTGGTTGGACACACAAGGAATTTGTCTTGGTGCAAAAGCTCTTTCCAATTCCAGAATTTCCAAAACTTTTCCTACTTTCTTACCCACCTACTTTGGGACAAATGTTGTACCAGGTCCAGATCTAGGATTAAGGTCAGAAAAAAAATTGCTTCTTTACACAAAGAACACAAAGAAGGACGTCATTCTCAGGGTTTTAAGTGTGCTTTTTCCACTTTAAAAAATTCCTTCTTTGAAGAGGCAAACTATCATAAAATTATATGCTGTTCACAAGTGGTTGGCTAGTTTAAAATGTATATTCCTTTTTTCCTTTTTCCTTCTGTGATTCCGCCTTTCTGTTTTCCCTTGCCCATTTGCAAATCTTGAATTTTCTAGCCAGAGTGTTCCTGATCCCTTCTTCAAAACCAAGTTCTGTGTGAAGCGGGCAGGTATTCCAGTTTTGTAATATTTCCCGCCCCCACTACTTTGACCTTTACCTGTTTCTGGGGGAAGGCAGCTGTGGTCAGCCCAAAATTCATGGCTCTCTCTGTTCTCAGTCTTTGGGGAATTAGGAAGAAAAGGTTAATTTTCCTGGCCTGTTTTGTAAAGGTGCAAAACATGAGTACATCTATCTTTAATTTTAGAAATGAATATATTTTTTTAAAAAAGGAACAAAGCTGGGGTTTTTTCTCTCTCTCGTAGATACAAGAGGATATTTGCAGAAGCATCTGGCACATTTGATCTGTCCTATTTCTCCCGTTAATCAGTCACTCAAAGTACAGCTGGAAGTGACCTTGGAGGTCTTCTAGTCCAGCCCCCAGCTCAAAAAGGAGACCCTATATCATTTTAGATAACTGGCTAGTCCAATCTCTGCTTAAAAACATCACTGGAGCAACACGCAACTTCTGGTGGCAAGTTGTTCCACTGATCAATTGTTCTCGCTGTCAGTAAGTTTCTCCTTACTTCCAGGTTGCTTCTCTCCTGGATTAGTTTCCATCCGTTGCTTCTTATCTTGCTTCTGGTGCTTTGGGGAATAGGTTGACCCCACTCTTCCTAGTTGGCACCCCCTCAAGTATTGGAAAACTGCTATCATGTCACCCCCTAGTCCTTCTTTTCACTAGACTCAGTTCCTGCAATCGTTCTTCATATATTTTAGCTTCTAGTCCCCTAATCATTTTTGTTGCTCTTCTCTGCACTTTTTCCAAAGTCTCAATGTCTTTTTTTGAATTGGGGTGACAAAAACTATACATGAATGAATGAATGAATGAATGAATGAATGAATGAATGAATGAATGAACGAACGAATTCTTTATTGGCCAAGTCTGATTAGACACCCAAGAAATTTGTCTTGGTGCAAATGCTCTCAGTGTACATAAAAGAAAAGATACATTCGTTAAGAATCATAAGGTACAATGATAGTCATAGGGTACAAATTAATAGTAATAGTAGTGCAGACTTTGTAAAAAAGTTGACAGTGTTGTGGGAATTAGTTGTTTAGCAGAGTGATGGCGTTCGGGAAAAAACTGTCCTTGTGTCTAGTTGTTCTGGTGCGCAGTTCTCTATAGTGTCCTTTTGAGGGAAGGAGTTGAAGCAGTTTATGTCCGGAATGTGAAGGGTCTGTAGATATTTTCACAGCCCTCTTTTTGACTCATGCAGGATACAGGTCGTCCATGGAAGGCAGGTGGGTAGCCATTGTTTTTCTGCAGTCCTAATTATTCTCTGGAGTCTGTTGTCTGTCTTGTTGGGTTGCAGAACCAAACCAAGGGGGTTAAGGAACCTGGAGATTTGACTAGCAGATTGACATGTACAGAGGTGAATTAAGAATGTGGGTGGGAGGGCCAGGCTGGGATGGAGGACAGGTGAAGTCCACACACACACCCTTCCAGGGAGAAAAATATATATTGGTGCTTCTCTCTGTTTGATTTCCTCCCTGGCTTTCCCCCTCTCTCTTTCTCGCGCTCTCTCTCCGTTCCTTCCCTACCTCCACGTTCCTTTGTCTGCCTTTTGTGATGGAAAGTGGCCCCCTAAATCAGCTCCATGACATGGTTATTGTTTGTCCTGCTGGAGTTTTTAAACTTTCCTCCCTCCCGAGGTCAGGAATGCGCCCGGCTGCCATTGGCAGGGTGGCGGGGCATGTTGCCCCCCTTCTCCCCCCTCCCCGAGGGTCAGCCCCCCCAATCTCTCTGGGTCATCTGACAACAAAACCTTTTGAAATATCGACTCTCCATCACCGGTAGAGATTGTCTCTCTCGCCAGCAGGCCCCTGGCACGGTCCTTGAATGGCTCCGGACAGGCCTCTGTCCACCCGTACCGGTCAGCATCTGGCAACGGACAGAAGGCCATTGTGTAGGGAATGGCTTTGTTTTCCATCACAGCTGCCCGGTTTGGGCTGGGACTGACCCGTAGGGCCTGGTGGGTGGGAGAGAAAGGAGGAGAGGAGGGGGCCGAGGGTGGGAGGAGGGGGCAGTTTGTATGGGTCAGTGCTTCCGAGAAAAAGTGCTCCCCCTTTTATTTTTTTCCCACCCCTTCCAGACCGAAATGGGTTTTCCACCTAAACTTCAGACAGGCCGGGGGAAGCCTGTTTCCAGGGTCCCTCCCTTCGCTGCCCGATGGCTTTTTGTTTCTTATTTTTTTTAAACTGAAAGAATTGACAGAGAGGGGAAGGAAATGTAAAGGAGAGAAAATGTGTCTTTTTTTTTAACCTGAGTGAAGAATCAGTGGAGGTGGATAGAGGGTGGAATGTGGGGGGGGGGTGTTTGAGGAGGGAGGGAAGTGTTCTGATCAAGGCTTCCTAAGACCGTAATTAAGCACGTGCTTAGTTAAAACAACTCGTTTTATTTCAACACTGGGAATTATGTTCATTCCCAGCCCATAATGAGTCCCAAACAGTCCCTCGAGATAAGCACCCACCTTTCTCTCCTTTGAAGTGCTGCCAACAACTAAGGTGCCAAATGAACTATAAAAAACCAACCAAAGTACAAAGTCCACACAGAGCTTCAAGGTTGAATCCGAACAGAGCGAACGACTTTGCTTCCTGCAAAGGTTTCTCTACCTTTGCCTGTCATTTATACCTTACGGAAGAGGCAATCACCTCCAAGACTTACTCCTGAGTTGCCCCTTTTGTCTCAGCTGCTCTCACCTTCTGGCAGCTCTGTGCATATGCGCACTGGGAACAGGCTCCCCTTGTTCCTCTGCCTCGCTGCCAGACTCTAGAGGCTGCAGAGTCAGCACCCCACTCCCATCTCTGCATCGGATGCAGGACCCTCGTCCGAGTCCTCTCCAGACTCCCAGACTGTCCCCGTTCTTCCCCACTGTCCGATTCCTCTTCCGTCTGCACAGCCTGCCAGAGAACCACAACAGGGAAGGACTTTTGCCCCCAGATGAAATGCACAGTTAAAAAGCACTGTGCGCAGGGAGGGGGGAAGAATAACCCAGGAATAGAAGTAATCTTCCATTTAGGAGCATAACTGAGCCCAACATGTATGTTGGTAAGTGAGACGTTCATTTTGTCTGTTTTACGACCCTTCTTGCCCCGCTTGTGAAGTGAATCCCTGGTTGTTAAGTGAATCTAGCTTTGCCCACTGATTTTGCTCACCAGAAGGTCGCAAAAGGGGATCAACGTGATCCCCCAGAGACACTGCGATCGTTGTAAGTGTGAGTCAGTTGCAGAGAGTCTGGATTTCTGATCACGTGACCACGGGGAGGCAGCATAGGTCGTAACGGTCACATAAGTCACTTTGTTTTCAGGGCCCATTGTAACTTTGAAGCAAACATTAAATGAAGTGTTGTAAGTCAAGGATTACCTGCATTTAAATTTTCTCCGCCTTCCTTGAAAGGGGAAAGGGATGGAAAGGCAACTTGCTAGTGGACCTGTGTCAGATAGGAATGGATTCCAACGTTTTCCTCCAGCTGGAGAGAATTTCTATTTTATCTTATTTCCTTGCTTTTGATAAAAGTGGGGTGAGCAAGCGAGCTAAATACGACAATAACATTGATCCTTTCCAGGGTTAAATTTGGCCTTTATTTATTTCACTTTAGAAAATTTATATTGCTGCCTACTCGCCCATGGCAACTCGAGGTGGCTTACATGAATATAAAAACACCGTATCAAAATAATAAAATAGTAAAATAATCTCTCTCTATAAAAGCGAATTGCCATTCACGCATCATCACAAAATCTCCAGAACCATAAAGCCTACAAACTTGAAATTTGGCACCTATCTTCCTCTTGGCTTCTAGGGACTCAGTAAGAAAAGGATTCTTCGAAATGACCATCAGAGCATTAGTATTTCCTATATTATTATTATTATCATCATCATCAGCCTAAATTATTTAATTTATTGTTAACTTTTGTATATTGTAATGGGGTTTGTGGTTGGCTGTGCATCGCCCTGAGTCCTTCGGGAGAAGGGCGGTGTATAAATAACAAAATAAATAAATAAATAAATAAATCATCATCACGCTCTGATGCTAAGGAGTTCTACCCCCCTCCCCACCTGAAAAGAAATCTCTTCCAAATGCAAAACACCAGCAGAGGAGTTTCAGTTTCAGTTTCACAGCACCAAGCAGCTTTAGTCCAGAACAGTTGAGCTAAGCCACGCCTAGGCTCCTTGCTGTCTCCTTGCTCACACAACAAATACTTTTTCAGTTTCCAAACAGCCCTCAACTCTCTCACACACTGACAGGATGCTAATCAGATGAATGCCAATGGATGCTGGTAGGCAGAGGCAGATTTTTTTTCTTTTTTTCCTCCTCAAAAACTAAGCCTGACCACCTAGTTTCGTAGCGAAGCACGAGTATCCAGCTAGTAATAATATAATAGTAAAACAATATCCCTCTAGTCCACCCCTGTCCCAGCGACAACACATATCCTTTAATTAATGAAACATCTTGCCTCTTCGAGTTGTAGGTGCTTCATCACTGGAGGTTTTTTTAAAAAAATAGACGGGATAATCATTTAAAATCAGGACAGTATAAGATCTCCGGCCTTGAGCAGGAAGTTGGACTAGAACAGTGGTCGCCAACCAATGGGCCGGTGACCACTGGTGGTCCGTGAGAAAATTTTGGTGGTCCGCAGAGAAACATCCCCCCCAAAGCAATTAATCCAGGCTGCACAGGAACACATGGCTGCACCACCCACATGGCCTGTGGGAACACAAGGCTTGCATTGCAAACGACATGAGGTAGTGAGGGGAGGGGGGAAAGGGCGGGGGGGCAGCAAAAGTCTTTCCTTCTCTTCCCCAAACTCTGCCAGAAATGAATCTTTGG
This sequence comes from Bungarus multicinctus, assembly GCA_023653725.1. Lineage (NCBI taxonomy): Eukaryota > Metazoa > Chordata > Lepidosauria > Squamata > Elapidae > Bungarus > Bungarus multicinctus. Next base: position 18,247,206 of record CM042845.1, on the reverse strand, counting down.
GACCCTGAAAGGCCTCCTACTCCAAGAGGCTGCACTGGTGCTACAAGTCTCACAAAAACTCATTTCTGGCAGAGTTTGTGGGAGAGAAAGAAAGATTTCTGCTGCTCCTGCTGCTTTCCTTGCATGAAGCCAAAAGTCTCTCTCTTTCTCTCCCCCTGAGAACGGAGCTGGAGACAGTATCCTGTGATCCCAAATAAAGAACGATCGAGCAGTAGGAAAACAGCGTGGGAAATTTTCCTACAGACTTTTTTTGGGATTTTCCCAGGGTCTCTGGTCCGTGAGATTTAAAATTATGAGTTTTATGGTCCTTGAGGTCCAAAAGATTGGTGACCCCTGGACTAGATGACCTCCATGGTCCCTGCCAGCCTTCTATGTTCTGCATTTAAGGTTATTGCTAGGAGGCCAGGCTGGAGAGGGGATGGTGGGGCTTGGAAGTCCTGCTGGATCCAAGAAGTATCTTCGTAGGAGTCTATGGTAGCCAAGAGTTGAACCTCCTTAGGGAGGGGCAGTCTATCTTTACAGGGCTCCTGATAGCAACAAGCAGGAGAAAAGTCTTAAAGGGGGAATAAAAAACGCCCAAGCCAGTCTAAAACATCTGGCTGGCTATGCCAGTAATAACCACAAGGATATTTTCAAGCTGCCCTGGGTGAAAAGCAAACTATATTTGCTTATTCCATATTTTAGAGAAATGGGGAAAAAAATAAAAGAAATATCCACCGCGGCATGAAACTTTGCCTGCCATTTCTGGCAAAGGTACCCGAGGAGAGAAAAAGCATTATAATATCAAAGGATTTATGAGTAACAGGGACTACAAGAAGACAAGTCATGCATTTAAAAAAAGAGGAAAAAAACCTTCTACCTAAAAATAGCCTGTTTCTGACAGGGCACAAATAGCGCTCGGCTTTTCCAAAACTGCAAACAATTGAGACAGGCCGTAGATGAGTTTAGCAGAAACCTGGGAGAATATTTTAAAGCTGGATGCTTGGATCGCTCTATGAATAGCCAGGATGGGAAGCTTTGGAAAGCTTTCAGGTTTTGGGGGGGGACACCCTTAAATGTCAACTTCTCGGTTCGTATTACACCCTACGAGGATTCTTTTAATTCAGATTTTAGCTGCAGCTTTCCAAGGAAGCCTTAGGATATTCCAGTCTGGAAAAACAAAGCTTCGGAAAGCAAAACGCAGAATTTGTTTTGGGGTGAGGAGGTGCAAGAAAAGAAGGAAAATTCTGGATGTAGACATCGTACGAAGTCATGACTCGACTGCGGTTTATTGAATGAATCTCTTTCAGTTCAAGTCATCCCACCAGTCCTGGTTTTACCAACCTGCTGTTCCATTACAGCATTTTTGGAAAATGTTGGACTACAACTCCCACAAAGCTGGTTGTGGGTGTTGGGAGCTGCAGTCCCACAAATGCAGACGACGATGTCAGATTGGGGAAAGCCAACATTTTGTAGCCAGATCCTTAATTCAGAAGAGAATAGCATGTGTGAATTGTATCTTAGAGGGGAGAATTCCACTAAATATCGATAGATGAAAGCTGGGCTGAATCCCTAGGCAAAATTCCACGATAAATTTGATTCAGGATGATGGGATGCTGAGTTTTCTCACTTCGTTGGCTGCTTTTAACAGCCCATTCGGTAATAAACCTACATTTTTCTCTGGCAGTTTTGGTGCGGTGTTGCCCTCTGCAGTCACACTGAAACACATGCAGGAATTATTATTATTTTTTTAAAGGACAGTCTAATTAAGTTTTCTTTCTTTCTTTCTTTCTTTCTTTCTTTCTTTCTTTCTTTCTTTCTTTCTTTCTTTCTTTCTTTCCTTCCTTCCTTCCTTCCTTCTTTCTGTCTTCTTTCTTTCTTCTTTCCTTTCCTTCCTTTCTTTCTTCCTTTCTTCCTTCTGCTCCGTCTTTCTCTTCCTTTCTTTCTTTCTTTCTTTCTTTCTTTCTTTCTTTCTTTTTCGGTCTTCTTCCTGCTTTCCTTCTTTCTTTCTTTCTTCCTTTTTTCTATCTTTCCCTCCTCTCGCCATCCCTTCTTTCTTTCTTTCTTTCTTTCTTTCTTTCTTTTTCTTTCTTTCTGTCTTTCTTTCCTTTCCTGCGGAGTTCTCAGTTCTCCATCCCTCTTTCTTTCTTTCTTTTTCTTTCTTCTTTCTTTCTTTCTTTCTTTCTTTTCTTTCTTTCTTTCCTTCCTTTCCTTCTTTCTTTCCTTTCCTTCGTTCCTTTCTTTCTTTCTTTTCTTTCGTTCTTTCTTTCCCCTTTCTTTCTTTCCTCTTCGTTCCTATCCTTCCGTCCTTCCCTCTCCATCCTTCCTCATCTTTCCCTTTCTCTTCTTCTTTCTTTCTTTCTTTCTTTCTTTCTTTCTTTCTTTCTTTCTTTCTTTCTTTCTTTCTTTCTTTCTTTCTTTCTTTCTTTCTTTCTGCTTTTCTCTTTTTCTGAAGCAGCAATGTAGTTAAATAACTTTCTCAGGAACATGCAAAGCTGTAAGCACCACATTTAAAGGCCAGTAATCCCGTTTTGGGGAAACCAAGATGGAAAGGGCAAGAGGGGGCTGGAGATCCAAAAAAAGGATGAACCTTAAATTAGTATATTTGATTTTTCTTTGTATTCTCCCCTCTCGTTCCTTCTTTTTCTCCCCCCCCCCCCCAAAAAAAAAAAGTCTGGTTCGGAAGAATTATTACCCATCATAACAGAATGGAATAACAGAGTTGGAAGGGACCTTGGAGGTCTTCTAGTCAACCCCTTTCTCAAGCTGGAGATCCTATACAATTTCAGACAAATGGTGGCCCAATCCTTTCTTAAAAACGAACAGGCAAAGTTGGGAAAAAACTACTGTGGTTTTCTAGATGAATTTATTTAGAAGGCAGTGTTAAAAAAAATGCAGGAATCATAAAGACATTTTTCTTGGTGTTAAATAATAGTGAAGAGAAGGACCAGGGGAGACATGATAATAGTGTTTCAATATCTGAGGGGCTGCCCCAGAGAGGAAGGGGTCAATCTATTTTCTAAAGTGCCTGTAGGCCAGACAAGGAATAATGGATGGAAACTGATCAAGGAGAGATTCAACCTGGAAATAAGGAGGAATTTTCTGACAGTGAGAACTATCAATTCATGGAACAGAAGTTGCCTTCAGAAGTTGTGAGAGCGTCATCACTTGAGACCTTCAAGAAGAGATTGGACTGTCATTGGTCAGAAATGGTGTGTCAGCCTTCAAGGGTCTCCTGCTTGGGCAGGGGGTTGGACTAGATGACCTACAAGGTCCCTTCCTACCATGTTAATCCATTTTCTCAGTCCAGTGTTTGCAATCTCAAGAAAATGGGGCCACAACCTCCCTGCTCTTTACCTCTTCCTTGTGCTATTATTTCTTCTAAAATACCAGCTGAAGATATGCAGTTGAGATCTGTTATATGTGAAGGACCAGCTGTCCATCTTTAAATCTGAAGATTGAGATCTGTTTCCAAAGGTCTACATGGACACTTGGATTGGGAGGGACACATGGACTGGGACTTAGATATGATGGCTCCATAAAGACCAAGAGATTCTCGCTTAGGGATGGAGTCACATGTTTTTTTTTTCATTTTAAAAAAATCTTTATTGAAATTAAAACATTAAAATGCAAATACATCTCAAAAGAAAATAGGTTTGTATAATTCACCATCAGACTTTGACAATACAAAAATCTTAACTCTATTCATAAATTTTCAGACATTTCTAATTAATCATATACAAATACAAATATTAATCTTATTCTAATCTATATGTTTCATATTCCTACTGTCTATCCATAGATATCAGTTATCCCAAACTGAGTAATATTCCGAGTCTTCCTTATTGTTTAATTCTATAGTGAGTTTGTCCATTTCTGCACAATCAAAAATTTTACGGATTACTAAACAATCTGTCGGTATAGTGGCCATTTTCCAAGGTTGTGCAAGTGCTGTGGTAATATGTTTAATCAAATATTTTTTATATATATTTTCCCTTAATAATCCCCGGTAGAAATGATTCAGGCTCCAATTCTATTCAGCAGTGTGTGATTTCATTAAACATTTTTGCTTTTTGTTCCAGTATTTTTTTAATTTCCGGGCAAAGCCACCATACTTGGAAGAAGGTACCCTGCGCATGTTTACATTTCCAACAATTAGGGTTTAAGTTCAGATACATTTTTGCAAGTCTTGTTGGGGCTAAATGCCAATGGTAAAACATCTTGTATTGGTTTTCTTTATATGCAGTCACAAGTTTTAAGGGTAACTAAAATTTTAAAGAGAGAGAGATGACTGGGGGAGGGATAAATGGACAAGCAACCTAGGATTTTATGGTGCCTAAAAGACAGTCAAATCTAATATTCCCACTTGTCCTTGAGGATCACTAAATTGGTTTTATTTAGCTTCAAACGGTCACTAAACAAGACAAGAGAGCTCTGTCTGTACCGCTTTGGAAGAGACGCAGAACAATTCGATTAAAAGGATATTTTTTCCTACCCCATAGAGGGCAGCATCTTCACAGTTTATCCTTTCCGTGGAAATTGAGATGAATCTCCTTCCTGTAATCTGAATCTCAATGGACATGTTTGGGCTGAGTGTAACATGTAGCTCAGCCACTGGGGTCTTGTAAGTCACCAGCTTAGGAAAGAGGATGGAGAGGGAAGGGCGAAGAATTTTAATGCTGTAAAATGTTGGTTGGGGTCAGGATTTGCTTTTACAGCAGCCTAGGGATGCATTAGACATGCAACGGGATCCATTTTTAAAGCCATTTTCACGAACACTTTATTATTATTATTCTTAACAGATTAACAGAGCTAGAAAAGGGACCTTGTGGGTCATCTAATCCAACCCCCCACCCCCCCAAGCCAGAGACCCTACACCATTTCTGACCAATGGAATCTTCCAATTTCTTCTCCCCCTCCCCCCCCAAAAAAAACAGAGTTCCCTTCAAAAGGCAGAATTCAAATATCAGATGAAAAGGGTATTTTGCTACCCCCATAGATGGCAGCGTCTTCCCAGTTTATCCTTTCTAGTGGATAATGTCTGGCTGAGTATATCTTGTGCAGCTTGACCCTGGCAAAATTAGTCTGCGATGGACACAATTAGGAGAGAGGGACGGTCTGAAATAAGAAAAAAGCTTCCTTTCTCTCCACCTCCCCCCAAAAAAAAATCTTCATGAGGACTAGCGCTTTGGTGGACCGATTCTCAGCCTGGGAGCCGAGGCCGGTCCTGCAACTGAACAAAAGCGAGGGTCTAAAGAGAGAGAGAGAGAGAGAGAGAGAGAATTAGGCAGCGACTGCAAGGCCCATCATCCTCAGCTGGGATGGGAAGGAGAGTAGGGTTTTAGTAAACCTCGCGTTCACAGGTCTAGGCTGGGGAAAAAGATGAAGGGCGGTGGGCAGGACCCCGGTGCGAGCGAAGCAGCTCCGATTTCAAGCCTCCCCCCTTTTCTGGCTCCACCCCTCCCTTTGGCCCCGCCCCTGCCTCTGCTCCCTCCTCTGGCCCCCCGCGCCCCCTCCTCTTCCTCCTCCTCCTCCTCCTCCGTGGCCGCCGCGATGCCTCCGCCCGTAGCTTTGCTCCTGGCGCTTCTCCTACTGGGCTTGGGGGTCCCTTCTGCTCCCACGGAGGAGGAAGGGGAACCCCCAGCCAGGGAGGAGGAAGAGAAAGAGCTGCCCACCGTGGTGGTCGCCATCCTGGCCCGCAATGCCCAGCATTCTCTGCCCCACTACCTGGGGGCCCTGGAACGCCTGGATTACCCCGCGGAGCGCATCTTCATTTGGTGAGCGCTTGTATTTTTTGGGGGGAGGGGTGGGGTTCCTTGCAAAGCGCCGACACCCCCTCTTAGCTGGACAGCTGCCCGCTGGAAGAGGAGGGGGTCTCTTCTCTCTTCAGAGTTGGCTTCGGGGTCTCTGGGTGAATTGAGGGTCTGGGGTTGCATGAATTGTGAGGTTCTTAGTAGGTTTTTGCATTGGCGAACCTGGCTGGGGAAAGACTTGGGGTCCTTGGAAGCTCTCCCTGTCCCTTTTTGGGGTGTCTTTTTGACTCTTTATGGGCCAGGGGTGGTGGGGGAATGCAGTGCGAGACCTCCACTCCACTTAAAAGACAGTGGTTTGCGGGGTATGTATGTTTCTCCATTAGGAGATTTGCAAAACTGATTGGGAACATATTTCTCCCCCCCCCCCCCCGTGTTAATGGATGCTAGTTTTGGGGTGCAGAATTCAGGTTTGGGGTGCTGGGGTGTGTCCGTGCCTTTTGCTGTAGTTTGCCTTGTTGTGGCTTTTCCAAGGGATTTATTTTGTTGTTTTTTCCTCCAATCCACCATCTTCCTTTCGGGGGTTTGGCAAAATCAGTTCTCCCTTCCCCACAGCCCGATTAGATGCAACAGACTGCAACTCCCATCCTCCCTCATCCCAGCACAATGGGAGTTTAGAGTCCAAGGCCTCTCTAAACAATTTCAGGATGGTGGGTTGCGGCCCAATTGTGCGAGGAGAGAGGGATATAAGGCCATTTTTTGGGGAAAAAAATAAATGCCACACCTTGTTTTATATTATAGTATGTGGTTTAGGACATGCCTAAGGTTCTCGGGGAACCAGAGGTTGCAAATAAATTTGTTTTTTTCCTCCAGGCCCTCTCCCTTAAACAGGTACAATTCCCCACCCCGTTAGGTATGGCTCACCTGCCTCTCCACCTTCACCTGGGCTGTTGGCAAAGATCAAAAGATTCCCCTTTGCTGTGTTTCAAAACTTCTCCCTGGCCAAAAACAAAAAACAAAACAGTTTGTGGTTCTTTTTTAAGAACTTGTAGACTACCCAAATCCAGTAATGTAATAAGAATGGTGGGTGGTTTTTATATAAAGGAGGAGATGAGCTTTTCCCCATCTGTAGGATTTGTTAAAACGATGTAGGCAATTTTAGGATGTCACTGGGCAGTTCCAGAAAGTCAGGATCCAAGATTGGGAGTCTGTTGTACAGTAATTTCTATTTGTTTTCTTTCTTTCTTTCTTTCTTTCTTTCTTTCTTTCTTTCTTTCTTTCTTTCTTTCTTTCTTTCTTTCTTTCTTTCTTTCTTTCTTTCTTTCTTTCTTTCTTTCTTTCTCTTTCCTTCCTTTTCTCCTTCTCCTTCCTCTCTTCCTTTCCCTTCCCCTTCCTTCCTTCTTCTCTTTTCTCCCTCTCTTCCCTCCTCCTCCCTTCTCTTTCTCCCTTTCCTACCTTCCCTTTCTCCCTGTCCTTCCTTCCCTTCTTTTCCTCCCTCTCCTCCCTCCCTCCCTTCTCTTCCTCCCTTCCCTTTGTTCCTTCCTTCCTTCCTTCCTTCCTTCCTTCCTTCCTTCCTTCCTTCCTTCCTTCCTTCCTTCCTCCTTCCCTCCCGCCCTCCCTTTTTTTATTCTGTTTCCTCTTCTTCTTTCAACATCCGGGCCTCACTTTCTTTTGGACTCTTCACAAGACAATTTCTTTCCTCCTTTTCTGCAGAGGGCCCATCTCCCAATCCAGCCGCCCCCAGAGGGCATGGGTTTACAACTCCCATCATCCCCCAACCCCCTCTCTTTTGCCCATCTGTCCTGTTACAACCAGTCTTACAAAGACAGGATCTCTAGGAATTCTTAATTTCTCCTCCTTCCCGTTATTTCCCTCTTGACTTCATAATTCCAATTATCCTGCAATTAGAGTCTCGTTTACTTGGCTCTGTGCTCTGTTTGTTCAAGGATGAGACCGTCGTTGGCTGGCCAATTGACTGAGCAACAAAGCACAGATCCTAACTGAGTAGACGGGCCACGTGCTAGGAATATGTTCGGAGTTGATGTGTTGGCATAACCGAGCGCAGCTTGAGAGACGCTTGGAAAGTAAACATGTAATTTCAAGGAACTGGCTGAGCCAGGGAACATCTTGGCTTGCGGGCAGAACAGGCCTTCTGCTGACTTTCCAGCCAGTGCAGAGAGAGAAAATGAGCAGAATTTGGAGGTGCAGAATTCCAATCATAAGAAGGAAGATGAAGACGAAGAAGAAGAAGTTGTTGAAAGTTGTGGATTAGAGACCTAGTGCTGTGAATTCTACACTTGGTGGTGACCTTTCCTTTATGGCATGGGGCAATCCTAGGGTTAACCATGCTGAAAGAGAACTAGGGGGAAAGTTGACTTGACTTGTGTTCTGATCTAGGCTTCTCAAGATCACAAAGCCGACTCCTTGTCCTGATAAAACCCCTTTTATTTAGGTTAAAGAGAATTCCTCTCCAGCAAAATCCCAGCAAACAGTCTTTCAAGAGATTTCACAACTACAGACTTGGAGAACTGCCAGGCCGATATCTTCCAAATGCCACTCTGTAGCAGACAATAGTTGGCAAGGAGAAAATAAAAACTTAAAAAAAAAAATAGTTGGCAAGGAGTCAGGAACAGACCTTCACTGTAATGAATTGAACTAATTGTCTCCTCCCCTTTTGCTCCTCTTTATTCTCTATGGGAGGGGCCATTCACTGTCCACCTGAGCCTTTACTCCCAAGTCGACCCTTGTTCTTTACTTATTCCCTTCTTCTGGCAGTTCTGTGTGCACATCGGGAACAGGCTCCAGCTGTTCTTCTTCCCCACTGATCCCCGACTCTGAAGGCAGCTGATCAGTGCCAGACGGCCCTGTCCCCATCTCTGCCTCCGACGCAGAGCACTCAACAGAGCCTTCCCCAGACTCCAGGACTGGCCCAGGTTTCTCCTCAACCTCCCCACTGTCCGAGTCTGCCACCAGCTCTGCTGGCCACTGCCGGGCCACAACAACGTGAGCCATTGGGAAGAACTGGCTTCCCCTAAGACTATATGGGGAGATCACTCATGCTCCCGGCATGTACTGGACAGCTCCCATAATCCCCAGCCAGTGGATGTATGTGTCTTGGAGTCCAAAGCTTCTGGGATGAGAGGAGAGGGAGAACTGTGATCCACCATTATGGTTCTCACCATGTTTTTTTAAATCCCCAGCATCTTAATACGTTGGGCTGTTTTGTGCTTCCTGATGTGAGGCTGCCCAATTTTTTATTTTTAAATCACAAACGGATGGATATGAACACAGAGCTTCGAACTCTTAGTTTTGGGAACAACCATAATCTCTTTTGCCCTCCCCCTCCCCTTCCCAGGTGCGCCACAGATCATAACGTAGACAACACCACGCAAATGCTGCAGGAATGGCTCGGCGCAGTTGAAAACTATTACCGGTCCATCGTGTGGAAATCTGTGGAAGAGCCCAGGTACGTTTCTCGGGGGCCTTGAAACAGAGTCTCTCTGGACTGAGGCAGTCTACCCTTCCCCAAACTGAGTGCCTCTTTCTAACCTTTCCTTGATATATATGTGTAAGGCTCAAAAACCTTACACACATATAAAGAAAAGACAACGAAACAAATAGCTTTCTGTCGGTATGGTCTCTGGTGATGAGCCGAAAGACAGAAAAGAAAGCAGTATGCTTTCTCCCTTAATTGGGGCTTAACAGGGTGTTGTAACACAAAGTATATATTGTTATTCGTCTGGCTAGCATCCTGTCAGTGTGTGAGAGAGTGGAGGGCTGTTTGGAAACTGAAACAGTATTTGCTGTGTGAGCAAGGAGGAGACAGCAAGTAGCCTGGGCGTGGCTTAACTCAACTGTTCTGTACTAAAGCTGCTTGGTGCTGTGAAACTAAAATTGAAACTCCTCTCCTCTGCTTGTGTTTTGCATTTGGAAGAGATTTCTTTTCCTGTGGGGAGGGGGAGTAGAACTCCTTAGCATCAGAGCGTGTTAATAATAACAATATAGGAAATACTCTAAGTGCTCTGATGGTCATTTCGAAAAATCCTTTCTTAGTGAGCCCCTAGAAGCCAAGAGGAACATATGTGCTAAATTTCAAGTTGTAGACTTTATTTCGGTTTTGTATATTATATATAGATTGATACATTTTCTTTAATAAACGTAAAAAATACAATATGTATATGAACACTGAGTACGATTAGTTTTAAAAAACAAAAAAGACAGTAAACATAATGGTAATCATAACATACATATCATTGATAATGATCACATAGCGGTATTAGCTTTCTCATGCTAGAAAAACTTTAATTATATAATTAATCGTTCTCTTCACTTTTTTCGTCTCTAACTTCTGTTTCGCTTAGTTAGCCATTGGTAAAACAAGTCCCATGTTAAAAAGCATCCCGTTTCTCCCTTCTCTTTTATTTTTAGCGTTAATCTGCCCATCGTAAACTTTCCTAAATGGATACAGAGAAGAATTCCACACGATATTTAAAAATAATAATAATAATCCGAATTTTTCTTTTTCTTCCTCCGGAGGCAAAATATTTGTAACTCTTCCCTGGCAAAATGAGGAATTTTAGAGAAACCCGGATAAAAGTTTGCGTGCGGTGGCCTGTTACTTCTGATTCGTTAGCCCTTTTTTCTTTCTTTTTAGATCTTATCCTAACGAACTGGGACCGAAACATTGGACGGAAGGGCGTTTTGAACAGATGATGAGATTGAAGCAGGAAGCCCTGGCTTTCGCTCGATCACAGGAAGCGGATTACATTTTGGTAAATCTAACCTGAGGCTAAATTCAGTGGTGCAGAAGCCTTGGTTTTTTTAGCCTGCTAGCTGAATCTTCCCATCCCACTAAAAACCATGGTTTGGTTAATATTTTTTTTTTTGGGGGGGGGCACATGTCACAGGAAATTTGAATTTGAAAGCAAATGATGGTATGCATTTTCATGCATTTCTCTGGGGGTCCCTGGTGCTCTCAGAGCGGGGTTTTCTTTCAGACGTTTCATGACCCAGCTAGGGAACATCATCAGTGCTACAAAGAGCTGGAATTTGCTTTCTCTCCCTTCTGGCACTGATGATGCTACCTAGTTGGATCATGAAATGTCTGCAAGAAAACAACCCAGCTCAGAGAGTACCAAAGACCTCACAGGTGTTGTCCTCCTCCACTCCACACACTCAATTCCCTTCTAGCACTGATGATATTCCCTAGTTGGGTAGTGAAATGTCTGCAAGAAAACAGCCAAAGTCAGAGAGCATCAAAATTATTCTCCTCCTCCTCCTCCTCCTCCTCCTCCTCCTCCTCCTCCCCCCCTCCTCCATAAAGTCCACTCTTTTTTTTATCACTGATGAAGTAATCTAGTTCGGTAATGAAACATCTGCAAGACAAGTACCAAGTTCAGAGAGCATCAAGGACCTCATAGTCCTCCTCCTCTTCCGCATTTGACTGGGATTGACTAGGATAGTCCTGCCTTGAGCAAGGGGGCTGGATTAGAAGACCTCTAAGGTCCCTTTCAACCATATGATTCTATGATCCTTCTCTTTCTCCATTTCCTCCTCCTCTTCTCCTTCTCCTTTTTCTTCTCTTCCTCCTCCTCCTCCCCACAAACACTCCACTCCCTTCTAGCACTGATGTTGTTACCTAGTTGGGTCATGAAACATCTACAAGAAAACAACCAACCTCAGAGAGCACTAAGAAACTAGTCCTCCCCCTCCCCCTCTTCCTCCCCCTCCTCCTCCTCCCTGACTGAGCTGCTATGTGTCTTTCACTCCTAGTTTGCTGATACTGACAGCATCCTGACTAACAACCAAACTCTGAAGTTCCTCATTGCACAAAACAAATCAGTCGTCGCCCCCATGATGGATTCCCAGACATATTATTCTAATTTCTGGTGTGGGATCACCCCGCAGGTAAGCAGGCAGGTTTGAACATCGATAGTTCATTTTGTGACCCTTCAAAGTTACAGTGGCACTGGAAAAAAGGGTCTTATGATCACTTTTATCACTTATGACCGTTGCAGCATCCCCACTGGTCACATGATCAAAACTCAGAGGTTTGGCAACTGACGCATATTTATGGCAGTTGAGATGTCCCGGGGTTAATGTGATTCCCCTTTTGCAATCTACTGGCAGCAAAGGCAATGGGGAAGCCATATTCCCTTAACAAATGTGTTGCTAACTTAACAACTGCAGTGTGTCACTTAACAACTGTGGCAAGAAAGGTTGTAAAATGGGACAAAACTCCTATATTCCACTTCCTTCCTTCCATCTTCCCTCTCAATCTTGTCTCCTTTCCTTCCTTCCTTCCATCCTCCCTCTCAATCTTCTCTCCTTCCTTTTCAATCTTGTCTCCTTCCTTCCTTCTCAGTCTTGTCTCCTTCCTTCTTTCCTTCTTTCTTTCCTTTCTCTCAATCTCATCTCCTTCCTTCCTTCCTTCTTTCCTCCCTCCCTCTCAATCTTGTCTTTCTTCTTCCTTCTTCTCATTGTCTCCTTCCTTCTTCCTTCTTCTCAATCTTGTCTCCTTCTTTCCTTCCTTTCTTCTTACCTTCCTTTTCCTTTCTCTCTCTCAATCATATCTCCTTCCTTCTTCTCAATCTTGTCTCCTTCCTTCTTTCCTACCTTCTTTCCTTTCTATCTCATCTCTTTCCTTCCTTCCTTCTTCTCTATCTCATCTCTCTCCTTCCTTCTTTACTTCCTTCTCTCCCTCTCTCCCTCCTTACTTACTTACATTAACTGTCTCGCAGCAGATATTTTGGGCTCATGGTCATAAGTGGAGCACTACCTGTTTCTGATCAGAAGGACGAAAAACCATTGGGTTTAATCTCATATATTTATTCCGTGGCGTTGGGTGAATAAATGATGCAAAGGGGATGTGGATCTGCAGGATCTTTCTTCCCACCAGGGTTATTACCGGCGGACAGCGGACTATTTCCCTACTAAGAACCGCCAGCGTCTCGGGTGTTTCGCTCTGCCCATGGTCTTCGCCACGTTTTTGATTGATTTGCGCAAGAATGCCACAGCCGGCCTGGCCTTCTACCCTCCTCACCCCACCTACACGTGGCCCTTCGATGATATCAACGTCTTTGCCTACTCTTGCCAAGTTGCAGGTAAGGACACAGACAGTGGGACCGTCAAGAATAATCTGCTTTTGGGAGGGATTTTACAGTTTTTATTCGTTTATCTATCTATATACAATATATAAAAGCGAAATGCCACTCAAGCATCATCACAAATTCTCCAGAATCGTAAAACCTACGAACTTTAAATTTGGCACCTATGTTCCTCTTGGCTTCTAGGGACTCACTAAGAAAGGATTCTTCGAAACGACCATCAGAGCATTTAGAGTATTCCCTATATTATTATTATTATTAACACGCTCTGATGCTAAGGAGTTCTACTCCCCCTCCCCACCTGAAAAGAAATAATCTCCAAATGCAAAACACAAGCAGAGGAGAGGAGTTTCAGTTTTAATTTCACAGCACCAAGCAGCTTTAGTACAGAACAGTTGAGCTAAGCCACGCCCAGGCTCCTTGCTGTCTCCTTGCTCACACAGCAAATACTGCTTCAGTTTCCAAACAGCCCTCCACTCTCTCACACACAGACAGGACGCTAGCCAGGCGAATACCGATGGATGCTGCTAGGCAGAGGCCGATGAGGTGGATCTGGGATGGAAGTCTGGGTCAGTATCAGGGCAATCTGAGAGCTGCAAGGAGGAAGAGGGAAGGGAGGTGGCAGGGAAAGAGACAGAGGCGGAGCCTGGACCGTCCGTCAGCCCTTAGATGGAGAGTCAATAGCCGCCAGGTTTCGAGGTGGCTGATGCGGAAGAGGAGGAACAGCCGAGTCTAGTGCCTGAGGCACGGATGCACAGAAGGCAGAGGAGAGGAGAGCAGCGGAAATCTATGAGCCAGTCCTCAGGACGGAGGAGCCACCACTGCTAGCGAAGCCCCCCCACTAGCTCTGGGGGTCAAAGGCAGGGGGTGAAGACAAATAGATGTGGCAGATAGGTCGACATGACCTGGGTGTAGCCAACTCTGAGACACGTAATTCACTGTCATCCTTGACCCTGTTTTCCCCCCCACCCTTCTGAGTGTATCATAATTCATATTCTCCAACGAAACATGTCCATATCCAAGCGTCATCAGTCATGTTCTCCAATCACGTTCATAGCCAAGAGTCATCAATCAACGTTCTCCAATTAGATTTTGGCGGGCCAGAAACTTCAGTCGCCTAGTTGCAATCTCTGAAAAAGTCGGCCTGGAATGCACCGTCTATTTCCAAGCGGCTGCACTGCTCTTTCGAGCAACCTTTCCCCCTTCTCCCTTTCTGTTGGCAACTCTAAAACGTTGAGAGAGAAACTTTTGGCTGGGGTGGGGGCTGCCGGGGCTCCTAATTAAAAGCATCTTTGGAGTTCACCTCGGAGGGGTTGGCTGTGTTTTTCTCCATCCAGGAGCGGAGATGTTCCTGTGCAACCAGGAGAGGTTCGGCTACATCAATGTGCCGATGGGGTCCCGCCAGACACTGGAAGAGGAAGAGATCCAGTTTGTGCACCTCATCCTGGAGGCCATCGGTGGGTAGAGGGGGCGCCCTCGGCTCGCCTCCCACAGTCCCAGGGTCTTCAGAGGGAGCCTTGGGGGAAGGGTTATCGCTTGCTTTGAGCCAGGGTTTTCTAGGGGAACCAAGGATTGGTATTTATGACGGAACGTCAGTTTTAGGTTTTGAGGACTGGAATGGCGCTGGGGTTTTGGAAAGGGCTTGAGCTGGTGGGAAATGTAAAGGAAAACACCGAGGCTGTATTTTTGTTCTGTTCTGTTTTTGTACTTTGCTGCATTGAAAAAAGTTGAAGTCATTCTTCCTCTCTCTCTCTCTCTCTTTTCCTTCCTTCTTTCTTTCTTCCCTTCCTTCCTCCATTCCTCTTTCTTTCCTCCCTTCCTCCCCTTCCTTTTTTTTCTCCCCTTGCCTTGCCCTTACCTTACCTCCCCTTCCCTTCCTTCCATCCTTCCTTCCTTCTTCTGTCCCTCCCTTTCTCTCTGCTTCCCCTTCTCTTTCTTCCCTCCCTCTCTCCCTCATTCCTTCCTCCCTTCCTTTCCTTCCCCCTTCCTTCCTTCCTTTCTTCCTTCCTTCCTTCCTTTCTTTCTTTCCTTCCTTTCTTTCTTCTTCCCTCCTTCCTTCCCTTCTTCCTTTCCTTCCTCATATCCTCCATTCCTTTCTTTCCTCCCCCTCCCCCTCCCCTTCCTTTTTTCCCTCCCCCTTGCCTTGCCCTTACCTTACTTCTCCTTCCCCTCCTTTCTTCCTTCCTCTGTCCTTCCCTTTCTCTCTTCTTCCCCTTCTCCTTCCTTCCTCCCTCCCTTTCCTTTCCCTTCCTCCATTCCTTCCTTCCTTCCTTCCTTCCTTTCCTTTCCTTCCCTTCCTCCATTCCTTCCTTCCTTCCTTCCTTCCTTCCTTCCTTCCTTCCTTCCTTCCTTCCTTCCTTCCTTCCTTCTTCTTTCTTTCTTTCTTTCTTTCTTTCTTTCTTTCTTTCTTTCTTCTTTCTTTCTTTCTTTCTCTTTCTTTCATTTTCTCTTTCTCTCTCTTTTCTCCTTCCTTCCTTCCCTTCTTTCTTTCCTTCCTCATTTCCTCCATTCCTCTTTCCTCCCTCCCCCTCCCCTTCCTTTTTTCCTTCCTCCCCCTTGCCTTGCCCTTCTCTTCCTTCCTTCCTTCCTTCCTTCCTTCCTCTGTCCCTCCCTTTCTCTCTCCTTCCCCTTCTCTTTCCTTTTTCCCTTCCCTTCCTTCTTTCCCTCCCTCCCTTCTCAAGCTTTCTAAGAAAGAACAAAAAGGAAAACAAGATTTAAACTTTGAAAGGGTGACAGTCTCCTCTCTGTTTTCCACCCTTGCAGTCGATGGGCCTCCGATGGCCCGTTCCAGACACCTCCACGTCCCCCCAAAACACCCCACCAAGATTGGGTTTGATGAGGTGAGGGAAAGAACCACAAGCTGATTTGTCTGCACTGGGCAGCCAGAGGTGGGGGGGTGTTGGACTAGATGCCCTCTAAAGACCCTTTAGAAAAACGCCTCCTCACCACCACCCCTTGCCTCACAGGTGTTTCTCATCAACCTGGCTCGACGCATGGACCGGCGGCAACGCATGCTGGAGTCTCTCTCTGAGCTGGAAATCGCCCCCTTGGTGGTCAACGCCATAGACGGAAGGTGGCTGATGGGTTGCGTTGTCTTTTCCCAATCCCAGACTTCGGCTGCCTTTCCCAGAGACCCACTTTAGAGTTGAATCACAAGGCTAAAAGCTTTTGTCTCCGACAAAGCCTCCACTTTCAGGAGCAGTCTACCCTTAAAAAGAGTAGCTCGGGGCACAGATGCCTTCCCAAGGTCTCCAAATCTCACATAAAAGGCACAATTGTCTCTGGTTTGGGCTAAATCTGGATGTCTTTTCCCTCAATTCGTATTACAATATTTTGATTTTTTTTTCTTTTTCTCTGTCAGGTCCCTGAATAGCAGCATCAAGAAGCTCGGCATCAATTTACTGCAGGGATATTATGACCCCTTTTCGGGAAGGACGCTGACCAAAGGAGAAGTTGGCTGTTTCCTCAGTCACCACCATGTCTGGAAAGAGGTAAGATCCAGGTTTAAACCTGGTTTGTGTTTCCTTTTTCAGACCGAGCACCATCCTTGGTCTTCCAGGCCATCCTGGTGACCAGGATGAGGAAGAAACCAGAATGAAACACGACTTAATTTCAAAGTATGATTTACTTTGAGGGGAAAAATGGCGGCTAATAAGATTATTCCTGGTGTATTTCATCATTTTTCCCCTTCCGTTAATTAAGCATTAAATGTGATAATTTGGACATAGATTTGAAGCCTGAAATGTTTTTTTTAAACTAGGAATGGTACCTGAAGGATATAGTAAAGAAAAGACTTATTTAATTATACATGTTTTAACCGCGGCTAGAATTGTATTTGACCAAAACTGGAAGAATGATAAGATATCAATAGAGAGGAAAATAATTGAAAAAAATATTTGAATGTGCAGGAATAAATAGATTGACACTAGAAATTAAAGAAAAAGAAGAATCTGAATATTATATGGTATGGGACTTGTTTTACCAATGGATGGAAAACAGAGCAAACTAAAAGGGATTAGTTGTATATATAAAGTAATCAGAGGAATTAATGCAATAGATATACTGGATTTCATTTATACTATGTATATAGGAATGTGATTACTGTTATGTTGTTAAGATGAATAATAATAATAATATTAATAATGGATAATAAGTAATTTGAAATATGTACCTAATTGAGGCACGATTGAAATGGAATGGATTTTTTGTAGATAAAAAAAATAAAAAATTGTTTATTAAAAAAAAACATGACAATTCGGATTTTACTCCGGCAGGGCTCCCAAAACATACTTCAATGTTAGTCCTCGAGTTACGATTACAATTGAGCCTAAGATTTCTGTTGTTCAGTGAGACAGTGAGAGAGTTTTGCCTCGTCTTACGACCTACCTTGCCACATTGTCACTGCAGTTGTTAAATGAGCCACCCAGTTGTTAAGTGAATCTGGCTCCCCCCCTTTTGACCTTGTTGGTCAGAAGGTCACAAAATGGGACCCGGGATGCTGCCACTGTCATAGATACGAGTCAGTGGCCACGTGATTGAATTTTGAGATCTCACCATGCTGCAACAGTCGTAAATGTGGAAAACAGGTCCTTAAGTCACCTTTTCTTCGGTGCTGTTGTAACTTTAGGACGGTCACTAAACAAAACGTTGTAAATTGAGGACCACCCATAATTCTGCTCTTCAAGCAGAGACAGGTGGATTTCTAATTGGTCCAATTTTCGGCTTGATCCTTGGAGCAGGCATGGCACGAAAGGAAAGCAGAAACGTTACGATAGACTGTCTCCTCTGATTTAACAGATGAACAGAGTGGAAGGGACCTCGTAGGTCATCTAGTCCAACCCCCTCCTCCCAAGCAGGAGACCCTTTAAACGGAGATGCCTGCGGGTGTCTTTCAGATTGTCGAGAGAGGGCTGGAGAAATCCCTTGTCTTGGAAGACGACATTCGATTCGAGGCTTATTTCAAGAAGCGTCTTTTGAAGCTGATGGATGAGTTGGAGCGGACGCAACTCGATTGGGAGCTGATGTATGTCCCATTATCATTATTATCATTATTATTGGTTAATCTTTAGTGAGATTCCCAGCCTTTGGGGCTGGTTGGTAGCTCAACAGCTCGAGTCCTAACCAAGGATCTAGGAACTGTTCAAGTAGCATTGGAGGATATAAGTTGTTCCATGTAGGGTGGGTTTTTTTGCAGAATCAGGGTATTCAAGTCTGATAAATTCAGAATTTCCAAATAGCGAGGCAGCCCTTTAGATATTGCTCCAAGGGCTCCAATTACAATTACTACTACTACTACTACTACTACTAATAATAATAATACTAATAATAATTTTGCCTGGGCTGTGTGTCGAGGAAGGTGATGGGAAGCTACCCATTGGGCACGTCTAACTAAAAGAAGGACTAGGAGCGACACGATAGCAGCCTTCCGATATTTGAGGGGCCACCACAAAGGAGAGGTACAAAGGGAAAGGAATCCCTATGGATTTTACTCCGCTACTCGCTGCTGCTTTCTGAGGTCTTGTGGCCAGCTTGATGCCATGGAGCGCTTTTACCTTACCACTGAAGTGGTATCTACTTGACTCAGACTTCCATCCTTCCGAGGTGGGTCAAATGAGGACCCAGATTGTTGAGGGCAAGCGGCTGACTCTGTAAACTGCTTAGAGAGGGCTGGAAAGCACTGTGAAGTGGTACTTAAGTCTAAGTTCTATTACAATTTATTTCTATGTCTGTCTGTCTGTCTATCTGTCTGCCTACCTATCCACCCACCCACCCACCCACCCACCCATCCATCCATCCATCCATCCATCCATCCATCCATCCATCCATCCATCCATCCATCCATCCATCCATCTTTCTATCTATCTATCTATCTATCTATCTAATCTACCATGGTTGCGCAGTGGTTAGAATGCAGTATTACAGACTAACACACTGCCCACTGCCAGCAGTTGAATCCTGACCAGTTCAAGGTTGATTCAGCCTTCCATCCTTCTGAATAATGAGGACCCAGATTATTGGGGGCAAGAGACTGATAATTGTAAACCGCTTAGAGAGACCTGTAAAACACTGCAAAGCCATATGTCTATGGCTATCTATCTATCTCTATGTCTGTCTATTATATCTGTTAATCATATCTGTCTGTCTGTCTGTCTGTCTATCTATCTATCTATCTATCTATCTATCTATCTATCTATCTATCTATCTATCTATCTCTATATTTGTCTATTATATCTGTCTGTCTATCTATTGACAAGCCCAGCGTCTTAACCACTACTGCATAGCTCATAGAAGAGGGAGTCAAGCTATTCTCCAAAGCACCAGAGAGCAGGACAACAAACAATGGAAATTAATCAATTAATCAAGAAGAGAAGCAACCTGGAAATAAGGAGAAATTTCCTAACAGTGAAGACAATTAACCAGTGGAACAACTTGCCACCAGAAGTTGTGGGTGCTCCGTCACTGGAGGTTTTTAAGAAGAGACTAGACAGCCACTTATCTGAAATTAGGGGTGGGATTCAAATTTTTTAACAACTGGTTCTGTGGGTGTGGCTAAGTTGGTGAGCATGGCTTGGTGGTGATGTTATTGGCTGGGCGTGGCCAACTCAATATCACTCACATCAAGGCACGCATCTCCTCGCCTGGCCTCTCATGACTGTGGGGATGCTGCAACAGTCGTAAGTATGAAAAACGGTCATAAGTCACTTTTTTCAGTGCCATTGTAACTTGAATGGTCACTCCACACAAGCAAAGTTACCAGCAAAGGAGGGGAAAAAAACTCCAGAGAAGTTCCTGAGACAGGAACTTGCCAAGAATGTAATAAGGGTTAACGGAGAGACAGTTTCTGTAAGCAACACCAGAATGTTTCCTTCCTGCCTTCCTTACAGGATTAGGCCAGTAATTTCTTTTAACAACCGGTTCTCCGAACTGCTTAGAATGTTAACAACCAGTTCTAGCGAATAGGTGTGAACTGGTAGAATCCCACCCCTGTCTGAAATGGCTTAGGTTCTCCTGCTTGAGCAGGAGGTTGGACTAGAAGACCTCCAAGGTCCCTTCCAACTCTGTTATTCTCTCTTTTCAGCTACTTGGGCAGGAAACAAGTCAACGAGAAGGAGGAAGCAGTGGCAGAAATCCCTAATCTGGTGGTGCCTGAATACTCCTACTGGACGTTGGCCTACGTCCTCTCGCAACGGGGGGCTCAGAAGCTGATCGAGGCACGCCCCCTCTCTAAAATCCTGCCCGTGGATGAATTCCTGCCCATTATGTACGACAAACACCCCAAGTAAGGATTTACCCCTCTCCTCACCCGAAATGGACGGAACCCACCTTTAAAAGGGAATGTTGCCAGTGAAAAAGTTGGCAAAGAAAGAAAAAGAACACGGCATGCCAGCCAATCAGCTGAGCCCTTTTTATGGGACACTCCCTTCCACCTCCTGCCCTTTGGCATCTGCAGATTTCTGCCCTGTCCCTTGGGGAGACATTTTGGTTTGCACGCTGTCGATTTCTAGTCTGCTTTTTTTAAAAAAACACTTCTTAGAGATGGGAAGTTTGCATTTGTTAAAATTTAGACCTCTTTTCTTCAAGAAACCATTTCCTGAATCCAAAGTGCCCACTCCAGCCAAAAACAACTCCCAACATCTTATAGCAGCTCCTATTTTTCCCTCTTGGTTTTCACACACTCTTCCCTGCAAAGGTCAGAAATGGAACAGTCAGTCCAACTATTTCTTTTAAAAAAGTTATTTTAGCAAAAACCATGCCAGAAAATTACCTAAGCAAACCCTGAGCTAATGTTGCTGGTGGCAAGAGGTGGAATTAAGGGGGGGAGGGGCAGGGATGGATTTTTACACACACACAGTCCAGTTGGGAATCATGGCACTTGCACTCCTGAGTCATCTGGAGGACAGATGTTGTGCGTTGCAAAAACAGACTGGCTGCCCTTAACCAGCAGCCTCATTTCTGAGTGCTGATGTCATTTGCGAATGCTTGGCTTGGACTGTTTCTTTGGCTGGCTGAATTTCTAATCTGTTTCTAGAATAGGGATTGGGATAGGGATAGAATAGAATAGAATAGAGAAAAGAAAGGAAAAGAAAAAAGAAGAATAGAACAGAATAGAACAGAAAATAGATTTAGATTAGATTAGAACAGAACAGAACAGAATAGAACAGAAAATAGAACAGAACAGAGAATAGAATAGAATAGGAGATTAGATTGGATTAGAACAGAACAGAAAAGAATAGAAAATAGAATTAGACTATAACAGAATAGAACAGAATTAGAGTAGAATAGAACAGAAAATAGAATAGATAGAGATTAGATTGGATTAGAATAGAATAGAAAAGAATGGAAAATAGAATTAGAGTAGAGTAGCTCTACATTTTGTATCTCTGTATATCTCCACCCCAAAATCTGAAATGGGGGGCCATTCATCTGCGTCTCCAAATTTGCAAGAAGAGATCTTGTCAACAAAAGAGGCTTCCCTCTGCTCGAACGAGTAACATTTGAGTAGGGAAAACTCTTGGAGTTTCCAGCTTGTAAGGCTCCCAGCCAAGCCATTTGGCTTTCCTTCCAGACTGTATGCAAAAGCAATTTGTGTGTGTAGCACGAGCTAAAACAGAGCCTAGCCTCTTGGCTTATATTCTGAGTTTTTTTTCCTCTTGGCTTATATTCAGAGCACCAAGCTTGGCTGTGCTTCCTAGCAGATCTTTGTCTGGTTTCTGTTTGGTTTCTGGGTTTGCTCAGCCTCGATCATGAAGAAAAGCAGAACGCGTGGAATGGAGCAAGAGAGAGTTGCTAAAAATCTGGTTTGGCCTCAGAGCAAATTGGTAAACTTTTGCATAGTTTTTTGTAGGCTCTTTTTGATGGTAAGCTTAATCTTTGTAGCTGGTTGGGGAGAAGAAGACTTATGACAATTGACTAGTGAGCTATGAATTGTAGAAGATTTTCGGAGCCCGCTGACACGATCAGCAGAACGAACTGTTTTTTAGATCATGACAGGGTCAAATGCACGCCATGGAGGAAGGAAGCTTCTAATTTAGAAATATTTCTGTTTCTCTTGGACATGTAATTTTCCTGTCCCTGAGTGCAGAAGAGCAGAGAAAGACAGCTTCTTCTCCACAGTTAAAGTTGCAGGAAACATTTGACATGGGAATCCCAAAGGTGCTTTTTCAAGAGGCAACTGGACTGTCTTTCCTTTTTTCCTAGAATAGAATGGAATGGAATAAAACAAGAATAAAATAGATTAGAACAAGGATAGAATAGAAATAGAATAGAATAAGGAAGAGAAGAGAATATGGAATAGAATAAAATATAATATGGAATGTGAATGGAATGGAATAGATTAAGGAATAGAACAGAATAGAATAGAATATGGAATAGAATAGAATAGAATATAGAATAGAATATGGAATAGAATATGGAATAGAATATGGAATAGAATAGAATATAGAATAGAATATGGAATAGAATAGAATATGGAATAGAATAGAATATGGAATAGAACAGAATAGAATATGGAATAGAATATGGAATAGAATAGAATATAGAATAGAATATGGAATAGAATATGGAATAGAATAGAATATCTATTCTACTCCCTATGGAATGATCTCCCCCCGGAGATACGAGCTATGACGGATATCTTGACCTTCCGGCGCGCAGTTAAAACCCTACTTTTTAGGCAGGCTGGCCTGGCCGAATGAATGGGTTCTGGTTTTAAATTGGGTTTTAGTAATTAACTTTTAATTTTTATCTAAGATCCCTGATTTTATATTGTTGTATTTGGTTTTGATGGGATACAGCCGGAAAATCGCGTTTAATATATTTTTAATTGTATTTATAATGTATTTATATGTTTTTAGTAGGCTGTACACCGCCCCGAGTCTTTTTTTTGGGAGAGGGAGCGGTATAAAAATATGATAAAATAAATAAATAAATAAATATGGAATAGAATAGAATTAGAATAGAGGATAGGGTAGGATAGATAGGAAGAGAAAGAAGAGAAGATAGAAAGTGGAATCGAAGAATGGAATGGAATAGATTAAGGAATAGGATAGGATAGGATAGGATAGAATAAAACATGAAATAGAATAAAATATAATATGGAATGTGAATGGAATGGAATAGATTAAGGAATAGAACAGAATAGAATAGAATATGGAATAGAATAGAATATGGAATAGAACAGAATAGAATATGGAATAGAATGGAATAGAATATGAAATAGAATAGAATAGAATTAGAATAGAGGATAGGGTAGGATAGGAAGAGAAAGAAGAGAAGATAGAAAGTGGAATGGAAGAACGGAATGGAATAGAGAATAGAGTAGAGTAGAATGAAAAAAAGACTCTGCACATATTTTGAGGGATCCATTATTGGTCTTTATAGTCCAAAGGTCTTTTCAATTTCTTATAGTTTTACAGTGAATGCTGTGCATAATTTCCCTTTTTTTCCTCTCTCCTGCAGTGAGGATTACAAAAAATATTTCAGCAACCGGGATCTGCAGGCCTTCTCCATCCGGCCCTACCTGACTTATCCTTCCCACTATGCTGGGGATGCCGAATGGATGAGCGATACGGAGTTTTCCACCATCTGGGATGACGATTCGCAGAAAACCACCTGGAGTGGCTCGCAGAAGACGCTGAAGGACCCCCGAGGCATGGGCCATGGAGGCCCCATCAGCCATTCCTTCCCCACAGCATCTCGAGATGAGTTGTAACGTCTGGCTGGTAAGGAAAGTGGGAAGGGAAGGGAAGGGAAGAGAAAGGAAAGATAAAAAGAAAGGAAGGAAAGAAGGAGAAAGGAAAGATGAAAGGAAGAGAAGGGAAGAGGAAAGGAAAGGAAAAAGGAAGGGAAGGAAAAGGTAAAGGAAAAAGGATGGGAAGGAAAGAAGAAAAGGAACGAAGGAGTAAAGAATGAAAAAAGAAAAAGTAAGGAAGGGGAAATGAAAGGAAAATGGGAAAAGAAAGGGAGGGAGGAAGAAGGAAAGGAAGGAGAAAGGAAAAGGAGGAAAAGGAAGACGAAAGGGAAAGAAAGGGAAGGAAAGAGGAAGGGGAAAAAGGGAAAAAGGAAGGAAAGGATAAAGGAAAGGAAAGGAAAAAGAAAGGGAAGGAAAGACAAAAGGAAAGGAAAAAAGAAGGGAAGAAAAGGAAAGGAAAGATAAAGAAGGAGAGGGAAGAAACCCTCTGGGAGTTGTCAGTATCAGTTTTTCGAGGGAATATTTTGTGGGGTTTTTTTTTTATTTGTGAGGTTTCTAAGCAGCCTTTTCTTCAGAGGCTGAGTGGAGAGTTTGGTGATATTTTCTCTGGTCTGTGTTGTTGGTCCATGGGATTTGGGTGACTCATTGATGCTTTTCTCTCTTCCAGGTTCGCCTTCCGTTTACCTATAGTGGGAGAGAAAAGACAGATTTGTGAATGGAAGCGCCCATTTCCCCCTCCTCACGAGACACGTGGGGGAGGGTGGGGGGTGGATTGTTGCTTCAACTGTTTGGCTAAGAGAGGGATGGTGGGCGGGCAAAGAGCAGAGGTGGCTTTGGGCTCACCCGTCGGCTAGAGAGGGCGCCTTGCTGTGCAAGGACAATCCTGACCCAAATTTTTATTGATGCAATAAAGACTTTTGCACAGAAAATAATGGGATAGCCTCGTGGATCCCTCCCTTTCTCTGATGCCCTGCCTTCCTTCCCTCCTTCCTTCCTTCCTTCCTTCCTTTCTTCCTTTCCCTCCCTCCCACCCTTTCCTCATTTTTCCTTTCCTTTTTCATTCCTTCCTTTTTCATTCTTCCTTCCTTTTCTCCAACCCTTCCTTCTGTTTTTTGCTTTCCTTTCCTTTCCCATCCCTTCCCTTTTTTTCCTTTCCTTCCTTTTCTCATTTTCTTTCATTTCTCCGTTCTTCCTTTTTTCATTCTTTACTCCTTCCTTTTTTTGTCCAACCCTTCCTTCCCTGTTTTTCCTCTCTTTTCTTCCTTCCTTTCATGTCCACTTCCTTCCCTTTTTTCATTCTTTACTCCTTTCCATTTTTCCAACCCTCCCTCCCTTTCTTCCTCCCTCCCTCTCTCCCTCCCTTTCCTCATTTTCCTTTCCTTTTCCATTTCTTCCTTTTTTTCATCCTTCCTTCCTTTTCTCCAATCCTTCCTTTTGTGTTTCCTTTCTTGTCCTGACCCATTCTGTCCCTTCTCTTCCATTCCTTTCTTTCCTCTCCTCATTTTCCTTTCCTTTCATTTCTCCTTTCTTTATTCTTTACCCTTTCCTTTTCTCCAACCCTTCCTTCCCTGTTTTTCCTCTCTTCTCTTCCTTTCATTTCCACTTCCTTCCATTTTTTTCATCCTTCCTTCGCTTTTTCCAACCCTCCCCTCTCCTCCCTCCCTCCTCTCCTCCCACCCTCCCTCCCTTTCCTCATTTTTCTTCCTTTTTCCATTCTTCCTTTCCTCCAACCCTTCCTTCCTTCCATTTTGCCTTTCCTTTCCCATCCCTTCCTTCCTTTTCTCATTTTCCTTTCATTTCTCCTTCCTTTTTTCATTCTTTACTCCTTCCTTTTCTCTAACCCTTCCTTCCTTGTTTTTCCTCTCCTTCCTTCCTTCCTTCCTTCCTTCCTTCCTTCCTTCCTTCCTTCCTTCCTTCCTTCCTTCCTTCCTTCCATTTCTACTTCCTTCCCTTTTTTTCATTCTTTACTCCTTCCTTCCCTTTTCCCAACCCTCCCTCCCTCCCTCCCCTTCCTTCTCTCCAAGGCCCCCCCAATGCACAGCCCCCCTCTGGCTGGGAAGGAGGGGATCTGTAGTCCAGACCTTGTGGAAGGCACCTGAAAGCCTGGGCTAGGAGTGGAATCCTTCCCTGCTGGAGACAGAGAGTTGGTTCTTGAATGGATGCCTGGCTCTCTTAGATTCCGTGGCTCCGTTGTTATGTACATCTCCTTCACCTAGCAACCGGGGAGGCATTCTGGCTTTTAAAGAGCCCCTGTTCCAGTTCCTTTTTTTTTCTCCTCCCTCTCCCGAAGGGCAGGCTCTTAACTGAAGGTCTGCCATGGCACCCAAAAAAAGGGGGCGCAAAAAAGAGGAGACCCCCAAAGAGCCAGAGGTGGATGACAATATCGTGCCAGAACACAGCCGAGAATTTTATCTGATCCAGATACGAGATTTGGAGGGGCGCTTGGCCCGGTGAGTCGGGGTGGGTGGGTGATGGGGACAGGCTTGGCAGGCAATGAACCACAACATATTTTTCCCTTTTTAAATTTTGGGTCTGGAGCAGGCTGGGCTTTGCTTCGCTCCCAAGTCTCTCTTTTTCCAAGTCGCTGCCGAAAAGCAGAATTGGGTAAAATCACAAGTGAATCAAAAAATCAGGATTTTTCTAGCTTGTCATCCCATCTTGGGCCAGATAAATGAATAGAACAGAATAACCGAGTTGAAAAGGGATCTTGGAGGTCTTGTAGTCCAACCCCACCCCCCCACCTTCTCAGCCAGGAAACCCTATCAGATCCTGTTTCAAACAGACGGATGTCCAAAAGAGAGCATGGCAAACATTTGGCAAAGACACCCCACTGCATTTTGGGGGTTCCTTCTTCCTCCCCTTCAGGTTTCTGGCCGAGGATTTGTTCCCTGGTGGGTTGAAATTCCTGAGTTTGCTACCGGTTGTCCCAAAGTCCTTTGTGCAAAATCACAGATTTTAAGCTGCTGAAGGAATCGCACTACTCAGGGTTTCTTTTCGAGTTGCAATTCCACAAAACTCTTTACTTCCAGAATTCTCCGCATTGCTGGCAAGGGCTGCGGGGGATTGTGGGAGTAGAGATCCACACCTCTGGAAAGACTTCTGGTGTTTTAAAACGGGGAGTTCTCAATGTCAGGATTCCAGCAATCGCCCTAATTAAATCATGATTCTCGAGCCAAACTTCTAAAAACTTCAAAGGATTTATTGGAGGCGACATACTTGCCCTGCCCTGGATGAAGCCAACTCTGGAATACATAATTTACAGTCCACCGTGACCCTGTTTCCCCCTTGGGTATGTCATAAATCAGATTCTCCAATTAAGCATGTTCATGGGCCGGCTGTCATCAATCACGTTTCCAATTAAATATATTATTGGGCAAAAGCTCTGGTAGTTTAGTTACAATCTTTTAAAGATAAAGAGTTGGAATGTACTTTCGCTTTCAACTGCTCTCCCAGATTTCCTTTTTTTTATGGCAACTACTAAAACAGGCATAGGAATATTTTATGAGTTGACTTTCAACTTACAAACTTTTTGTTTAGTGGCCGCTCAAAGCAATCACAGCAGTGAAAAAAAGGGACCTTTTTTTAATACAGATAATCCTCGACTTATGACAGCAATCAAGCCCAAAGTTTCTGTTGTTAAGCAAGACCGTTGTTAAGTGAGTCTTGCTCCACTTTACAACTTTTCTTGCTGCGGTTGTTAAGTGAATTGCTGTGTTTTTTCTACTGGCAACATGGCTGTTAAATGAATCTTAGTATTTCCCCCGTGGCCTTTGCTAGTTAGAAGGTCACAAAATGGGGATCCCCATGATCCCGGGACACTGCAAACTGTCGTAAATATGAGTCGGTTGCCAAGTGCCCGAATTTTGATCATGTGATCATGGGGGGGATGTGTTCTGACCCACAATCCAAAAGGAACAGAAACCTTGTAATGCTTTTACAAAATAATTAGCTGTGATAAGCACAAGCTTTACCAAACTCTGCGAGACTTGCCAAAAGATAACAGACAAATAATTTGCAAAATAAGAATCTTCAAATAGAAACTCAGGATACTAGAATGTCCAGAGACTGGAGTTTCAAAACGTCTTTGCCTTCTGCAAAGTACATTCGTTTCACAGTTGGCTTTCATCTTCTTGAAGGAGGGGACATTATCTTGCAGCCTTACTCCCGAGTCGCCTGTGCTGATGCAGCTGCTCTTTCCTCCAAGCAATCCTTCTGTACTTGGCACAGGCTCCTCGGGAACCTCCTCATCGCTGCTGCCAGCCCCCACAATCTCTGAAGGCAGAAGTCCACTTCCTAATGGTCCTGGCTCCTCATCTGAGTCCTCGCTCTCCTCAGCCATTCTCACCTGCTGCCAGCTAACCACAACAGAATGTTGCAACGGTCGTAAGTGTGAAAAATGGTCCTAAGTCGCTCTTTATAGTGCCAAACGGTCACTAAATGAACTCTTGTAACTAGAGAATTATCTGTGCTTATGACCATTACAGATTCCCCCTAGTCAGGTGATCAAAATTTGGCCGCTTGGCCACTGACTCATATTTATGATGGTTTCCCAATGTCCCGGACCTCCGGGACATTTTTTGTGACCTCCGGACACACAAAGTCCCAACTGGAAGCTCAACCACTGCGGCGATTGTAGCAAGAAAGGTCGTAAAATTGGCCCTGCCTCGCTTAGCAACGGAAATATTTTTTGGGGGGTGTCAATTGTGATCATAAGTTGAGACTGATTGATTTGGGGGCCCCGCCCCGGGACTGTGGGGGGGGCGTTGACATCTTGCTAGGTACCAGCAGAAATGGGACCAGTTGCAGGTAAGCGAAGAACTTTTCCGGAACGAATACGAGAAAATGTTGACCGACAACAAGGAGATCGTGGCCTTCTTGAAGAAGACGCTCAACCAACGGGTGGACGAGATCGCGGAGCTGAGCATTCAGCTGCAGAACCTCCAGCAGGCCAAAGACTTGGAGAAGGACGCGTTCGAAACCCAGCTGGTCCAACTGAGGCACGAATTCCAAGAAACCAAGGACCAGCTGACCTCGGAGAACATGCTGCTGAGTAAGTCAGATTGGAGGGCAATTCTTTAAAAATAATAATAATATTAATATTGATGGTGATGATGATGATGATAATAATAATAATAATACTTGAACAGTTCCTAGGTCCTTGGTTAGGACTCAAGCTGTTGAGCTACCAACCAGCCCCAAAGGTTGTGAATCTCACTAAAGATTTAATAATAATAACAGTAGCGCTTAGACTCATATACTGCTTCACAGCTCTCTCTGAGCAGTTTACAGTCAACAAAATGGGGTCCTTGTTTGACTGACCTCAGAAGGACAGAAGGCTGAGTCAACCTTGAGCTGGTCACGATCGAGCTGCTGGCAATGGGCAGAGTTAGGCTGCAATATTGCATTCTAATCACTGCGCAACCATAGCAGATAGATAGATAGATAGATAGATAGATAGAGAGAGAGATAGATAGATAGATAGATAGATAGAGAGAGAGAGAGAGAGAGAGAGAGAGAGAGAGATAGGAAAGTAGGTTAGGTAGGTATAGATAGAGAGAGACAGAGAGACAGAAGACAGATGTAAGAGGATAGATATCGTAGATAGATAAATGTATGTAAGAGGATAGATAGATGATAGGTGATAAATAGATGTAAGAAGATAGGCAGATGGATAGAAAGATAGATAGAAAGATAGATACAGACAGACAGACAGACAGATACCGTGTTTCTCCAACAATACGTCCCCCTCCCAATAGGAAGACCCAGCATGTTTTCTAGGGATAAAATGAAATTAAGCCCCTCCCCCAAAATTTAGGCCTATTTTAGAACATGTGAAATTGCGGGGAGGGCGGGGGAACCTGCCTTTAACAGTGCCCCACGGGCAGCCACGTCTCGTCACCAACTGCTCCTAATGGCCAATCATGGCCGAGCGCAGAGTGCTTCCTACACTTGCCAAGCGCCTTCGCTGCAGACCCGGGTATGGTGCTGGTTGCAGCCCGGGTCAGCAGACGGGTGGCGGCACGTGGATGTCGGCCTCGGCAGGGCACTTTAAGTCGCGAGACCTTCGACGCCTGCCGCTGCTGCTTCCTCCACTGCTCTTGCTTTCCCTTCGCATTCCTCCACCGGCAGCGTTTCAACCGCTTCTCGGGCAGGGGAGCTGTCTCCATAGCTTCCACAGTTCCCATCGGCGCTGGCGCGAGAACAGCGGCAGAGCCAGCGGGAACCGTGGAAGCATTTCAGCTGCTTCTTGGGTGGGGGAACTGCCTCTGTGGCTTCCACAGTTCCTGGCTGACCCGGCCTGCAACCAACACCATACCTGGGTCTGCAGCAAAGGCGCTTGGTGGGGGTAGGGAGCACTCCGCCATGATCGGTCGTTAGTAGCGGCTGGTGGCGAGGCGTGGTGCCCGCAGGGTGCTCTAGGCCTAGCCGTCTTTTCGGGGCTCAAAAAAAAATAAGACCCGGCCTTATTATATGAGAAACACGATCTATGTAAGAGGATAGATAGATACCATAGATTGGTGTATGTAAGGGGATAGATAGATAGATGATAAGTGATAGATAGATAGATGTAAGAGGATAGATAGATAGATGATAGATGTAAGGATAGACAGATAGATAGACAGATAGATGATAGATAGATAGATAGGATAGATAGAGACAGATAGATAGATAGATAGATGGATAGATAGATAGATAGATAGATAGATAGATAGATAGATAGAAGATAGATAGATAGATAGATAGATAGATAGATAGACAGACAGATATGGATAGATAGATAGATAGATAGATAGATAGATAGATAGATAGATAGATAGGTAGACAGACAGACAGACAGACAGATATGGATGGATAGATAGATAGATAGATAGATAGATAGATAGATAGATAGATAGATAGATAGATAGATAGATAGATAGATAGATAGATAAGATAGATAGATAGATAGATAGATAGTGATAGATAGATAGATAGATAGATAGATAGATGTATAAGATAGATGGATAGATAGATAGATAGATAGATAGATAGATAGATAGATAGATAGATAGATAGATAGATAGATAGATAGATAGATAGATAGATAGATAGATAGATAGATAGATAGATAGATAGATAGATAGATAGACAGACAGACAGACAGACAGATATGGATAGATAGATAGATAGATAGATAGATAGATAGATAGATAGATAGATAGACAGACAGACAGACAGATATGGATAGATAGATAGATGATAAGTGATAGATAGATAGATGTAAGAGGGTAGGTAGGTAGATAGATGTAAGAGGATAGATAGATACCATAGATTAGTGTATGTAAGGGGATAGATAGATAGATGATAAGTGATAGATAGATAGATGTAAGAGGATAGATAGATAGATAGATGATAGATGTAAGGATAGACAGACAGATAGATAGACAGATAGATGATAGATAGATGTAAGGATAGATAGACAGAGACAGATGTATGTAAGAGGATAGATGGATGGATAGATAGATAGATAGATAGATAGATAGATAGATAGATAGATAGATAGATAGATAGATAGATAGATAGATAGACAGACAGATATGGATAGATAGATAGATAGATAGATAGATAGATAGATAGATAGATAGATAGATAGATAGATAGTAATAGCACTTACGTATCATTTCATAGTACTTTACTGCCCTCTCTAAGCAGTTACAGAGTCAGCTTCCAGCCTCCAACAATCTGGGTCCTCACTTTACCCACCTTGGAAGGATGGAAGGTTGAGTCAACCTTGAGCCGGTCAGGATCGAACAGCTGGCTGTGAGCAGAATCAGCCTGCAATGCTGCATTCTAACCACTGCGCCATCATGGCTCATAATAATCATAATCATAATAATTGCATTGAAGAAAAATATAATTAGTCCTTGACTTACAACAATTCATTTAGTGATTGTTCAAAGAAACAACAGCCCTGAAAAAATCAACATGACCGTTTTTCAGACTTACGACCGTTGCCGATCACGGTCACATGATCAAAATTCAGACGCTCGGCAACCGGTTCATAGTTATGACGGTCGCAGCATCCCAGGGTCACGTGATACCCCTTTTATGACTTTATGACCAGCAAATGAGGAAGCCAAATTCACTTAACCACGGGGTAACTAATTTATCAAGGGCAGTGAGTCACTTAACAGCTGGAAAGGTCGTAAAACGCGGCAAAGTTCATGTTAACCAATGCTTCACACAACTTTGGAACTCAATTATGGTCGTAAGTCAAGGACCATCTGCATAAAATGAAACGCCTCATCAAACTTCTGAGGGAGAATGTCAGTTTATCAGGATAAACTTAAGATAAAATGGTGGGGTTATTATTTATAGTTTTTTTCCCTCTTGCGCAGGTGGGAAGTTGGCTGCCTTGGAGGAATTTCGGCTGCAGAAAGACGAGATTTTGGCAAAATTTGCCGAGCGGGAAAATCAGTTGAGGAAGGAAGAGGAACAACACAAAGAAATTATCTATAACCTCGAACGGAAGGCGGTGATCGATAAAGAGAGGTCGGTAAAAACATATATATATATATTTGCCTGCTTCTTTCTGAGTTTGATTACCCTAGTTTGGTTTAGTGGTTAAGGCACCAGACGGGAAACTGTGAATTCTAGTCCTGCTTTGGCCATGAAGGCCAGCTGGGTGTCATGCCCCTGTTGGAGTCTGATTCTGAGGGGGAGGATGAACAGCTGCCAGGGAGTGGGAGTGTGGCTCCGGTGGTTGTGGAGGAAACTGGGGAAGGGCACGGGCCGGGTGGGCATTCAGAGGAAGACTCAGGCCCACCCCCTCTTCATCCTAGGGCACACAGGGATGACCGGATAAGGGACAAATGTGAGTGGACAAATGGATAAGGGACAAATGTGAATGTCTACGGGGGAGGAAGGGGCCCTGATCCCCTTCATGGGCTGCAGCTGGGAGGACTGGTTAAAAGGACAAACTGTGCATGGCAAAGTTGCTGGAAGCAAAGTGTGCATTCTTGTTGGAGCTTATCTGTGTTTTGGCTTCCTCCCAACTCTGGTTTCTGCATTATCTGGTAGAAGTCTGTAATTAATCATCCTTGCCTGCTGTAGTAATTCCTTCAGTGTGGTGTGTTGGTTTTTTTTATTTCGAATTAACTTTACTTTGGATGCAGACTGCATTTACTCACTCCATAAACTGTTTTCTTTAAGAGTTTGATATCCAGCCGAGGATAATTGGACATTGGGGCCAAGTTGGTGGCATTAAAGGGACTTCCTTCTATTTTTGTGACTTGGTTATTTTTGTGTCACGCCCCCAAGTCATCACACTGGGTGACTTTGGGCCAATTACCAGGAGACGGTGAGTTCTTGTCCCACCTTAGCCATGAGAGCTGGGTCACTTTGGGCCAATCTCTAGGTGAGGGTGAGTTCTAATGCAGCATTAGGCATGAAAACCAGCTGGTTGACTCTGAGACAACACCAGGTAACAGTGAGTTCTAGTCCCACCTTGGCCATGAAAATCAGATGGGTGACTTCATGGCAAACACTAGGTGACATGAATTCTAATCCAGGTTAGCCATGAAAACCAACTGGGTGACTGAGAGAATCACCAAGTGACCGTGAGTTCTAGTCCCACCTTGGGCATGAAAGCCCCCTGGGTGATTTTGGGCTGATCACTAGGAGATGGTGAGTTCTAGTTTGCTGTAGCTGTGAAAACCAGCTGGGTGACTTTGGGCCAGTCCCTCTTTCTCATCCCAGCCCCACCTTGCAAGGTTGTTGCTGTGGGGCAAATAGGAGGAGGAAAGTGTGTCGGATAATGTTTCCCGTGTTGGGTTATTGATTAATAGCTTCTCTCCCCCCTCCCCCCCAGAATGAAGAAAGACATGCTGCACCGGGTGAACGCCGTGGCCGCCGAGTTCCGCAAAGTGGCCAACAACCAGATGGCGGAGACCACGAAACGCACCATCCGGGAGAATGTGGCCATCAGTCTGCAGCTGACCAAGGTGACAGAGCAGAGTCTGCAGCTGATCCAGGAGAACGACCGCCTGAAGGAGGGCTACGCCGATGCCGTCAAGCAGCTCCAGCTGCTTGAGCAGAATGAGAAGAAAATGGTCACCAACAGCCTCAGCCACCAGAAGGCAGGTCCCTCTCTCTTTCTCTGTCTCTCTCTGTTTCTGTCTGTATCTCTCTCTCTTTCTCTGTCTCTTTGTCTCTCTCTCTCTCTGGCTCTCTGTTTCTGTCTCTCTTTCTCTGTCTCTGTTTCTCTCTCTCTCTTTCTCCGTGTCTCTCTCTGTCTCTGTCTTGTCTGTCTGTCTCTCTTTCTCTGTCTCTGTCCTGTCTCTCTCTCTCTCTCTCTCTTTCTCTGTCTGTCTCTCTTTCTCTGTCTCTCTTTCTCTGTCTCTCTCTCTTTCTCTGTCTCTCTCTCTTTCTCTCTCTCTCTTTCTCTGTGTCTCTCTCTGTCTCTGTCTTGTCTGTCTGTCTCTCTTTCTCTGTCTCTGTCCTGTCTCTCTGTCTCTCTCTCTCTTTCTCTGTCTCTCTCTCTTTCCTGTCTCTCTCTCTCTCTTTCTCTCTCTTTGTCTGTCTGTCTGTCTGTCCTCTCTCTCTCTCTCTCTCTCTTTCTGTTTGTCTCTCTCTCTCTCTGTCTTTCTCTGTCTGTTTCTCTCTCTCTCACTGTCTGTCTCTGTCTGTCTGTTTGTCTCTCTCACACACACAGACACACCAAGGTTGGCAGCTGCGTCCACTAGGCCAGGTGGCCCCGTTCCTTGGCCTAGTTTTGACTCACCAGCATTGGTTTACGACCACTCGCTTAACAACAGTTCAAAGCTACAAATGGACCTATTATTATAGTCCTCGGTTTATGACCAGTTGCTTAACGGTGATTTGAAGCTACAAACAGACCTATCGTTTAGCTTACGTTATTGTCATTGCACCTCATACAACGAAATTAAACACCATCTGCAGTGTGCAGTTGTAGTCCTTGGCTTACGATGCAGCTACTAAAGGACCCACCGTTGTATGAAAGGCAGTCCTCGGTTTACGACCGGCCGTTTACCGGTGGTTTGAAGCTACAAACTGAGCTATAAACTCAGGCCGGTCACACACGACCGATCCGTTTTAGGACTGTGATGACTTTATGACCGTAGGGGGGGGGCAGGCTCCACTGCGGTCGTAATGCGAGGATGCCCTGCGAGACGGAGGAGGTAGCCCCTGAGCAAATTGTGGGCGTTTGTCCTTCCAAGGCTGCCGACGTCGGCCGGTTCTTTGGAAAACTCCCCCCCAAATTCCTATTTTTTTAAAAAAATCTCAAAATTATTTCTGCAGATCATCTGGATGCTGACGGAGAAATGCAAAGAGCTGGAAGCCCAGCTGGAGGAGCACCTGAAATTGAAGAGCCTCCTGGCCAAAGCACAGAAGTCCAATGGGAGCCTCTTCCAACAGAACTTGGTCCTCCGGTAAATCTCCCCCCCCCTCCCCGTTTCCCCCACTTGCTCGCTCGCTCCAGAGAAGGACCAGAGTGGCAGGATCCCTCCCAACGGGGGCTCCCTGGTCGTAAATAGGGATTGTTTCGTGTAACGGCGGAAATTGGCTCTTTCTGCCTTCGGTCGGAAGGATGGAGGGGCTTCTGGGTTGGCCTGTCTGAGAGAGCAAGAAAGGAAAGGAAGAGGGGGAGGGAAGAAGAAAAACAACTTTAATTTCTTCCTTTCTTTCCTTTTTCCCTTCCTTCCCTCCCTCCTCTTTCTCTTTCTTTCTCTTTTCCTTCCTTTCTTCCTTCTTTCCTCTTTCCTTCCCTCCCTCCATCTTTCTTTTTCCTCCCTCTTTCCATCCCTCTCTTCCTTTTTCTTCCTTCCTTCTTTCCTCTTTTCCTTCCTTCCCTCTCTCCTCTTTCTCTCTCTCTCTGTTCCTTTTCCTCCTTCCCTTCCTTCCCTTTTCTTCCCTCCCTTGTCTCTTTTTTTCTCCCTCCATCTCCGTCCCTTTCTCTTCCTCTTCCTTCCTTCTCTCTTTTGTCTTTTTCCTCCCTTTCTCTTTCCCTCTTCTTTTTTCTCCCTCCCTCCTTCTTTTTCCTTCCTCTTTCCATCCCACTCTTCCTCATCTTCCTTTTTTCTTCCTTCCCTCCTTCTTTGTCTTTCTCTCCCTCCCTTTCTCCTTTCCTCCCTCCCTCGTCCTTTTTCCTCCTCTTTCCATCCTTCTCTTCCTCTTCCTTTTTCTTCTCCTTCCTTCCTTCCGTCCCTCCATTTCGTCTTCCTCTCTTTTCCTTTTCCACCTTCCCTCCTGCCTTTGAGTTTTTCCTCCCTCTGTCCCGCCCCTTTCTTTTTCTTCCTCTTCCTTCCTTATTCCTTTTTCTTGCTTCCTTCTCTCCCCTTCCTTTGTCTCTTTTTCCTCCCTCTCGTTCTCTCTCTCTCCCTTTTCTTTCCTTCCCTCCTTCTCCTTCTCTTCCTTTTCCTCCTTCCCTCCCTCCCTCCCGCAGAGAGGACCTGAGCATGCTGAAAGAAGAACTGAGCCAAAAGATGGCCAAGGAGGACGATCAGCTGAAGTTGCTGCATGGTGAACAGCAGCGCAGGCTCAATGCCGAGAGGCTGCTGAAGTACACAGCTCAGGGCCTCAAGGAAGTGCTGACGGTGAGTGTTTACCTATAGACCCACCGGGGTCCCACGTATGATGCGCTGTACCTGAGATGGTCCCCAAGATGTTTTTTTTTTTCCCAGAAGGAAACTGGACTTCCTTGGTTTTTTTCCTTTTGAAGACGTTTCTCTTCTCTTCTCTCTTCTTCCATTCTTCTTTCTTCCATCTCTCATTCCTTCTCTTCTCTCTCCTTCCATTCTTCTTTCTTCCATCTTTCCTCCTTCTCTTCTCTCCCCTTCCCTCTCCTTGCGTTCTTCTTCCTTCCATCTCTCCTTCTCTTCTCATCCAAGAATCTTCTTCAACTCTGACTGGATGGATGGATGGAAGGATTTATCCTCCTTGCAGACAGCTGGTCATTTGTTTAGTTTAGTTTATTGTCACTGCACCTCGTACAACGAAATTAAAAACCATCTTCAGTGTACATTATGAGTATGAAAATAAACAGAAACAAACCATCCTTCACATTCTATGCAATTGAATTGAAAAACCCCTGATATTGCATGAATATTGCACTATACAGTAGAATTCAATAGTTACTGCTCTGGGATAGAAGCTGCTTTTCAGCCTATTTATCCTTGTTTTTATTGTCCTGTACCGTCTGCCAGATGGTAATAGTTCAAAAAAAAGGGAGCCTAGGATGAGATGGATCTTTGAGAATGTTTTGAACTTTCTTAAGGCAGCGGGAGCTATAAAGCTCTTCCAAAGAGGGGAGAGGGCAACCCATGATCCTCTGGGCAATGATGTTAACCCTCCGGAGCGCTTTCCTATCTGCCCTTATGCAATTGGCAAACCAGACACAAGTGCATTAAGTTAAGATACTCTCTCTGTTGCAGCGGTAGAAGGTCACCAGCAGTTTTCCATTCAGTTGTTGTTTTCTGAAAAGTCTCAGGTAGTAGAAACTCTGCTTTATATAGCTAAAAGTCTGTAGAGATTCTCCATCATTCAGATCATCGTTGTCCCGAAGGTGCTTTTTTTTTTAAGAGGCAACTGGACTTTCTGGTTTTCCTTAGAAGGCGTTTCGCTTCTCCTCCAAGAATCTTCTTCAGCTCTGACTGGATGGTGGGGACTGGAAGGATTTATCCTCTTTGCAGACAGCTACATCCTTTTTAGAAAGTCATTGAGGCTGCTTGGAGATTTATCTCAGTGTCCTCTGTGTTTCTGGTTTCTGTAGTCTGCAACTGGTCTGGATGATGGAGAATCTCTACAGACTTTTCGCTGTATAATTTGCGATGAACATCCTTTGACTGGTATGGGAGTAGGAACGGATTTCCAGAAAAAAATTGCAGACTACAAGAACCATTTGCACTACTCAGGGGACCCTGAGGTCACAGATAAACCTCCAAGTGGCCTCAACGACTCTCTAAAAGGATGCAAATGACCAGCTGTCTGCAAGGAGTATAACTCCTTCCATTCCCCACCAGCATCCAGTCAGAGCTAAAGAAGCTGCTTGGATGAGAAGCGAAACGTCTTCAAAGAAAAAAGCAGAAAGTTGATCATGGGACAACCATGATCTGGAGGACTGGAGAACCTCCATAAACATTTAGCTGTGCATCAGAGCTGAAGAAGCTTCTGGGATGAGAAGCGAAACCTCTTCAAAGAAAAAACCAAGTTGCCTCCTGGAAAAAGCACCTTTGGGACAACCACAACTGGAGGACGGAGAATCTCTACCGACCAGACGTGAAATAAACCATCATTTTCTCCCTCTCCACTCAGGAACGGCCGCTGGCGGAGGAGGAAGATGGCGAATTTGATGTGGTGTTCCAGCTGCGGCGTAAAAACGCCTTGCACGGCATCCTTCGTTTCGTGCAGAGGAGCATCGCCCGCCTGGACTCTCAGCAAGGCCTCCACCCCGTCGCAATTGAGAGCAAGGTGGTCAAAGTCACCAACCTATCCAGAAGGTGTGAGCCCAAATCAGGGAGAGGGAGCAGAGGTGGGCAGGGAGAGGCAGGAGCCCAGCGTCGGGCACCGCCATCTTGGGACGGGCGAGAACCACGTGGCACCTCCCCCAATGGGGGCTCCAGGCTGGGAGTTTGTGGGGAGCCACAGAACGCAACCGTGAAGCGTTGGTTTGCGCTGCGGGGCAAACGGGGACTCGGGTGCCTGGATGACAGGTCGTCCTCGCCTTACGAACGCGATCGAGGCCAACGTTTTTGTGTTCTGAAGCAGGAACCTTTGTGGAGGGAGTTTCCCCCTTGTTTTGCGGCCTTCCTGGCCACCGTTGTTGAGGGAGTTGCCGCAGTTGTTCAGGGTAGTAACCCGGTTGTGTGAAGCGAATCTGGCTTCCCCCATTGATTTTGCTGGTGAGAAGGGGCATTGCGGAAGCCCTCGGACGCTGCGACCGTCATAAACATGAGCCGGTGCCCAAGCCAGTCTGAATTTGGATGTTAAAAAAATGGGTCCCTCTTTTTCAGGGCCGTTGTAACTTTGAACAGTCACTAAATGAACTTGTTGCAAGTCGTATTTTCTGTCAGCCGCAGAGGAGAGAAAAACACACTCAGCCCTTGAAAATGAGTTGGGGGAAACAGAGACATGCAATCCAAGCGAAAGGAGGGCGGGGAGGGAGGGGTGTGCAGCCTGGGTCCTGCTGGCTCTCTCTCTCTCCCTCCCCCCCCGTCTCCATCTTCCTCCCTCCCTCTCTCCCCTCCCTTCTCTCTCTCTCTCTCTCCCCTCATCTCCCTCCTTCCCTCCCTCTCCCTCCCTCTTTCCCTCCCCTCCCTTCTCTCTCTCTCCCCATCTCCCTCCCTCTCTCCCTCCCTCTCCCTCCCCGTCTCCCTCCCTCTCTCCCCTCCCTTCTCTCTCTCTCCCCTCATCTCCATCTCCCTCCCTCCCTCTCTCTCCCCGTCTGTCTTCCTCCCTCCCTCCCCTCCCTTCTCTCTCTCTCCCCGTCTCCCTCCCTCTCTCTCCCTCTCTCCCTCCCCTCCCTTCTCTCTCTCTCTCCGTCTCCGTCCCTCTCTCTCCCGTCTGTCTTCCTCCCTCCCTCTCCCTCCCTCCCTCTCCCCCTCCCTCTCTCCTCCTCCTCCTCCTATCTGTCTGTCTCTCTCTCTCTCTCACACACACACATACACACACGTGCAGAAGGCTCAGCTGGTGTTTCCCTCCACAGCTTCTCCAGCGAATGGCACAAGAAGGCCTCGCGCACCACGTCCCACTGCAATATCTTCAAGCTGCCCAAGCCGGTGCACAGCCTGCCCTCCCTGGAGTCCGTCATGTCCTCGCAGCTGGTCACCCTCCGCCCGTACGGCAGTGCCAAGGAGGTGGGTGGGGCTGGGAAGGGGAGGATGGGTCTGGGAGGGGGAAGAGAAGGGAGCCTGGCTTCATACCGAAAGGGAAGGGGGGGCTTGCTGTCCTGTAGCTTCCTTCCGTCGCTTTGGGTCCCTCGTTGAAACGAGGGTTTCTAGTCCTCATGAAACAAGAGTTTTTAGTCTTCATCAAACAGGATTCTAGTCCTCATGAAAGTTTTTAGTCTTCATGAAAGGGTTCTAATCATCATGAAACAAGAGTTTTTAGTCTTCATGAAACAGTTTTTAGTCATGAAACATTCTAGACCTCATGAAACAGGATTCTAGTCCTCATGAAACAGGATTCTAGTCCTCATTAAAGAGTTTTTAGTCTTCATGAAACAGGATTCTAGTCCTCATGAAACAGGATTCTAGTCCTCATTAAAGAGTTTTTAGTCTTCATGAAACAGGATTCTAGTCCTCATGAAACAGGATTCTAGCCCTCATGAAACAGGATTTCTGGTCTTCATGAAATAGAATTCTACTCCTCATGAAACACAGGGCATTTAGAAAACGGGGCTGCTAGCCCTCAGAAAAACAGCACCCCCACCTTAAACCCCACCCCACCCCTCGCTTCCTCCGCAGTCTATATTGTCATGGAGAACGGAGAGTAACACCAACGGCAGCCCACATGCCAAGAGCGCTACCCAGGGGCCAGAGGAAAGTGCGCAGACATCGGAGGAGGTGGTGATCCGTGAAGACCTGCCGGAAATAGTGACTCACCTGGCCAGGCAGGAGCTGCTCAGCAAATAGGGCGGAAGAAGGGGGTTGAAGGGCTGGTGGAAACTACGGCATGCCTACGGGGGGGGGCTTTATTTTTTTAAAAAAAGATACGTGGAACGACCTGTGCAAACCCTGATAAAAACAAAAGGAAACTTAGAGAACCTCAATGCCGGGAGTGAGAAATGAGAACAGCCCCAACCGGTGCAGAGGCCCAACTAAGGGGATGGGGTGGGGTGTCACAGGCCATATTGGGGGTCCCCACAGCCACCCGCCCCAACTGGCTGCTGCTGCTGCTGTTGCATTATTATTTTTTATTTTGGTCTCGTAGCCATATTAAACTGGACGGTACCCTTCGGATCTCCGAGCCCCAAAGTCTTCCTTTTTGAAAGAGGGCGGGGAGGGAGTGGGAAGGGGAGGGGAAGAGGTTCTCCCCCCCTGGGGTAGGGAGGAACGGACTCCTCGAATTAGGACCGTTCCAAATGACGTGGCCCACGAACCTATCCCTGTCGCGGTTGCGTGATGGAGGCTCTGTGGGCTCGGTGGCGTTCGAACCAGACATCCGGGAACTACTCTTGATCTTAGCCAAAAGGCCAAGAAGCGAAGACATCCAGGAACGGCTGCATGGCGATCCCACGGGCATCTTGCTTACTGACCACCCTAATGGGGCAGGGGGGGTCCCTTACGGTCGTTAAGTCGAGGACTACCCACGCCATTCCTTCCGACGTTGCACAAATTGTCGTCTCCAGCCCGCCTCCGAAGTGAGGGCAGCAGGAAGTGCAAACGTGACTTTTTTTTCTCGCCTCCCCCCACAAATATTCCAACGGGGATTCCATAAGAAAGTAGAAACACGACTTCCCGTTTCTCTTAAAACTCTAATTCCAAGGGCACCAGAGAACGAAGGATCAGTGTGTGTTTCTGTGTGTGTGCGTGTGCTGCCTAATCCTCAATCTCCCTTTTGCTTTTGTAAGACCTCCCTCCCTTTACACCGCAGTGTGGTGTTTGGATTATCCGGGTGTGGCCCCTCAAAGGATCTCCAACCCGAGGGGGATATCCAGCCGGTTCAGACCGGTTCTGGAGAACTGGTAGTGTCAATTTTGGGTGGCTCAGAGAATCGGCCAATCCCACCTCTGACTGGCCCCACCAACCCCGTCTCTTCTCTGCCTCCCATTGAATCCCAGCTGATCAGCTGGGTCTTTTTTGGTTGCCCTGCACAGGAGAACGGAGCTGGAAAGCAGGTTAGTGGGGTGGGGAAGGAAGGGGGATTTTGCAGTGTCCTTCCCCTGCCATGCCCACCAAGCCACGCCCACAGAACTCGTAGTAAAAAAACTTTGAATACCACCACTGCCCCAGAATCCTCTAAGCAGTTAGCGCCGGGAACTGAGGTCGTCGTGACCCAAATTAAACTGTCCAATGACAAAGCTAGGAGAAGCAAGAAGGGCTCAAATTCCCCCCCCAGCCCAAGGCATGCTGGGTAACATGGGGGGGGGGGGCTAGCCTTCTAAGCCCTCCTTAAACATCTTTCCCACACACCCCTCTCCCAAAAAATCAAAGGGGGATCTTGAGCAAGGGCAGTTCAGAAAGCACTTGGCTCAATGCTTGTAAGCTTTGCAGTAGGAACCCAAGGGGAGAAGGGAGTCTCTGCAGAGGTGGGTATTCAGCCGGTTCTGACCGGTTCTGGAGAACCGGTAGCGGAAATTTTGAGTGGTTCCGAGAACCGCCCAATCCCACCTCTGATTGGCCCCGCCCCTATTTATTCTCTGCCTCCCATTGAGTCCCAGCTGATCGGCTGGGTCTCCTTTGATTGCCCTGCACAGGAGAACAGAGCTGGAAAGCAGGTTAGTGGGGTGGGGAGGGAAGGGAGATTTTGCAGCATCCTTCCCCTGCCACGCCCACCAAGCCACACCCACAGAATCGTTAGTAAAAAAATTTTTGAATCCCACCACTGATCACAGTGTGTGTGTGTTGCCTAATCCTCGACCTCCCTTTCGCTTTTGTAAGACAGGCCCCCTCCCTGTTCACTGCCCTGTGGTGTTTGGATTATCCGAGCGTGGCCCCTTAAAGCAGGGGTCTCCAACCATGGGAACTTTGAGACTTGTGGACTTCAACTCCCTGGGAATTGAAATCCACAAGTCTTAAAGTTGCCAAGGTTGGAGTCCCCTGCCTTAAAGGACCCCTAACCCTCATTCCTTGCCCTAAGGTTTGTCCATGGGGCGAGCCCAGCCTCAGTTCACACAACTCAGCATCAAAAAAAGACACACACACGCACATAACTC
Organism: Bungarus multicinctus; assembly: GCA_023653725.1. Classification (NCBI taxonomy): domain Eukaryota; kingdom Metazoa; phylum Chordata; class Lepidosauria; order Squamata; family Elapidae; genus Bungarus; species Bungarus multicinctus. Next base: position 18,204,807 of record CM042845.1, on the reverse strand, counting down.
GGCTGCTTTCACTGGCCGGTCTTATAGGGGTGGAGAGGTGTTCAAGAGGGCCCCCTGCCTTCTGTCTTGGGAAGAGGGCTCGCAAGTCCGTCGCAGGGACCCGGGGACTCTCTCCTGCCGCGATTCTGTTGAATGTGCTGCAGTAGCATCGCGGTTGCCCGCTCCAAAATGGGTGGCAACACCTCCTGCTCTGCGTCGGTGAAGCGGCTTAGGACGTACTCTTCGACGGATGCCTTCGCTGTTGGACGGCCGATGCCAATCCTGAGCCGCACCATGCGCTGCGAAGAAAAAAAAATGGCACGAAGGATCTGCGGTTGGGAGAGGGAGGGACAGATTCTGTCAACCCACTCCAGCATCATTTGATCAGCTGACCCCTTTCCCATTTCTCAAATCTGCCCCAATTCGCCTCCCTCTCGCTCAGCAGAGGGAAACTGACTAGACCGTGCGGTCAGGCAGGCAAGTTCCAACCATGCACAGCATAGCTTTTGAAGCAGGCGTTTTAGCCTGGCAACCGCCACACCGGTATCCTTTTTAACCAAGCTCTACTCAAGCAAGAAATCGAACCATGCCAAACATGCGAAGGGGGATTGTCTGGGATAAGCCGAGATAGCCCTGGTTGCTGTGATGTAGGATTTCAGTCAAGGATCTCCCGTTCCGACGGCAACACGAGGGTGTAAGAAAGGGGTCGGAAAGCAAAATGAAGGCTTACGTCGGAGTGCAGGCAGCTGATGCAGGAACGGACTCCGTTGTGACCCCTGAGAGAGAAAACGAGGCCTGTGAGATCTCGTCGTTCCCTCACGATGGGTTTATTTCAGTCCAATCCTAGCTTAATTGTGGCTTAAAGACCTGGCTAACCTCACGCTAAGCCCAGAATGAGCCAGCCCCTTTAGAGGTATGAATCCCAGTCAATGGGAGTTAGGCTGGAAACAACACTAACAAACACCGTGAGAACTGCATAAAAGGGTGGAATGTGGAATTGTTATAATTCTGCCGAGTTTGTTGCCTGCATCGTCTCTTAAGGACCATCTAGGTTTTAATAAAAGAGAATCTCTGTATCTCAGGGTTGAAATGAGAGGTCCTTGGCGCTCTCTGTTTTCTTGCAGACATTTCATGACACAACTAGGTAACATCATCAGTGCTAGAAGGGGATGGGATGGGGAAGAGGAGGAGGAGGACTGTGGTCTCGTTGGTGCTGTCTGAGCTCGGTTGCTTTCTTGCAGTCGTTTCATTACCCACACTAGGTAACTTCATCAGTGCTCGTAAAGAGTGGGTTTGCTTTCAATTTATATTCTGGTAGCTTGTCCTGTCAGTGCACCAATAATATTACCTGGTCTGGGTACTGAAACATCTGCAAAGAAACTTTTCTCCAGAATGAAATATCTTCCATTTTTTCCCAGCCTCTCTTGTGGTGCATTCACTGCTCTTGTAATCAGGTCCCTCCACTTTGCTGAGCCTGTAGTAAGAACTATGGGCTGTTTTTCCTGGGGTTGATTTGTTTTCCTCCCTACGTTTATGGAGTCTGCAGGTTCCTGTAAAGATAATGGTTTGGCATCCAATACCTGGCACTGCCACCTAGTTTTAGGGAGATATTCCCCAGAGGCTTATCCAGATCATCATGGACCAGGTAGATATCTTCAATGTTCAGGTTGTACTTTTCCGCTGATGAGAGAGAAGAGATGAGTCAGTGGCTGAAGCCAATCTAGTGGGAGACAACTGGTTGGATTAGGCATTTTTTTTTGCAATGTCGATTCCAGAGAAAGCATCCCACTCTATAAGTTCTCCAAACACAGAAAACACAGGTTTGTGGAGGGAAGACAAGACAAGTGGCATTTCCAGATATTTGATTATTTCTTAAGAGTTATAGGAAGGATGTGGCTATGAGACAGGACAAGAAGTAGAAAATGTCATCAGTGTGAGAACATAGTGTGAGATCCTTCTCTCTCTCCCTCCCTTCCCTTTCCTTCTTACCTCCTTCTATTTCTGTCTTCTTCCTCCCTCCTTCATTTCCATCTCCCTCCCTCCCTCCTCTCCCTTCCTTCCTCCCATTTCCATCTTCTTCCTCCCTCTCTGCTTTCCCTTCATTTCCATCTCCTCTCCCTCCCTCCCATTTCCATTTCCCTCCCTCCCTGTCATTTCCCTCTCTTTCTCCCTCTCCTCCTCTCCCTCCAAAATTCATACATCGTTATATGATTTGTTTTTAGACAACGTTTGGGTAAACCATGGTTCCTGTCTTAACTGCCTGTACGCACAAACCCAGCCACAACACATGTCTTGCTTTGGGATTCCATGATGCTTCTTCAGTTCATTAGGTGACCCACAAACTAACTGGGTGACTTGAGCAATCCAAGGTTGACCAACCCCAGAAAGGAAGGTGGTTGGAATGGTGATGTGAATCCCATCAAGGGCAATGTATTCAGCAAATCCTCAATGAAACAACCAGCGAGTGTAAGAAATAAGGAAATTCAAAAATAAAATGGTATATAAGATGCTTAAAAGGTTTCACAAATGGACTAGATGATTGAGACCCTGTCGTACCAGCTGAGGCCAACGAGATCCCATTGAGGTTCATGAACTTGCGGGGCTTCATCAGCAAAAGCTCAGCCTCCCCTAGACGGGCCACCACCATGTCTGCGCAGCATCGCTTGTCTCTCTTCCACTGGTCAGCCACGTCCAGCTTGGAGGACAGGTGGTTAAGCACCGCCATACCCACGCTGTGCCGGGTACCAGGGAACGTGTGGTTGCCCAGGCCAGCCACCTGCAAAGGAAGAGGAGAAGCAACGAATGGTCCGAAGGGATGAATTTACATTGCTGGTGGTCTTCTTCTCCTCCAACCGTGTTCTAGAGATGTTCTACAGATCATATTGTCCCCAAGCTTTGGAGCCTGGGACTGGCATCACAAGGAAGCCAAGCTGGGAAAGATTCCCTAATTTCCTTCCTGTTAAATCCAGCTTTTCAAAATCTAGATTTTCCTTGATCGCAAACCATCCAGATGTTTATGGGAGGAGGGTGGAACATTGCCTTGTGAGAGGTGGAAACTAGGTACAACAGCGCCAACTCTTCCTAATTGGAGACAAAACTGAGACCTAATCTGTTTAGCCCAAAACATCTGGCAGGACCCTCTGGCACGGCTGCCTTATCTTTATTTAAATGCTTCTCCCTTCCCGACCCGCATATGGAAGGTTTCCGTTACAAAGAACCGGAAGTCGCATGTGATAGCCATGCCTGCTTTACCTCTTTGGGCTGCCCGGTTGAATTGACCCACCTAACCCGGAAGCTATCATCTCCAAACCGGAAGGAGCCTGGCCATAATGGCGTTCGCTTGAAAGCGGCGGACTTACCATCACCGGTTTGTAGTTAGTCGTTTGTAGCTCGTCGCTGCGGTGACCAAGAGCCCAGCGCAGGAGTTGTCCGAGGGGTTGAGGGCGCATCATGGCCTCTCCACCTCACCTTCCCCCCCCCGCCCCACTTCCCGAAGGCCCACTTCCGGGGCAGGCCGCAAAGTTTAAAAAAAAAAATGGCGAGCTCTGCGGCGCCGCCTTTGCCTCCTGGCTCAGTTAGTGTGACGTCATCAGGCTTGTGGCCTATTGTGGGAGGTCTGGCAGGAAGATTTCCAGCGCCATCTTTCTTAGGGGTGGTGGAAGCTCGAATAGAGTAGTATAATAAAAACCCTTAAAAACATGCAAATATGTGACTTGCTGCCTTGAAACTTAGAAATTAAAGTCAAAGCCTTTAGGCTGTAATAAAATAGTGGTAGTAGTAATAACAACAACAAAACAACAAAACAATAATAATAGCTTCCATCCAGTGGCGATATCTGTAACACTATCAAACACCCAGATTATATAATAATAATAATAGTGGTAGTAGTTTTTATTTTTTATTTTTTTATTTATTTTTGTCAATTGCTTATAAGATAATAGGTGTAAGTAAAAACATAGTTATTAATACATGGATACATAGTAGTAGTAGAACCAGCCACCTTCAGAAGGACTTGATAGGACTTAATAAAAGTTCCAAATCCAGTCTCAATGTCTGGCTGACTGTGCAGTCAACCATAATAATAAAAATATTTAATTATATTATTTAGTAAATAATATAAAGTTACTAAATTTGCACTATAAATAAATGCCATAAGTGTACTAAATAAATAGGAATAAAAATAACACGAATGGGGGTCATAGTTGAAAACATGGGGCTCTTTAATGACAAAAAAGCAGCTTTGTGGCAGATGGTCAGCTTATTCCTATATGGCATCCTTACAAAATGTAGGCTGGGATCTCTGTTCTAGCAAAGGGATTTTTTTTCCAGATGAAAAACGTTTTAGAAAACATACTTTGCCCAAAAACCAAGGTGACCTCTCAGAACAAAGGGCATATAAAGATGTTAAGTATTTTGTGGAGTGCAGGAAGTCCTTCTCTAAGCGACTACAATTGAAACTGGCAACTTGGTTGTTCAGCATAAATTGTCCCTAAATGAAAACATGACGGTGCTTTCGATCTTACTTAAGCTTTCCTTTACTTTACAGACTTGCAGAGATGGTAAATGCAAAGATTGGCCACACAGTTACTTTTCGATCAGTGTCGTAACTGCAAACTGTTGCTAAATGAGGTAGTTGTTAAACAAGGACTGCCTCTACTTGAGAAAGAAAGTTGGCATCTCACAGGCCAGCGTAAAATCCTGGCATTTATTTATTTTATTAAACTTATATACCGCCCTCCTTCTCTGACAGGACTCAGGGCAGTGTACAGCCGATTAAAAATATCACAACAATACAGAATTAAAAAAAACAATTAAAATCAAATATATAGTGGCTGGAATAAAAGTATATAAAGGGGAATTTAAAAGATATAAAACCAGATTAAAATTCTAAGAGAAGCCTAGGCCAGACCGGCTTGGCGAAATAGATGAGTCTTCACCGCCCGTCAGAAGGTCAGAAGATCAGGGATGGTCCGCATCTCCGGGGATAATTCGTTCCAGAGGGTGCCCCCAATGAGAAGGCCCGCACCCTTGGGGTCGCCAGCAGTCCAGCCGGCGGCACCCCGAGGAGACCCACTCTATGGGAGCGTATTGTCCGGTGGGAGGCCGATGATGGCAGGAGGCGGTCCCATAAATACCGCGGCCCCAAACCATGGAGCACTTTAAAGATGGTAACCAATACCTTGAAGTGCACCCGGAGGACCACCGGGAGCCAATGCTGCTCGCGCAAGAGCAGCGTGATATGGGGGCTCCTTGGGGACCACCCACGTGGCCGCATTCTGCACCAGCTGGAGGCTCCGAATGCTCTTCAAAGGAAGCCCCATGTAGAGAGCATTGGCATAGTCTAGGTGGAAGATTACGAGGGCAGAAGTGACCGTGCGAAGCGCATCCCGATCCAGAAAGGGCCACAACTGGTAGATCCTACAGACCTGACCAAAAGCCCCCCTGGTGACGGCTGCCACATGGTCTTCCAACGACAGCCGTACATCCAGGAGGACACCCAGATTGCGTGCCCCCTCTGTGGGGGCAAGAATTTCCCCCTCCCACAGCCAGCTGGCTGTATCAGGGTGCCGGGAAGCACAGCCACTCCGTCTTAGATGGGTTGAGCCGGAGCCTGTTCTGCCCCATCCAATATCACACGGCCTCCAGGCACCGGGCCATCACTTTGATGGCTTCATCGGGGTGGCCCGGGGTAGAAATGTACAGCTGGATGTCATCAGCGTACTGATGGAATTCTACCCCACAGCTACGGATGATCTCACCCAGCGGCTTCATATAAATGTTGAACCGAAGGGGCGAGAACACCGACCCCTAAGGAACCCTGCAAATCAGGGGCCTCAGGGTCGATCTCTGCCCCCCCGCCAACACAAATTGTGAATGGCCGGAAAGGAAGGAGGAGAACCACTGCAAAACAGTGCCCCCCACCCCAACCCCCCCAGCCGCTGCAATACGATACTGTGGTTGACAGTATCGAAAGCCGCCGAGAGATCTAGTAGGACCAGGACAGAGGAATACCCTCTGTCACGGGTCCTCCAGAGATCATCTACCAATGCGACCAAAGCCGTCTCTGTGCTGTGCCCAGGCCTGAAGCCCGATAGGCGTGGATCTAAATAATCAGCTTCATCCAGGTGCTGGGGAAGCTGTCGTGCCACCACACTCTCAACAGCCTTCACTACAAAGCGAAGGTTGGAGACTGGACGATAATTAGCTAACAGAGTTGGGTCCAGGGACGGTTTCTTGAGGAAGGGTCTCACCACTGCCTCTTTCAAGGCGGCGGGCAGATATCCCTCACTCAAGGAAGCATTAATAATACCCTAGAACCAATCTCGTGTCACCTCCCGAGTGGCCAACACCAGCCAGGAGGGGCACGGGTCCAATAAACATGTGGTAGCATTCAGCCCCCGCAGGATCCTGTCCACATCTTCGGGGGCCACAGGATCAAACTCTTCCCAAATGACCTCTCCAAATTCTGCCCCCGTCCCCCCACCCAGAGTTGCCCATTCAGAGTCCAACTCATTCTGGATCTGAGTGATTTTGTCCAGCAGGAAATTTGAAAAATCCTCAGCCCGTCCCTGCAAGGGGTCCTCCCACGCTCCCCCTTCCAGGAGGGAGCGGGTCACTCTAAACAGGGCGGCTGGGTGATTTCCTGCAGACGCAATAAGCGCGGAAAAGTAAGAATGCTTTGCCACCCTTATCGCCACTAAATAGGTCTTAATATAAGACCGTAATAGTGTTTGGTCAGATCCGGAGCGAGTGGCCCTCCAAATACTCTCCAGGCGTCTTTTCCGGCGCTTCATCTCCCGCAGCTCCTCGGAAAACCAAGGAGCCAAGTGAGATCGGCGCCAGGTCAGAGGCCGCAAGGGCACGACCCGATCAAGGGCCCCAGCCGTCACCCTTTCCCAGGTGGCCACCAGGTCCTCAACCGAGTTGTGTGCTCGAATGTCGGAACACGGCCTTCTGAGGCTCTTTAATGATGTAACAGGCATTGTGTGTGTTGGCTTTTTTTACATTTTCTATAGCCCTTTGGTGGGTTTTAATTCTGGAAGTTGCTTTGAGAATCCTTTTAGGGAAGAGCTGAAACAAATTTTTCCTCTAAGTCAAGGCAATAATGAACGCAAGCTACATTAATGACTTTTTGGCTTTGGAAAATATTAAAACTAAATTTAAGCCTCTTCCATGCAATCTTTCTGTGCTCTAAAGACTTGGAAGTCTGACAAAGAAACCTCCTTTTTAAAATTCCTCTTTTCTCCTCTCTAGCAGCCAATGGGAAGTTTGAGCCCGCCAAGCGGTTGACATAGAAACCAGGGGACACAAATTACAGAGTGTTTGGAGGAGCGATGGAGGATGAAGAAGAGGTCAAAGAACCCAAAGCAAAAGTTAAGGTGAGGAGGAGGTTGCACCCTGGCCGAGATCAAGTGGATCGGATGGAGTAGGAGACGCACTGATGGAGAGAATAGTATCTGCCGTCTTGTAGTAATGTTGCTTGCAAACTTCCCTCTCAGAATTATGGGATCCTTCATGGGAAATCTTGCCCCATAGCCTGCAGTTCTTCTAGGAATTTTGCAGAAATACCAAGCCAGTTTTGCAAGTGGTGCGATGGCCTAGAGGTGGAGTTCTCACCTGACAATTAGGAGACTGTGAGTTCGATCCCGGGTAGAGGCAGATCTCTCTCTCTCTCTCGGCACACTGAGAATATATCTGCTGAATATAATTCTGCATTGGCAACAGGAAGGGCATCCGGCCAGTAAATGCTTAGCTCCATTCAATTGCCCAGACTCTACCCCACAAGGGATTATGGGCGCATTAAAAGAGGAGGAGGAGGATGATCAAACCAGCTTTGCTTTTAAAGAGGCCCTTTTGTGTTAGTTTAGTTACTCAGATAGGTTGGATATCCCTCTATTTTCCTATCAAAACCAAGCAGCTCTCCTTGGTCAAGAGGGGAAAATGCTCTGCCTTATGTCCAGAGAACCCGCTGACTTTTTTCATCCTTCCTATCCTGCAGGAGGTGAAGATGTCGACTATCGTTATGACACTCTTCCCTACGGCCGTCACCGAAGAAAAGCTTCAGGAATCCAAGGAAAAATCCATCACTCGCATTTTTGGGCCTGCAAAGACTTTGCTGAAGGTTAAAAACCCCCAAAGAGCAGGAGATTATGAAAGCATTTTGAACAGGAAAATAGATGAGCAGTACGTGCTAGTTTTCTCCCCATCCCTAAAACACGGATCAGTGAATAATCTGTAATTTGCTTTAATTTTTTAAGATTAGCTTAAAATTGGGTGAGGTTTGCATTAATGAAGGCAATTGTGTCATGGTGTAGTGAATAAATACAGATAGTGCGATGACCCAGGGCGTGGTATGAAGGCAACACAGCCAGAGAACAGGTATGAGTCCCTTTATTTGCTCTAACTTTGCCCCCAACGTCCTGTTTATTCTCCGGCCTGAAGAAAAGCTCTCCCACGAACCTGCAACAGCCTCTGGCTGTGGATACTTCAGTCCAAACGCTGTAAGCAGAATGCAATCAATCACTCCAGCAGGGCAATGAGTCCAATAATTCCAGCAAGGCAAGATAAGCATGCAGAAGCACGGCAATAATTCAAACAGTCACGAGGAATGCCAGGAGCGCAGTCTACAACTCTCAACACTAGATGAATTCAGCGTTCATTCCCGACAAACGCCCCTCCCAACTGCCTCTCCTTTAAACTCTCTTCCCAGGTGTGCTTTGTGAAGGAAATCAGGGCCCTTTCCTCCCCCACAAGCCACACAACCTTTGTTGCTCTCTTCTTCATTCCTCCCTGCCTGCCGTAGGATGAAGAGGCGGATGGGCCTGGCTGGGTCTTCTTCTGAACTCCCTCTCCTTCCTCTGAATCCCCTCTCCCTTGTTCTACTTCTTCCTGCTCTGCCCAGCCTGACTTTGCCCTTTCCCAGTTTCCTCCACAGCCAACGGAGCTTCTCTTCTGCTCTCTGTCAGCTGTTCGTCTTCTGTCTTGGATTCACACTCCGACGAGGGCATGACAGATAATCCTTGATTTACAAACCCAAAATTTATGTGGTTAAATGAGATCGCTGTTAAAGGGGATTACATGACACTGTGACCGTCGTAAGTATGAGTCAGAGCCAAGCTGACACATGACCTTGGGGAGGCTGCACTGATCATAAGTGTGTAAAACCGACATGAGTTACTTTACTCAGTAAACTTTGAACGTTCAACAAAAGAAGTGTTGTAAGTCAAGGACTAGCCTGTAGGCCTGTAGGATTTGCTTCTGTCCCATTTTTATTTATTGATTTATTTTTTAAACAAACTTTATTCAATTTTTAAACAGTTTAAAAACATAGAAAAAAATATACAATTATATCAACATTGAAGACATCATTTATATTTCTTAGTCTTACTCTTATACTTAGTTTCCTATTACATTACAATTATTACATATTACTTCCCCTATTAATTCACTATTTCTTATTTCATGTTTATATCACTCGTTACATAATATATTTTCTGTTGATTCTACATTCAGAATATGTAACTTCATATCCTTTACTTAATTACAGTACTACTTTTTTCCTAGAGCAAGCCGGAGAGGCAAAGGGGTGTTTTCTACTGCCCGAGAAAGTGCTCTGTTGGAGAATGTAATTTATGACACATCCTGGGGGGAGGGGAGAGAAACAGGGTCATAGGGGGCCAGTAAATTACATGGGGCAGAGGTGACTACTTGGGAAAAGTGTCAACATGTTGCTCCTAATAAATAATTGGATTTCTTTTGAAACTTGGCTCAAGGCTCATGAATTAATTAGGGTGTCTGTCGGAATCCTGACAGCCATAATATTTCTGCCTGGAATCCTACTTGGCCTGATTAGAACCTGAAGCCTGATCCAAAACTAAATCCCAAGCAACCCAAATTAGATACTTGGTTGATACTTAGGATGCTGGCAGCAACCTGTATCAACATCGTGTTTCATGAATAAAAGAGATAATTGTTATCATTTGGGTTACTTGGGATTTAGTTTAGGATCGGACCTCAGGTTCTAATCAGGCCATAGAGGATGCAGGCAGAAATAACCAGAAAAAAAAAGAAAAATAGGTCAGACAAGCAATGCATATTTCCTTTGCCTAAAGAGAAAATCATACACAGCCTAACATTAGCATTTATGGCTTGTTGAGCAAAATATGGCTAAATCAATGTGAACAGGATGCTTCTGTCTAGGCAGGCAAATTGTTGGTCTTTAATTCTTCTTCCAAATGTTTAAAGATGCTTTGGGCTGGCGAGAGATGGATGGGCCTCCGGTCCCAACACTTCTGGTTTCCTTTTGGAATTTTTTTTTTAACAGTTGCCAAGAAGGAGATCTCTACTTCTCCCAAGGAGAATGGGAGGAAGCCATCACTCGCTACACCAAGGCTCTGAATCTGGATCCCAACAAGGTAGGTGTGGGGATGATGGATGATAATGATGATGATAACAACAACAACAACAGCAACAACAATAATAATAATAATATACTGCAGAAGGCCACCTTAACTGGGATCTGCACGCATAATCCGTCGATACATCACGCAGTCCTAAATGCTTGGGAAGTGTTCAGCTAGTGATTTGTGATACGAAACCCAGCATAGTTATGTCGTTTGCTGTGTACACTGTCGGTTTTTTGTGTATTTTATATATATATAAAAACAAAAGACCACTCATGCATCATCACAAAATCTCCACAACTGTAAAGTCTACAAACTTGGAATTTGGCACATATGTTCCTCTTGACTTCTAGGTACTCACTAAGAAAGGATTTTTAAAAATGACCATCAGAGCATTAATAGTTCCATTATTATTATTATTATTATTATTATTATTATTATTATTATTATTATTATTGTTGTTGTTGTTGTTGTTGTTGTTGTTGTTGTTGTTGTTATTATTAATTATTATTAATTATTATTAATTATTATTAATTATTATTAATTATTATTAATTATTATTATCATCACGCTCTGATGCTAAGGAGTTCTACTCTCCCCTCCCCACCTGAAAAGAAATCTCTTCCAAATGCAAAACACAAACAGAGGAGAGGAGTGTCCGTTTCAGTTTCAGTTTCACAGTACCAAGCAGCTTTAGTACAGAACAGTTGAGCTAAGCCACGTCCAGGCTCCTTGCTGTCTCCTTGCTCACACAGCAAATACTCTTTCAGTTTCCAAACAGCCCTCCACTCTCTCACACACCAACAGGACGCTAGCCAGATGGATACCGGTAGGCAGAGGCAGAATTTCCTCCCCCACTTATTTTCCTCCCCAAAAATTAAGCCCGACCAGTTTCGTAGCGAAGCACGGGTATCGAGCTAGTTTAACAATAATGTCCATGTTGGTGGTGCTGTGTGGCCTTCCTGGGCGAGGTATCTAATGGAGAAGCTGATTTTACTGTTGGGATGAGATTTCCCGTCCATTCTGAGAATTCATCGGCCAGGTTAGAAGCAGAAGCGAAGCCAGCGTTTCTCAATCTTGGAAACTTTAAGGGGTGTGTGGACTTCAACTCCCAGAATTCCCCAGGCTGGACCACCAATGCCAAGGGGCTTCTGAATGCCATCGTGGGTTCTTCTGCTCCCTAGGGAGAACTTTACGAGAAGAAAGCAGAAGGCTTTCTCCAGCTTTGCGACTTCCAGTCTGCCGCAGTGCACCTTCGGAAGGTCTATCGTATGTCGCCGAAGGAGGAGATCCGAGAACGGCTGGCCTTCATTGTATTCATACAGGTGGAGTTGAGGATATTCTTGGAAAGGCTTGCTTTCCTTCCTTCCTTCCTTCCTTCCTTCCTTCCTTCCTTCCTTCCTTCCTTCCCTCCTCCTTTCCTTCCTTCCCTTCCTTCGCTCCCTCCTGCCCGCCTCTTTCCCTTCCCTTCCCTACCCTAACCCTTCCCTTCCCTCCCTCTCTCCTCCTTTCCTTCCTTCCTTCCCTCCCTCCCATCTACCTCCTTCCCTTCCCTCCTCTTCCCTCTCTCCCTCCCTGTCCTTTCTTCCTTCCTTCTTACCTGCTCCCTTCCTTCTTTCCTTCCTTCCTTCCCTCCCACCCTCTCTCCCGCCTCCTTCCCTCCCTCCCTCCCTTTCTTCCTTCCCTCCTGCCTGCCTCCTTCCCTTCCGCTGTTCCTTCCCCCCTTCTTTCCTTCCTTCCTTCCTCCCTTCCATCCATCCATCCTTCCTTCCTGTGTCCATTCTCCCCTCCCTTCTCTTCCCTTGCCTGCCTATCTTCCTGCCTCCATCCTTTCCTTCCCTCTCTGTGTCTCTCCCTCCCTCCCTTCTCCTCACGCCTCACCTTTTCTATCTATCTACTATACCAGGGGTAGGGAACCTTGGCTCTTTTATCACTTATGGACTTCAACTCCCAGAATCCCTGAGTGAGCCATAAAAGGTTCCCCATCCCTGGCCTGCTGGTTTTTCAGTTGTGGGGGAAATCAATTTTTGACTGGAACGGGATTGTTTGATATACAAATGTAGGACATATAAAGAATATATAAAGAATATGTCCTACATTTGTATATTAAACAGTCCCATTCCAGTCAAAAATTGATTTCCCCCACAACTGAAAAACCACTAGGCCAGGGATGGGGAACCTTTTATGGCTCACTCAGGGATTCTGGGAGTTGAAGTCCATAAGTGATAAAAGAGCCAAGGTTCCCTACCCCTGTACTATACTATTTCATCTGGCATAATAATAAAGGCATGGAGACTTCTGCCTGGATGGGAGAAAACAGGAAGGGCCATTTCCTGCAACCTGGTCTTTATGACGCCCATCATCCCTTCCCTTGCCAGGGCCAGTCTCTGTACGAGCAGAAGGTTTACATGGATGCTCTCGACTCCTGGACTCATGCCTGCGAGCTCCAGCCTCAGAACACGCTCTACCGCATGAGGAGGTACCCCGCCCGAAAAAAGGCCGAATTTGTTCCCCAAAGTTTTAAGAACGATAGGTCTTCCCTCTACCAAGGTTCCCCCTCTAGCCTGCTGCTAAATAAGATGACCGACCAGGTGATGAATCATCCTGGTTTTGAAAAAGATTAGACTTAAAAAGAAGGGGGATTCTAAAATTGCCCTTCCTTGGAAGCACGACCAGGGGTGGGATTCAGCCGTTTTGGAAGAACTGGATGTTAAAATTTTACGTCTGGTTCGCCGAACTGGTAGCTTGCCCCACTCACCCCTCCCCTCCCAGGAGTCTCCACGTGGCCCTTTTTTGGATGCAGGAAGGTGCAGGGTCCGTGGCTCTGGGAGGGTGAAAAATGGCCCTCCCAGAATTCCGGAAGTCTGGAAACGGGCCTGTGTCAGGTTTCCCAGTGATGAAATCCATTTAAAAAGAAAAGAGCAAAGGCCGTTTTCCATAATAATTCCTTTTATTTAGGAAAGCATCAAATCGGCAAAGTCTGTTTTAATTCCGGATCTGACACAACCCGGAAGTATACCACATACTATTGGAAGTTAGAAACAGCCCCCCGCATCCAAAAAAAATGTCACATTCCCCAATAGAAGTGAATTAACTTTTGCCTGGTGTCCTCAATCTCCACCTCCAGGTCTCAACAGGGTCAGCTTTCGTTCCCACGGGAAGGAGAAACACCTTGCCTAAACAACTCTCTCTCTCTCCACTCCTCCCAAAGCCCGAAACCCTCCCATAACCAGCAAAGAGAATGAAAGAAAAGGAATTTATAATGAGGCTAAATAAAATGGCTACGCATATGTCAATTTCAGGCTTGGCAGCCTGTTTCCAGCTTCCAGAGGGCCTCTGGAGTCTGGGGGAGTCCATTTTCGCCCTTCCCAGAGGCCCAAGGGAAGCCTCTGGACTCTGGGGAAGGTGACAAACGGCCTTCCTGGAGGTTTTGGTAGGTCACGCCCACTATGGCCACATCCACCCAGCAACTGAACAGAGAACCGAGGACCCTCACCCATTCTTTTCCAAATGTTAAGTCAAACCTTGAGGTCTTCTTTCACCCTGCAGCATCGCCTGCCTGGCTGCGATGAACCGCTTCAACGATTGCCTTCAGATGGTCAACGCGGAGGTAGAACTGGACAAGAGCAACGCCGACCTCTTCGTCCTGAGGGCTCGTCTGTTTGAATACTTCGGGAAGGTTGGAAAAAAAACTGCCTGATGGTTCTTTGGGAAATCTTTCTCTCAGCTGCCCAGGTTGTCCTTGAACTGATAGCCAACCATTTGAATTGGCATTGCAAAAAAAGTGACCTCACATGACCCTCGTGGCACCCACAGGGTCGTGGGGTCAAAGTACAGGGGAGGGGGTCCTTGGTGCTCTCTGAGCGGGATGGTTTTCTTGCAGACGTTTCATGACCCAGCTAGGTAACGTCATCAATGTTAAAGGGAGTGAAATTGGGAGAATGAGACTGTGAGGTCCTTGGTGCTCTCTGAGCTTGGTGATTTTCTTGCAGACATCTCATGACCCAACTAGGTGACATCATCAATGCTAGAGGGGAATGAGGGAGGAGGAGGAGGGAGGGAGGAAGAAAGGAAGGGAAGAAAGAGGAAGGAAGGAAAGGAAGGAAGGAAGGAAGGAAGGAAGGAAGGAGGGAGGGAGGGAGGGAGGGAAGGAAGGAAGGAAGGAAGGAAGGAAGGAAGGAAGGAAGGAAGGAAGGAAGGAAGGAAGGAAGGAAGGAAGGAAGGAGGACGACAACTGTGGGGTTTGGGGTCCCTGGTGCTCTTTGAGCTTGGGGGTTGTTTTGCAGACATTTCATTACCCAACTAGATAATATCAACAGTGTTAAAAGGGAGTGGAGTTTGCAGAGGAGGAGGAGTAGAAGGACTGTGGGATCCTTGGGGCTCTCTGAGTTTGGTGATCTTCTTGCAGACGTTTCATAACCCAAGTAGGTAACATCATCAGTGCTAGAAGGGCGTGGAGTTTGTGAGGAGGAGGAGGAGGAAGGAAGGAAAGAAAGGAGGAGGAGGAGGACTGTGGGGTCCTTGGTGCTCTCTGAGCTTGGTGGTTTTCATGCAGACGTTTCATAAACTGAACTAGGTAATATCATCAGTGCTAGAAGGGGATGGGATGTGGGAGAGGAGGAGGAGGAGGATGACCACGATGACCACTCTTGGTGCTCTCTGAGCTGGTTGGTTTTCTTCCAGATGTTTCATGACCCAACTAGGTACCATAATCAGTGCTAGAAGAGAATGGGGTGTGGGGAGTGGGAGGAGGAAGAAGGAGGAAGGAAAAAGAGGGAGAAGGAGAGGAAGGCTGTGGGGTCCTTGGTGCTTTCCTAACTGGGTGGTTTTCTTCCAGTTGTTTCATGACCCAACTAGGTACCATAATCAGTGCTAGAAGAGAGTGGGATGTGGGGAGGTTGATTACTGTGGGGTCCTTGGTGCTCGCTGAGCTTGCTTGTTTTCTTCCAGATGTTTCATTACCCAACTAGGGGACATCAGCAGTGCTAGTGATGCTTACACTGATAATGTTGAGTCATGAAACGTCTGCAAGAAAACCACCAAGCTCAGAGAGGACCAAGGACCCCTCATGTCAACCCTGAGCTACAAATATTCTCCTTTATTAGCAGAGTTCAGGTGTTTGGCAACCTGTGTCAATTTACAAGTTGCATTGTCCTAGGGTCACATAATTTCTATTTGCAACCTTCTCAAATGGTGTCCCACAAGACAAGTTAGTGGGGGGCGGGGGGGAGTAGAATCTGTTTAACCACTGTGTCAAGGTTCCAGAGACAAACCAAGTTTCAAAAGAATCCAAAAGAATTTATTAGGAGCAACATGTTGGCATTGACCCATATGAAGCCAACTCTGCCACACATAATTTACAGTCACTTGTGACCCTGTTTCCCCGCTCCCCCCTGGGTGTGTCATAAAATCAGATTGTCCAACAAAGCACATTCATGGGCTGGGTGTTACCAATCGCATTCTCCAATGAAGCAGAAGATCCGGTAGCCTAAGCTACAATCTTAGTAAGATAAGCGTGGAATGTACTTCTGGTGTCGGGCTCCAAGTTTGCTACGGAGCCTGTCGGCTCCGAACACACCTCGCAGCAAGTCAGCTGGCAGTGAAGAATCTCACCTCAGCTCTGCTGACGCCGGATCTGCATTGCTGCTTGTTGGTGTTGAAGGTTGCTTTAGAATGACTCAGCAGAGCTGTGAGCTGCAGGATGGATTCTGAAGCAGCTGTAGGGCTGGAAATGGCTTTTTTTCATGTATTGATGTGGTGCATATTGTTAGTGGGGGTTGAGGCACATATAGGTGGTAATTAAGCATTGAGTTAAGACATGGTGAAGGTGGTACCAGCTGGGGATCAGTTAGTGAGGGTCGGAATAGGTTAGGGACGTAGACATGTTATAGGGTTAATAGCATTTAGAGATAATAGGTTAGGTGGGCCAGAACTAGAACTGCGTATAGGCTTGGGTGTGGTGGTGGGGGTGTCTCATGATAATGCTAATAAAAGGAAAGAGAGCAAACTCAAACCCAACGCTAACCTTGCCTGGCTTTTAGCCATTCATGCCTGATTAGAGTATTTGTTGTTTGCTGATATATTGAACAAACTATCATTGTCCTAAAGAGGAGCTGGAGTTTGGATTCATTTAAAGACAAATCTTCAATACTCAAGGACTGGTTGAGACTGGTTTTAATTGCTGTACTGCTCCTGCAGGTTTTTTCCCCCCGTCCTGCTTATGGAAACTCGAAAACAGGCATAGGATTGCTTTACGAGTTGACACACCGCATGATTTGCTTAAGAACACCAATGTCTGCTTTGCTCCCTTCCAAAGGCAAGCTGCTGCTTTTGCAATATCCAAGAGGCCCTCGCGTTGGATCCAGACCACGTGGAAGCCCGGCTTCTCTTGAAGAAGATGACCAAGGAGGCAGAGAGGTCTAAAGATTGCGCGGTGACCTTGGCTATCAAGGGCAATCTGAAAGGTGCTTTGCTGAAGATCAACCGAGCCATCAACTACAACCCTTTGGATGAAAAGTATTTCCTCTTCAGGTACCCAGGTGTCTCTGATCCCATCCCCTAGAGGTGTGGTCACTGGGGTTTTGCACTTCTGTGCTGAAGACCACTCTCAGATCTGCAAGAAGGATGAGGAGAGGAACGCTGGGATGGAGAACAGATTAGAACTGCATTTGGTAACTCGCAAGGACCACAGTGAGAACTGTATCACTCTCAACCCCAAAAGTTGGGCTCCTTGGCCCAGGATTTTTCTTTGGGGGGGCTTCCTCAGAGGACTGAAATTATTTATTTATTTAGCATACGGCACCTATAGAAGTCAAGCAATCACTGATATACAAATTTAGTTTAAATAAAGCATAGATATATAGATCATAGATAGATGACATAGATAGAAGATAGATAATGATAGCGATAGATAGATAGATAGATAGATAGATTGATTGATTGATTGATTGATTGATTGATTGATAGATGATAGAAATGGATGGATGGATGGATGGATGGATGGATGGATGGACAGATAGATAAATAGATGGATAGATGATAGGTAGATAGATAAATATAGATAGATGTACATACACATACATACTTACATACCATATGTACATATGTATACTATATTGTATTGTCCACATATATGTGGACAATATAATGTAGGAGATAAAATATTAAATTTAAAGATAAAACCAGAATAAAATAACCATGATATGGAGCCATAGAATTGCAATGGAATAGATGTTCTAATTCAACTATTAAGCGGCGTGGAGCTCTCTGCCTCACCGTCAGGAGGTTGTGAGTTCGATGCTAGGTAGTGGCAGATATTTCTCTCTCAGGGCGCAAAGAGGAAATATCTGCTGTGACCTCCACGTCGGTGTCAGGAAGGGCAGTTGGCCAGTAAACAGTTGGCTCCAGTCACTCCAACTCCACCACGAATTAAGGGATTACAGGGCCATTAAAGGAAAATGAAGAAGCTATAATTATAGATAATTACAGATAGCTAAAGAAGCTAACTGCTTCTGGTGTGACTGTGATGAGAACCTCCCAGGTGCCTTTGAAATTTTCCTGAGGAGACACTCTTGAAGTAGAAATCGTTGCTCAGCCTCCGGATTCACCTCTCTTGATTTGCTTTCCTCCTTAACTCCCGGAAGAGGCACCCTCCTGCGCAGGCTGAAGGACTTCAGCGCGGCCATCGACGACTACCTAAGGGACCGTCGAGCTGTGCCGGGCTGATGAGGCCAGCGAGGTGCGTCACGAAGCTGAGAAGCAGGTGCTCCTGAGCTACAACGACTTTGCTGTCCACTGTTACTTCAAGGGCTGCTACGAAGAGGCCGTGCTGCTGCTCAACAAAGCAATCAAAGGGGAGAAAAACGAGTTTGGCCTCTATGTCAACCGAGGGGGTAGGTGAAGAACAGTGGTGGTATGCTCCCGGTTCACAATGGTTGTAGCAAACTGGTTGCTCCAGTGAGCAGTTGGCCCTGCCCACCTGCGTCCCGCCCTTTCCTGTCCTGTATTTCCTTGTTGTTGTTTTTTTGTTAGTTGTGAAGTCGTGTCCGACTCATCGTAACCCCATAGACAATGTTCCTCCTTCCTGTCCTCTACCATCTTCTCGAGTTTATTTAAGCTCACGCTGACTCCTTCACGCTGAGTCCTTCCTTCTTATTAGGTGGCCAAACTCTTTGAGTTTCATCTTCAGGATCCGTTGTGGTTCACCGGCATCAGGTGTGGATGGCTGAGGCCTCAGGGAGCAAGGACTCAGATGAGGGGCCTGCGTGCGATGCAGGGATGGGGCCAGGACCATCAGGGAGTGGAGTGCTGTCTTTGGAGATTGTGGAGGCTGGCACCAGTGATGCAGAGGACCCAGAGGACCCTGTGCCCAGTGTGCGTGCACGCAGGGCTGCTCGAAGGAAAGAGCAGTTGCAGCAACATGGGCGACTTGGGAGTAAGGCTGCAAGGTAATGGCCCCTCCCTTAAGAGATAAAAGCCAGCTGAGAATCTGGAGCTCTTTGCAGGAAGCAAAGAAGTTCTTGCCCTTCAAGCCTGGTGGACGTTCGGACTATCTTGGTGTTTGGAGACTCTTTGTGTTTGAAATACAGTATTTCTTAGTAACTTTATCTTGTGTTCTTGGCAGCCTTGCACAACCTTGGCAAGGCTTGTTCTTATCAGAGGCAATTAGTTTTAACCGTGAATTAACGGAATTTGCAGAGAGGCATTAAAAGGTTTTGCTTTCATCTCTGTTTGGTGTTTACATGGAACAAGGTTTGGGTTGGGACAGGATCTGGCCTTCTAAAGAGCAGTCCTCTCTAGGACTGACTGGTTGGTTGGCCTTGCAGGAGTCTCCTTCTCCAGCTCCAGAGTTCAAAGACCTCCATTCTTATGGTCCAATTTTCACAGCCACACATTGCAACTGGGAAAACCACAGCCTTGACTCCACGCACTTTTGTGAGCAAGGGGATGTCTCTGCTTTTTAGTAGGCTGTCTAGATTTGCCATAGCTTTTTTAGCTAGGGCAAAAGAAGTGTATCAGCTGTTTTACTCACCAGCACTGACATAGAAGGTACCTTTTGAAGCTTAAAATCAGTAGGTTTTGAATGCTGTGCGTGCAGCGCTCTCTCATAGAACCAGTAGTAAAAAAGGTTGAATCTAAACATCTGTGCTTTTCCCCACTTCCTCCCCACCTTGGGCCTCCGGGGGTCTCTGCTGAGGAAAAGCACAAGGGATAGTATTTGGGGGGCAGGCCCCAGATCTCCAGATCTATGATGGAGGAGGTCCTTGGTACTCTCTGAGCTGGGCAGGATTTTCTTGCAGACGTTTCATGACCCAGGTAGGTAACATCATCAGTGCTAGAAGAGTGTGGGAGGAAGATGAGGAGGAGGGGGACTGGGTGATCCTTGGTGCTCTCTGAGCTGGATTGTTCTCTTGCAGACTGTCTCATTACCCAATAAATAAGATCATCGGTGCTTAGTGTTACCTAGTTTGGGTAATGAAACCTGCAAGAAAACCACCAAGCTCAGAGAGCACTCAGAACCTCCTCCTCCTCTTCCTCCTCCTCCACCACCTCCTCCTCACCACAAAGCCCACTCCCTTCTAAGACTGATAATGTTACCCAGTTTGGTAATGAAACATCTGTAAGAAGACCGCCAAGCTCAGAGAGCACTCAGGACCACCACTTCCTCCTTCTCCTTGTTAGGAATTATAGTCACCTATAGCAATATATAAATCAGGATAGTCATTTAGTACTGTTGTCTCTTTAAGAGTAATTGTAGTTGGGTGTAGTTCCTCCAACGGCCATAAGATGGAGCCAGAAACCTGGTTTGTTCTTCTTGCATTTTCCCTATTGCCTTTTACCTGATCCTCATTCTGCTCGGATTGCTGTGAGTCTTGCAACTATTGGCAAACTATGTTTATTGAACTTTGTTTATGATACTAGACTTTGTTTTTGGGTTATACCTGGATTGAATACTGACTGCTTTAACCGTGTATGACTTGGACTTTTTTGTTGGACTTTGCTTACCCGTTTACTGGAAGTAAAACCTACATTTTACTATTCAGTGTATCTGTGTGCTAGTTGTGTATTATTCATCACCACTCTCACTATGTTTCTCTGAGAGCACTCATTCTCCTAATGGGGAATACCTCAACACTCCTCCTCCTCACCACTAACCCCACTCCCTTCTAACACTGATGATGTTTATCTCTCTCTCTTTCTCTCTCGCAGACTGTTTTCTGAAACTGGGCCAGCTGAATTTTGCCATGGCGGATTATCAACAAGCTTTAGAGCTGCATCCTTTAGACCCCAGACTCCGGCATCGCATCGCTTGGCTCTCCAACGAGAGCGGATTGCAAGACTTCCGCGAAAAGTAGGCTGGGATCTGTTGGGAGGGCTCGTCCTGGTGAGATTTCCTCAGGAGGGGAACATTTTTGCCCTTAAGACGGTCCTTAAGGAAACTCACCTTAAAAGCCTGAGCATCCCAGTTTTATTCCTCTCGATCATCGTTTTTCCGTAACAATCCTGTAAAATGGACAACTGGGACCGGGATTCATGCTTTTATTGAGGTTTGTGTGTCTTTGTGTGTGTGTGTGTGTGTGTGTGTGTGTGTGTGGTGTTTGTGTGTGTGTTTCAGGCAGTACTTGCAGGCTGAAACGCATTTCTCCTGTGCCGTGGACAACGATCCCTGGGAAGTGAAGTATTACCTGAACAGGGCGAAGACTCGTGTGTTTCTGCAGGAGTTCCTGGGAGCTAAGGAAGATATGATCAGCGCCCTCTTGCTGAACCCCAACAAGGAAGAGGTAGGGGTCATGGTAGTCCCCCTACTTACGACCACAATCGTGCCCCGAATTTCCCTTGCTCAGTGAGGCACATGTTGATTTTCTCCCCCCGTTTTGCAACCTATAAAGCCACCCTATAAAGCCTTAGTAAGACCACATCTAGAAGTCCACCCAACTTAAGGCTTCTGGGAGTTGAAGTCCACCCATCTTCAATCATGCTGGGGAATTCTGGGAGTTGCAGTCCAGACACCTTAAGGCTTCTGGGAGTTGAAGTCCCAACACTTAAAAGCAGATGAGAACAATAAACACTGTACACTAGGGGGAAAAACACTCCCCAAATTTGTAGGGACACCTCCCTGTGTGCAGTAGAAGCTCCTCCATTTTGAGTATAGTTTTCTTTTTTTCATTTTAAAAAACATTAACCGATTTTATTTGGGTTTTCTTTTTTAAATTCCAGGTCCGGACTTTGATGGGCAACCTATTTCCTGGAGAGAGCAAAGAATCCCTCCTCGACAGCAAGGTTGGAGATTTGACCAAAACTCTCCTGGATCGAAAGCTGAAATCTTTCCCCGGCGGGAAAGCTTTGCAGAGGTATCGAATCGAAGCCACGGGGAGGTTTAATAGCATTTTCCATGGAGGCCCAGATATGTTTTGGGGGGTTTCCCTCAACCAATCCCATTTCCTCCTTCTCCGTCATCTGGGAAACTTCTCGGTCAGCTGGGAGGCTGATCTCTTTCCTGCCTTTGGGCCAGTAAACTCTGCAACCCTGCCAGAGCAGATGGGAATTGTAGTCTGCAGCGCGGGAGATCCCCCTGCGCACGAGCCCTGTTTACTTCTGCGCAGCCTCAGTCCCCGTAGGTGCCTTGCAGTCCTTTTAAAGCACCACCGTCCCTGAATTAAGACCAGCCCAATCAAGAACACCAATCGAAAGAAAAGGAGGATAAATTTCAACGTGTTCCCAGAAGCTTCCATGGTATTCTCTCTCTCTCTCTCTCTCTCTCTTCTTTTTCATCCTGTCTCCTCTTTCTCCCCCCTTATTATCTCTCCTTTCTCTCGTTCTGTCTCCTCTTTCATTTTCTTTCCCCTTATTCTCTCTCCTTATCTCTTTCTCTTTTTTCCTCTATCTTCTCTCTTATTCTCTCCTTTCTTTTTTCCTCTCTCTCATTCTTTCTCCCCTCTCTCTTATTCTCTCTCATCTCTCTTGTTCTCTCCTTTCTCCCTTTCTCTCCTTTCTGTCCTTGTCTTCTTTTTCATTTTCTCTCTCCCCTTATTCTCTCTCCTCATTCTCTTTTCTTTCTCTTTCTCTCCCTTCTCTTATTCTCTCTTCTCTCATTCTCTCTCATTCTGTCTCCTCTTTCCCTTATCCTTTCTCCTCCCCTTTCTCTTTTCTTTCCTCTTTATCTTATTCTCTCCTTTCTTTTTTCCTCTCGTTCTTTCTCTCCTCTCTTATTCTCTCATCTCTCTCATTCTTTCTCCCATTCTCTTTCTGTCCTTTATTTTCTCTCTCCCCTTATTCTCTCTCTTCTCATTCTTTCTTTTCTTTCCTCTTTCCTTCCCTCTTCTCTCTTCTCTCATTCTCTTATTCCATCTCCTCTTTCTTTCCTCTTATTCTCTCCTCTCTTTCTGTCTCCTCTTTCTTTCTCTCCTCTCTCTTATTCTCTCCTTTCTTTTTTCCTCTTTCTTTCTCCCCTCTCTGATTTTCTCTCCTATTTCTCATTATCTCCTCTCCTATTGTCTCCTTCTGTCTTCTCTTTCATTTTCTCTCTCCCCTTATTCTCTCTCCTCTCATTCTCTCTCCTTTCTTTTCTTTCCTCTTTCTCTCCCCTCTTAGTCTCTCCTCTCTCCTTCTCGCTCTTGTTGTCTCCTCTTTCTCTCCTCTCTTATTCTCTCTCTCTCTCATTCTTTCCTCTCTCATTCTTTCTTCTCTCCTGTTCTCTCCTCTCTCTCGTTTTGTCCTCTCTTATTTTCTCTGTTTTCCTCTCTTATTCTCTCTCCACTCTCTTTCGGTGTCTATTTTTCCCTTGTTCTCTCTCCACTCTCTCGTTCTTCCCTCTTTCTCTCTCGTTTTCTCTCTCTCTCTCTCTGCTTTTCCACCTTCTCACAGGCCTCTGAAATCCGCAGGATCTGAACCCCCAACCAACATGTACATTCAAATTGAGGACCAGAAGGCCGAGGAGAAGGAAGAGGGTTCTGAAGAAAAAAAGCTGCAAAAAAGACTGGCTGAATGTCAGCAAAACTCACACCAGGTATCTCTGCCCCTTGGAAGGAAAACAAGATATTTTATTTCTTTACTTATTAAAGGTTCATGCCGCTCATCTCCCTCATAAGGTGGCTCTTGGAGGCTGTAGGTTGACTCTGGAGCTTTTCATAGCTCTCAGAAAACTAGTGGGTTGCAGTGGGTAACCGATCCAGCTAAAAACAACCCTGGATTTGCTCTTTTATCTTTTCATCTAGCTCTTTGCTGCCAAAAACATCACAAAAGATTAATTTTCCTCCCCTTTAGAAAAGTTTTTTGTCCGGGATGGTATAAGGCCGCCTGTCTTGGCAGGGAGTTGGACTAGATGACCTCCAAGGTCCCTTTCAACCCTACGAGTCCGAGAAGAAAGGGTGGCCAGTGGAGTTTAAGTCTACCTGGAGGCTGTGAGGTCCCGCCCCTGCCCAGTTCAAAAGCCAAGAAGCCAACAATGATAACATATGAGCTGTGGTGGCGCAGTGGTCAGAATGTAGTATTGCAGGCTAATTCTGGCCAATGCCAGCTGTTCGAACCTAACTGGCTCAAGTTTGGCTCAGCCTTCCTTCCTTCCGAGGTGGGTAAATGAGGACCCCGGTTGTTGGGGGCAAGAGGCTGACTCTGTAAAGCGCTTACAGAGAGGGCTGTATAGTACTGAAGCAGTATTTAAATCTAAGGCAAAGGCCTTCAAACTTGGCAAGTTTAAGACTTGTGATTTCAACTCCCAGAATTCCTTGAGCTAACATGACTGAAGGAGGAATTCTGGGAGTTGAAGTCCACAAGTCTTAAAGCTGTCAAGCTTGAAGAACCCTGGTCTAAGTGTTAGTGCTGTTGCTATCACCGCCATTTAAGTCAGGTTGAAACTGACATTAGGGACCCAGCATGGAAGGTGGGTAGGAGTGTCCGTTTGGCCTGCAGCAAATTGTCCCGTGTGTCTTGCAGGCAAACAAAGAGCTGAAGGAAGCTCGTCAAAATAAGCCAACTCTGGAATCCAAAACCGTCTGGGTCGACTCCTGCACTCGTCCGCCCCCCAAGGATTGCCCCAAGGAACCCTACTGCTGGAGGAAATTCTAAGAAGGCGCCAGTCACTTTTAGGCCTGTCCGAAGCATCGCCTTGGGATGGAAACCTTGCTTTTCTCTCCAAAATATCCTGAATTTCTAGTGAGTCAAACAAACCAGATTTCTCCTGCCCAATGGCTTGCCTGCTCAAAACCACATGAAATATCTGGATTCATGATTAAAAGATTTAGGATCCCTTGGCCAGATTTTTGTTCGGCTAAGAGGCTTTATTTCTGTAACCGAGACCCCGAAATCTTAGAAGGGGGAGGGATGATGCCATCCCTCTTTCCCTTTGAGGCCCTGAGTGACATATGGCAGCCCCCCTCCCAGGGAAAAGGCTACCCAGTGGGGTGAAGCAGTTAGCACCAGAATAAATCTTTTCCCCTAATAATTGCTTGAAGTATTGGAAAACAGCAAGCGGGAAGCCCACTTACTTCTGTTCCATTTTTTCTAGATTTTGGAAAAGATTTGCTATATAAAGTTGTTCCTTTCCTGCTTTTTTATTTAAATAAAGCAACCTTTGGAAGACCCTAAGGTTCGTCCAGGTTTTTCACATTTATTGTTATGTTTAGATCCGCTGTGATGACCCAAAGAGGCGTGGCACAAAGGCAACACAGATAATCATTAGGAGTCAAACCTTTATTAGCTCCAACTTTTCCCCCAAAGTCCTGGTTACCTTCTGGTTGGAGAAAAATTCTCCCAGGAACAGCCTTTGGCTGCAGAGAATCAAGTCCAAAACGTGGTCAACAAAAAGTATAACTATAAGTCCAATCAAGTCAAAATGAGGTAATTAGTTTGGCAGGGCAGGAGAAGGAATTCCAGACGTGAAGGAACAACTGTAATTCAATACGGTTGGGAAGATGCCAGGAACACAGATAAGCAAAGTCAACACAAGATAAACTCACGTTTGTTCCCAACAGACGCCACACTCAGCTTGCATCTCTTTTAAATTCTCATTCCCAGTTGTGCCTAATGAAGGGAATCAGGGCCCTTTCCTCCCCCATAAGCCATGCAACCCACATTGCTCCCTTCTCCGTTCCTCCCTGCGTGCCCTAGGATGAAGAGGAGGTGGGCCTAGGTCTTCCTCTGAACTGCCTCTCTCTTGTTCTACGTCTTCTCTGCTCTGCCCAGTCTCCAGTTTCCTCCACAACCAACAGAGCCACACTCCCGCTCCCTGTCAGCCGTTTGTCTTCCTCCTCTGATTCAGACTCTGACAGGGCATGACATCAGCACCAAACCCAAATAAAAAGGTGCTGCTGGTATTTTTCTGCATGCAGCTCTCTTCTGAGACCTGACCTCCTATCTTTCTCAGGAGATGGTCCCAAATTTTTGTGGCCCATGGATTCGAAGCTAGCTGGCACGTCTCGCAATGGTTTCACTCAGCCACCATATATTTCTGCTATTAAAAAAATGAAAAATACAAATGTACTTCTGATCTTCCCTGCCTTTTAAAATTAAGCAGCACTTGTACAGAGTGGATTTCAATATATTATTCTGACTCTTTAAACTCTTCAAGTTGGTCGTTCTGCTCTCTGCACCAAAAGGGATAGAAAAAAAGAAAGAGAAAAAAGATTTTCTTTGGGCTGGTGTGTTCTTGAAACCTCAGAGAAAAACAGGGTCTTTCCTTGTTGATGTACAGTCTTTTAAAAGTAGCTATAACCTTTTAGCAAGAACCTGCATCTTAGTCGATTAAGTTTGGGTTAACATCACAGAGAAATTCCTTGGGAAAATGCCCTACCCCATCCCTGAATTATTGTAAAATATACACCTTATGTCATGCCTCTATTGGAATCTGATTCCGAGGGGGAGGTCGAGCAGCTGACAGGGAATGGGAGTGTGGCTCCGGTGGCTGTGGAGGAAACTGGGGAAGGGCACAGTCCGGCTGGGCATTCAGAAGAAGACTCAGGCCATCCCCTCTTCATCTTCGGGCACACAGAGAGGAACGGAGAAGGGAGCAACGTGAGTTGTGTGGTTTATGGGGGAGGAAAGGGCCCTGATCCCCTTCATTGGCTGGGAAGACTGTTTAAAAGGACAAACTGCTCACGGCAAAGTTTGCTGGAAGCAAAGCATGAAATTATTCTGGTTTGTCAAGTCTTATCTGGGTTCTGGCGTGTGTGTATTTCGTTATCTTTTGATGTCTTCAATCCCTTATCCTTCCCTGTCTTGTTCATTGCTGCAGGGTGGTTTGTGTTGGTTTTTATTTATAATTTATATGTACTTTAAGTTTGGATGGAATTTCTTCCCTTTAAAAACTGTTCTTGGGAGAGTTTTTTCTCCAGCCGATGATAACTGGACATTGGGGGCCAAGTTGGAGGAATTAAAGGGGCTTTACCTACTTTCGTGATTTTTTGTTTTCATGCTACACCCGGATCATCCCATCTTATTGGATTTTTTAAAAAACGAAATCACAGAATAATCCTTGACTTGAGAGGCAGGATTTTAAGAATCCAGAGAAAAACGGATTAATTCAACGGCGCTAAACCTGTAAAACGTCCGAGACACCCTGTTTTAAAACCCAACAAGATTCTCCATGTAATGGATCACACAACCTTCTCTTTTTGAGTTTAAAAAAAAAAATCCAGATTCCAGGTCATTTTTAAGGGGAGGAAAACGTTTGATCAAGCCAGCATGCTTTTTCGAAAGGCCCGTCCTTAAGTCCTTCAGCTGACTTTTTCAAGACGCATCAAAGGTTTTTTCTTCGCTTGGAAGGCAAACCGTTAAAAACTCCATTCCGGACTGAAAATGCCTGCCAGAGGGAGGGCGGGGTCATAGGAAAAATGGGATGCGGGAAAACACAGTTTTGCATCCGGTAGCTGAGAATATTTTTTCCTCATCGGGGAAGTAGGAAAAACTGTCGGCCACGCCGTCCACGACCTCTGGGCGAGGGAGGAAACCCCGGGCGGCCATCTCATTGACCACGCACTGCTTCACGTGGTGCCGTCGCAGTGGGAGGAAGGGCACAAAGGCGTCGATCAGGTTTTGCTCAAGGATCCCGGATCTCCAGAATCCGTCTGAAAGAGACATGAAGAAGGTCGAGTGTCAGGATTCCAGCAGTTACACCCGATTAAATCACGAATCTCGAGCCAAACTTCCAAAACTTCAAAATTTATTGGGAGTTAAATTGTCCGGCACTGCCTGGGTGAAGCCGACTCTGAGACACATAATTCATTGTCACCCTTGACCCTGGTTTCCCCCCCACCTCCTGGGTATATCATAATTCATATTCTCCAATGGGACACATCCTGTGATGACCCAGGGTGGAATACAAAACAAACACAGTCACAGAAAATAGGTGAAGCCCCTTTTATTCCTTCACTTTGCTTCCAAGCTCTGAATATTCTTGACAGAAAACAAAAAATTCCCACACAAACAGTTACAAGAAGGAAAAAAGCAACACAAACCAGGCAAGGTAAGAGCTGGAGGACATCCACAGATAACAGAACACACACTGGGAAGGACGCCAAACTCAGAGAGGAACTATAAACTAGAGATATTTCTACGCTTTGTTTCCAGCGTTCACCTGTACACAGGTCCGTCCTCTTATTCAGTTGTCACAGCTGCAGTCCATGAAGAGGATCAAGGCCCTCTCCTCCCGAGTAGACCACATCTCTCCCTTATCCTCTTCTCTGTGCATGCCCTAGGATGGAGAGGGGATGGGCCTGGGTCCTCCTCTGACCGCTCAGCTGGCCTCTGCCCTTCCCCAGCCTCCTCCACAACCTCTGGAGCCACACTTCCACTCCCTCGGCTGTTCCTCCTCTCCTTCAGAGTCAGTTTCCACCAGGGGCATGACACATCCATAGCGAAGAATCATCAATCATACTCTCCAGTTAGAATTTTGCCTGGCAGAAACTTCAGTCATCTAGTTACTATCTTTTAAAACATTTATGGAATGCAATTTCTGCTTGCAAGCTGCTGCATTGCTCCCCCATCCCTTTCTGTTGGCAACTCTAAAAAGACCAGAGAAATATTTTATGAGTTGACAACGAGGGTGAAACATTTATGATGGTACCAAACAGGCATGGGGGACCCTGAATTTCTATCTATGTCTGCTTCAGGGATCATTCGATTAACCCCTTTAAATATCTTTTGTGGCTACGGGGACACCCCTCGAAGATTAAAATCATAACATTGGTGTAGGCTCTCTTGCTTGAGCACGAGTTGGACTAGATGACCTATAAGGTCCCTTACAACTCTGTTAATCTATTCATTTCTATAAAGCCCTGTGATGACATTGTATCCATCCATCCACCCCCCTCTGAGGCCCATAGACTCCTCCATGTTGAGAAGAGAGGTGAGTATTCAGCCGGTTCTGACCGGTTCTGGAAAATTGGTAGTGGAAATTTTGAGTGATTCGGAGAACCGGCCAATCCCGCTTCTGACTGGCCCCGCCAACCCCATCTCTTCTCTGCCTCCCGAGTCCCAGCTGATCAGCTGGGTCTCCTTTGGTTGCCCTGCACAGGAGAATGGAGCTGGAAAGCAGGTTAGTGGGATGGGGAGGGAAGGGGGATTTTGCAGTATATCCATTCCCCTGTCATATCCACCAAGCCACGCCCACCAACCCACATCCACAGACAACCACACGCATCAAGCCACGCCCACTGCTGATTGGCTGGATCTTCTTTGGTTGCCCTGCACAGGAGAAAGGAGCTGGAAAGCAGGTTAGTGGGGTGGGGAGGGGATTTTGCAGTAACCTTCCCCTGCCATGCCCACCAAGCCACACCCACAGAACCGATAGTAAAAAAAAAATTGAATCCCAACCACTGGTTGAGAAGCCCTGGATTAAGGTTATCTTGGCCATCCAGTTTTACCAAACTGGGCACTGGGTGGCCGAACTGCAGAAACGGACATACAAGTAATCTTTGACTTACGTCAACTTGCTTAATGGCCGTCTGAAGATAATGACCTAACCTGAAAACAAAGGGACTTATAGCCCGGATCGGAAGTTTGGGTGGTTGGGCTTCCACCACCCCCGCTCTTCTGGTCACGTGACCGGACTTTGGGCACCCAGCCACGGTTTTGCTGTCAGTGGGGAAGCCAGATTGACTTAACCACCTAGTTTACTAACTTATCAATTTGCAGCAATTCACTTAACAACTCTGTCAAGAAAGGTTGTAAAATGGAATGATACCAATCTCACTTAACAAATGTCTCACTCAGCAACCTAAACGTTGTGCTCAATTGTGGTCATAAGTGGAGGACGGCCCATCATTTGCAATCATGCTTATGACGTCCACGTTTTGCTTTGTGGGGAAAAAATAAAAACATTGCGGAATTGGGTCGGTCCTGTTTTTATAACCCCAACGGGCAGGCTCCATCACGGTCATATGTCTGAGGACTATATTCAACGCGGATCGGTGGTTTTTTTCCCTTCTCTCTCTCCCTGCCTTTTACCTTTTTAAAGATCTCAACTGACCCACCCAGGCTGAAAGTTTCCCACCATTTCCCCCCCCACCACTAAGATACTAACTTTGGGGGTCTTTAGAAATGGCCTCCAGAATGGACGCTTCCAGGTCCTGATGACGGATTTCCTCGCGGTCTCTGCGGTCTTGCCAGAGCTCCAAAGCCATCTGGTTAATCTGTTCCATGCCAGTATTGCTAGGACGGTCAGAGGAGAGCAGCTGAAATTCAGCAGACTTTTCCTGCCCAGGTTTTACACCTGGGCAGGAAAAACCAAAGGTTACAAGCACAGATTAGGGGATACCTGGCTCAAACACAGTTAACTATGAGAGGGACCTTGGGAGTCTTAGCGGACGATCCCTTAAAGATGAATTAGCAGTGTATTATTAGTTAATAATAATGGGTGTATTATGGAGCCTCCATGGTGCAGTGATTAGAGTGCAGTACTGCAAGCTACTCCCACTGCAATTTGGCAGATCGAATCCCACCAGGCTCAAGGTTGATTCATCCTTTCATCCCTCCAAGGTGGATAAAATGAGGACCCAGATTGTTGGGGGGCAAGAGGCTGACTCTCTTAACCGCTTACAGAGGACTGGAAAGCACAGTGAAGAGCTATTGCCCTTCCTTCCTTCCTTCCTTCCTTCCTTCCTTCCTTCCTTCCTTCCTTCCTTCCTTCCTTCCTTCCTTCCTTCCTTCCTTTCTTCCCTCCCTCCCTCCCTCCTTCCTTCCTTCCTTTCCTTTCTTTCCTTCCTTCCTGTGCAATCATTAAAATTAAGTATTGCAAGCTAACTCTGCCCACTGCCAGGAGTTCGATCCTGATGGGGCACAAGGTTGACTCAGCCTTCCATCCTTCTGAGGTGGGTAAAATGAGGACCCAGATTGTTGGGGGCAAGAGGCTGACTCTGTAAACCGCTTAGAGAGGGCTGTAAAGCACTGTAAAGCGGTATATAAGTCTAAGTCTGTTGCTATGTATAATTATTGATTTTGACAAATTTGGAATTAATACTTATTATAAAGGAGAGAAGCAACCTGAAATTAAGGAGAAACTTCCTAACAGGGAGAACAGTTAACCAATGGAATAGTTGTGGGTGCTCCAACACTGGAGGTTTTTAAGAAGAGACTGGACGGCCACTTGTCTGAAATGATATAGGGTCTCCTGCCTGAAAAGGGGTTTAGACTAGAAGACCTCCAAGGTCCCTTCCAGCTCTATTCTGATTGATTGATTGATTGACCTTTCCCATATTTCCCCAGCCTTGTGTCTAACCCCCTCGTTACCTGATGAAGACGAAGATGGCTTTCCGGTAGTTGGTTCCGAAGACCACCCAGGAAGACCCTAGGAAGGGCGCGACCACGTCGATCAAGCCCGGCTGCAGATCCTCCATCTCATCAAAGAGAAAAAGGGATCGGCTACACTGGGTGAGATTTCCCTGGATCCAGCTTCTGAGATTGTCCTATGCAGAAGGGGAAAAAATAAGGAGGAGATGGAGACAGAGAAGAAGAGGAGGAGGAGGAGGAAAAGAAGGAGGAAGAGGAGGAGGAAGAAGGAGGAAGAGGAGAAGGAGAAGAAGAGGAGAAGGAGAAGAAGAATCGATGTTGGAAAAGGATTCCAAAAACAAAACATTCGCCCTCACAAACTGCCCATCAGGATATAAGCAAAGCAGGGCACTCCAGATCCCATCTCCCACACCCAGGGCAAACTGTCCTACAGTTCTATCTCTCTTCCAGTCCTGCCTTAAAAGTTGTTGGCAGGGCTATCAAGCAGCCCCTGAGCTACAACTTTTTGCAACTGCAGGTCGTCCTTCACTCACAACAATTCATTTAGTGACCCGTTCAAAGATAAGCACAGCACTAAAAGGAGCCCCGTGTGACCGTATTCCCCCCACGCGATCGACATTCACACGCTCGGCAAGGGATTTATATTTGTGACCGCGGCCACTGGAAGCAAAAACGTTTGCATGCAGTTTTTTGGGGGGGGAGGGGGAACGGACTCCCCCAAGCTCTGCTTACCTTGTATTGCTGGAGGTGGTCAGCGTGGGGAAAGTGAACCAGCGGGGAGAAGCGGTGGACGTAGGGGGTACGGAGGCCCGTCCGGAAGAGGTGCTGGGCCAGCAGGGAGCTCAGGTAGGTCTTCCCGGTGCCCGTCGAGCCGTGGAAGGAGAGGACCAGGGGCTTGGCGGGCTCAGGGTCCTGCACGAAGCTCTTCAGGCTTTGGATGACCAGCTGCCTGGCCAGAGGCTGTCCTACAAGGCGCAGGGCTAACTCGCACTCAAGACCTACAGGGGGAAGATGAAGAAAGGTTTGAGAAGGCCAGCGCCTTCACCTTCGTCTTAAAAGCCAAGGCACGTCTGCATGGCATTCACTTTCAGGAGGAGATTGGACTACCATTTGTCAGAAACAGGTGTAGGGTCTCCTGCTTGGGTGGGGGGTTGGACTAGATGACCTAAAGCTCCCTTCCAACACTGTTAATCTGTATAGCATGTCCCAAAGGGGATCTGCCAATGTCTCTTGGCATGGGTACCACCCTTCCTGCTATTTCTGTGTCCCTAATGCCCCCCTTTTCCCCCCTTCCTGCCTAGTCCTGGGCTTTAAACCCCACCCCCCAAAGGGAGCCCATAAATCAAACCGCTTTGCATCTCACAACAACCTTACAGGGTAGGACAGGTTCAATTGTAGAATAGTAGAATCTTCAAACTTGATTTAAAAATTTTTTTTTCTTCTTCTATTGGTTGCTATTCTATTAATCCCAGCCTACCTAGCAGGGCTGTTACTTGGATGTCCTACCCCCCCCCCCGTAGGATTCGAACTCATCTCCCTGCGCCCCCAGCGGCCGTTCCCACCACTGCACCCTTCTGCAGCCTCACCGGTTAAATCGGGCAAGAATTCGCATTCGCAGGACGCCGAGAGGCTGCAATGCCAGGCGCTCGGCCCCCAGGGGGCGCCCGAGAGCATCAACCCCGGCAGAGGCAGCAGCAGCAGCAGCAACAGTATCAGCCGCGTTCCCGCGAAGGCGCCCCCGCCCCTCTCCATGCTGGCTTTTCGCCCGCGAGAGGGTCGGGAAGCGCGCTCCCGCGTCCCCTCGTGCGGCGGCCCCGCTCCGGCCTGCCCCGCTGCCCGGCTCGTGCTCGTAGGAGGGGAGTGAATGAAATTCCCCGCTTCCGCCACGCCGCTGAGAGAAGGGGCGGGCCTTTACGGGGCGGAGCTTACAGGGGGAGGTATTTAAGGCTCCGCCTCCCCAAACGTCCCAGTTAGTTTGTTTTTTTCAAAAAAGGGGCGGGAGTAAAATGGTTTATGAGGGGAAAAATGAAAACGAATTGGAAACAAATATATATATATATATATATATATATAAATATATATTAAATATAAATATTATTACAGCGGAAGGAGGCCAATGAAGAAGAGCTGAAGCTTGAAGGGGGGGAAATAAATTAAAATTTAAAAAATATACGTTCTAAAGCAGAGGTCTCCAACCTTGCTGACTTTAAGACTTGTGGACTTCAACTCCCAGAATTCTCCAGCCAGCAGCTGGCTGGAGAATTCTGGGAGTTGAAGTCCACAAGTCTTAAAGTTGACAAGGTTGGAGACCTCTGTTCTAAAGCAAAGAGGAAGGGAAAGGAGCTTGAAAGAAAAATTAGAAATTGGGGGAAAATAAGTTTGGATGGCTGGGAATTAAAGTTATTTTAAATTTATTTTAGAGGAGGGCAATAGAAGAGAAAAACTGGGTTTGGAATAAAAAACAAGTTATGAAGAAGGGAAATAGGGAAATGGGGAAAAAGAAAAAAATATAAGTTTGAGAAAATATTGAACTATAGAAGAGACAGGAGTTTGAAAGGCTCGAGAAAAAATGAATTAAAGAGAAAATGGCTTCCTGAGAGGGTGGAGGAGAGGAATTGGTAAAAAAAATGTAGACAAATGTGGGATTTATTTAGAAATGAAAGAGAAATAGTGGGAAAATGGATGAAAAATCAGCTTGAAAGTGCAATTCAGAAGCAAATGAAAGAAAGAAAAATAAGCTAAAGATAGAAAATTGGGTGAAAATGTAAAGCTATGGAGGAAAAAGGGGCTGCTTGCACCAAAAACAAGCTAGGATTTGTTGAAAGAAATAGCCTTCTGGGTTCAGTTCCAAGTGGGGAAAAAGACACTGGAAACATGGAGGCTGCTTGGAAGGTTTAATGGTTACAGGGCCACATGGCCTGGAGGTCCAGAGAAGAATGATCACATGCTTCAAGGTGAGAAGAGAAGGGGAAAAAGGGCTGAGGTGCTGAGAGTGCTGGGTTTTATACCCTCTGTTGGGATTTGAATTGGAGCTTGTATTTTAATTGGTTGTCAGACTCCCAGGGGCAACTTTGTAGGCTGTCCTGAATTCCAGGCTTGGTCCAGCCTTGCTGGGTGATTATGCCCTTAAAAGGGCTTTTGGTAATTGCTATACCTTTTACCTGGAGTTCCTTCTTATGTATTCTGGCCCAGGCCTTAATGGCCCACCCATTAACAAAGGTGGGGGTGAGATTCTGCTTCTGAGGTGAGTTTCTGCTTCTTGAGTGACTGACTATTCTTTTTAGGAGAAATATTCTGCCTTTTTAATATTTCCTAGGCTATTTCAATTTTCCTAGGAGAGGGGTGGTTGCTAACTTCCTACAGATTAAAACAAACCATGATCTTAAAGAGAACCCCTAAGAAATGCCAAATCAATTACTACATGCCCAACAAAACTCATCTCTGATTTTTGTTCAGAAATTGGTGAATTTAGTATTAGAAATTAGTCAATTTTCAAGTAGAAATTAGTCAATTTCAACTTCATTAGTCAATTTCACAACTTCCTTGGAAATTTGTTTCAATTTGTAGTCACTTTCAGGCTTGGATTTTTCTGGTTAATTTCACTCTGTGAGAAGGAAAATAAACTTGTTGCTTGCTGTTTTTTGCCAATTTTAAGCAGGGCTACTCGGGTAAAATAAGCTTTTGTTAATATCAACCCATCTTCACATTTTAAGGGTCATCTTTTGAAAGGTTCAAGTGGTTTTCTTCAAAGAATTTGAAAGCATGTTTTGTTTCTTTAAAAGAAGCAATGGCCGGTTTTGAGCTATTGCTAATTGAAATTTGGAAATTTGGGTTTTAGATAAGAAATTTACATTTTTCCAGTTGCATCCTATGTAGGTTTACTCAGAAGTCAGCTCCACTGGGTTTAAAGAAGGCTATTTTTTTTAAACTCAAGATTGGGAAGAAAGATATTTAAAAAAAAAAGGACATCAAAAGGATTTTGAAAAGGCAGGGCATGCAGTCTTAAAACAACCCATCCTTGATCTTATTGGAGACAATTCTCTCCATGTGCCTAAATTGCATTTTCCAATCTGTTCTTGTTTAAAAAATGCACTGTTCCATTCTTCCTAAATAAATTTTTATAGCTCATTTCAAAAAGACAAATGCAGCAGTAAGAAAGCATGTTTAAATCCACCATAAACCCTTTTTGAAGAAAAAAAGCATAAAAGTTTATTGTATGCAAGAATTGAGGAAACACACTCCATTGTATCTGTACATTCATTTACAAGACCCAAAAGAACAATGTCAATTATTTACACACGAAATCTGAATTATATATTTATACGTACATATACACCCCATATTTATTTACAAAACAACCCTGCACCAAAATGAAGGGAAGCAAAAAAAAAAAAAAAGGCTTTAAGAAAATAAAGAATATTACTTGGCATCAATGAAAGGATTGAAATTGGAGGCTTTGGGTATCTGGAAAGGAAGATGGCAGTGGCCTAACTTTACCTGATTTTTTAAATATTATTAAATTTATTTACTATCTTGTCATGGGGCTGCTCTGGGTGGCTTATGGTTGATGGGTTAAATTGGTTGTAGAATGAATGTTAGTGATGATAAAAGATGCCCATGAAAATAGAAAAGCTAAATTTTGGGGTTGTCTTGCTGTCAATGGGTGTGTCTTGTCACCCAGGTCCATCTGAACTAAACAAACCCTGATCAGTCCCCCTGGATCCCCAAAGCTGGTGGAAACGACTCTACTCCAATCATGGTGATGAAGAAGAGAACAGGGGAACCTCAAAGTAATGTAAGGAGCCAGAGAGAAGATTCCTGCACTTTTGATTTCAAACCCTACTGTGAGGCACCAAAACCCAGACATGAAATTGGTTATGAATCAGTATTGAATTTTAACTCTGAAGTTTTGCCTCCCTTGTTGAACCACACTGCAGATCTTTAATACGAATCTGCATGGCTGATATCTAACATGCTTGGTCAGTGCATTCTCTTCCATGGTTTGCAAGACCAGCATGGTCTCCTGGAGGAACTTGGTCGTTGTCAAGTTTTGCAGGAACAAAGTCAATCTAGTGATTGTCAGTATTTCATGCTGGAAAGGCCTTTTTGGGGGGCTCAGCTTGCTTCCCCTTTGGTCAAAGAGTCCCATTGCTTGAGACCCACTGCTGCCGGAAAGCAAACTGCAGGCGCATTGGTTGCAATCTTGTTGCCCCCGTTGTTGTCCAGCTACAGCTCGCTCGAACGCACCGCTGGCTCCAATTTGTGGGACAGGGCAGTGAGGACCTTGTTAAACTTCTCATAGCGTTCGCTCTGGCTGCTTTCGGCTCCCCGGCTCCCCCATAAGAGCCGGAGCTGAAATTCAGTACTAAAGACTTCCAAAAGCTCCACTTGCGGTTGGAACCCTGCAGGGAGATAAGATTACAATTAAAATCCTGCCCAGCTAGACAAGTTTACATATTTAGATTGTTTGTACACTTTCATCACCTAAATGTATGAGTAACCTCTGAAAAAAGGTCAACTTTATCTCTTCATACACAAGAAATCTAGCACGCTACTCGAGGGGGCTGAGTGATATAAGTAAGAGTATATATAGTTATTATACTTGATTCCCAAGATTTGAAGATTACCTT
Source organism: Bungarus multicinctus (assembly GCA_023653725.1). NCBI lineage: Eukaryota > Metazoa > Chordata > Lepidosauria > Squamata > Elapidae > Bungarus > Bungarus multicinctus. The sequence continues at coordinate 18,168,074 of CM042845.1, read as the reverse complement.
TGAAAATTAAAGAGACTAGGAGCAGGCCAACGGTATTACTTTTGTTGTCTCTAGAAAGCGCCTGATTATCTTCTGATTATCAAGAAAATCCTTTGGAAATCCTTTTTTTTTTTTTGAGCAAATTCATACGAAGATGAACCTAATTTAGCATTAAAATCTCCAAGCAATATAATTATGGATATATCATCTAGTATGACTTCTAAACATGTCCAACAGTCAGGGATGTATTTAGAGGAATGTATGCATTTACCAGTATTAATTCAAATTTCTCATATCTAAATTTCACAGCTAAAAAATACGAAAACTGATCTTCATTATTTAGTTTCTCCCTCTGCCAATGCAATTCTTGCTTGATAAAAATACATAGTCCACTAGACAGTTGTCCTTTGTTCTTTGTTTTTCGGGTGGGGGATGCCCATCCCTGAAAAGCCCGGAAGTTGTATTGATTCGTCCTTTTCAGTTAGCCAGTTTTCCTGGATGGCTATTACATCAAATTTAGATAAGAAACTCACTAGTCCACTATCAACCACTTCCTTCCAGTCAGCTATGCTCCAAGTCACAAGTTATATCTTTGGCATCCTTCGGTCTCAAGAGACTATGGTATCGTGTTCTGAAAAGAGGTCCTAAAACAGCATCTAGTGTGGCTAAAAATAGTGGCAATCCCTTCCATGCCGAGGACAGATACAGTCTGTCTCCTGTCCAGCCCCCACCCCCCCGGATTTCACTGGATCCAGGGCTGCCCCTTTGCCTCAGCCTACTGAACGAGTGTCTCTTCAAATTGGAGAAGGCCATGCTGCGTCTTTAGCCTCTAAGCTGAATGATCAGAGGTCAAGGTTTCCCAGCTGTTAATGTCCATTCCCAAGGCCTCTAGATCAGGGGTCGCCAAACTTTTGGACCTCAGGGACCACCAAACTCATAATTTTAAATCCCGTGGACCGGAGACCCTGGGAAAATCCCCCCAAAAGTCTGCAGGAAAATTCCCCACCCCATCACGATCATTCTTTATTTGAGATCAAAGGATACGGTCTCCAGCTCTGTACTCAGGGAGAGAGAGAGAGAGACTTTTGGCTTCATGCAAGGAAAGCAACAGAAGCAGCAGAAGTCTTTCTTTCTCTCCCCAAAACTCCGCCAGAAATGAGTCTTTGTGAGGCTTGTTGAACCGGCGCAGCCTCTTGGAGCAGGAGGCCTTGCAGGGCCACAAAGACTCATTTCTGGCGGAGTTTGGGGGACAGAAAGAAAGACTTTTGCTGCTTTCCTTACGTGCAGCCAAAAACAGAAGAAGAAAGAAGTGGAAAGAAGCAGCTTGGTGACCAGGCCAGGAACATGGGGTGAGTGGGGCAAGTTCCCCTCTCCATCCTTTTCCCCCTCTCCTCACTACCTCGTGTTGTTTGCAATGCAAGCAATGCAAGCCTTGTGTTCCCACAGGCCACGTAGGCGGTGGAGCCTTTTGTTCCTGCACAGCCTGGATTAATTGCTTTGAGGGTGGCGACCACTGCTTTAGATCCCTCTTGCAGGTATCCTTATATCACAGCTGTGGTTTCTCTCTCTGGCGCTTTCCCTGCACTAATTCTCCACACAGGAAGTCCTTCAGAATCCACCCATCAGCCATCCTCACGACATGCCCAAGCCCGCATAGATGTCACTGTTTCAATAGTATATACATGCTAGAAATTCCAGCATGTTCCAAGACTACGCTATTTGGAACTTTATCATGCCAGGAGATGCCAAGAATACGTAGGAGACAGCATATATGAAACAATTTATATAGGACTCCTGAAAAGCAAGATATTCTGTCTTGGGTTGGTTGATTAGGGAATAAGGCTACCGAATATCAACTTGTTTTTGGAGCTGGATCAATATTGATTATACTTTCTGTGTAAGTGCAATTATTGTAAAGTTCAATATTCCTCCTCATAAGTTGTAAATTGTTGGTCTTTTTATCTTGATTGCTAGTATTTCTCCCGTATTTTGTTCTAAGACTGGCATTCCTACTAATGAATGACTCTAATCATTATTATCTGGTTGTACTGGATGGTTAATTTGGACTTTTGCTGTTATATCCCACTGAGTATCTTTACTTTCTGCTTTGGACTAGCACACCCTTCTCTTTTGATTTGTTGGGGATTTGCTTTCAGATACTGAGCTTAATAACAATTCCACAGAAGAGCAGCTAGAAACGAGCAGAGTGTTCAAACTTTCTATGGCATTAGTTGCCAATTTCAACATTGAACTAATTATTCCAATTTTCTTTAAAATCAGCTCTTGATCTGCTGGGCAAAGGGTGACAAACTCATGGATTAATTGTTCCTCATCGTCCATAAATCATAACTTTCCGTTAAGTAAATCTAAATTCTCTTTTTTACTGTAATCAACTTCTTTCATCCTTGCTAATTGGGGAATTTTTTATTTGGCTTTTAATGGTTTAGTATTTCCAAAGTTGGAATTGGCCTCCCTCACTGTCTTGGCTCTCTGCCCAGACTTTAGCACAAGCTGGATTTGGGAAGTATAAAACGCCCATATTGGCCGAATACAATATTTCCTTAGAAAGGTTTCAAGCATGAACAACATCGATGGAAGAACAATTCAAAGGTTAACAATGTTCTTTTACAACCATGTTTGTTGGGGAGTCAAGAAATCTGTGTTAGTTCATTAGGAGGCTTGACACTAAACTTGTTGTAAATAGAGCTCATGCCACTAATTAAACTGATCGAGCGTGTGTGTCCTCACAACACAGTGCAATAACCTGACTCAACTGTCACTGCTGAGGTCACATCCTACCCATTAACTAGAGTTTACACACCAAGACTGAGTCACAACCAAACCATTTTGTAGTTTTAGGCAAGGGGAAACAGCATTGAATTCCTATGAAAGGATTTGCAATTTCCACGGGATGCCCTTCTATCTGGATCCTGACAAACGAATGCCCTCTAGCGGCTAACAAGCATCTCTTCCAAACATTTTTTTCCTTTCCAAACTTTTTATAAATCTTTTCTCTGCCCGAAGCATCTCTATTTTACTGCTTCTCTGGGGGTCTGGCTGCAGCCATGCCCCTCTTATTTCTCAGATGACCCTTTTTTTAGGCTAAGCTACAAAATCAAAGTTATGTATTCAATTTGTTGGCCACCCATCTTGCCGCAAGATGACTTTGGGCCATAAATATATAAAAATCACGTTAAAGTTAGCAATTGTGAAATCCCACCGAAATGATTACCGTTTTAAGACATTTTCTTACAGCCCTGAAAGCCAAACCTTCCCCGCGTCCACCTTGCAACGCTCCCTCTTTCTACAAAACGCCCCACATTTTGGTTATTTTTCCTCCTTCTCTAACAATGCGCAGGGTTTAGGTTATCTCTGGCTGCTTGAAAGAGCCCAGCTGCCACTTCTATGATTTCTCCCCTACTTTCTCCCCCTCCACCCTCAATGCCCTGTTCCTCTGTGGCACGCAGTCTGAATTCCCACACATCTCCCACACATCGCATACCTTGCAGCTTCACCTCTGCGTTGGTATGGTACAGCCCCCCATGGTGAGCCACCGTCCGCGCTGCCTCCAGATGGGCCATAACTACCTCCACACTATTATCCAGGGTCTCCCAGGGTTCAGGGTGGTCTGGTAGCGCCGTGTCTCTCTCCAGAAGAGTAATGAGAGGCACGATGTGAGGGAAGGTGGTGTTAGATAAGGGTGGTCCTTCTGGAAGGAGAAAGAGATGGGGTTGTCCAAGCAATATAGCAGCTCTTCAGGGTCAGCTTCCCCCATGCAAGCTGTTTCTCAAAATTTTGGAGGGTCTTTGGGATGAAAAAAATTGGGGTGCAGTATGCTAACTTTCTTTGGATTGCCTCCTCCTGGTCAGGCATCCTCTGTAATACTGGCTTGGAGCCAACCTTTGAAGAAGGATTTGGGGAGGGATGCACATTCTGCCTTTATTTATTAAATTTTTATGCCACCCATCTTCCCTCTAAAAGGGATTCTGGGCACCTTACAAAACAAATAGAAAACAAGTATTAAAATTATTCCAATTAGGATTTTAAAACTATACTGAAACCAGAACTAAAGAGATGGACAGAATGGGGATGAGAACTTCTTAAAACTTCTACTTACTTAGTGATCTAAGTGGCTACAAATTTTCCTCTTCAGGTACAGATGTTTCTTTTTTCCTAAATTGTTCCAATTGCAACTTTTCCCCAAATTTATAAATTAAGGGCTATATTAGTGACTCCTAAAGCCACTGGTTACTAGACAAAAACGGGCAGATTCTGATAATTTCATTTCAACTGACCGAGCTCTGGAAGATACCTCAATTCCATTTCCACCCCATTTTCTCCACTGTGAATTAAAGGCTGCCCTTATTTTATAAAACAAAAGCTTTAATTGATAATCAAACACGGGGGGATGCGTGTGCGTGTACACAACTAAGAGGCACATTGAGGAAGTGTAAAACTTCTGCTCCTTGCAGATAAATTCTTGAACTCCTTAAAGAATGGAATGCGCTCATCAAGCTTGTGTGCAAAATCTGTACACAAAAGGCTGCCCAGCTCACCTTTTCCTTCATTGAGGCTCTTTAAAAAAGGCTTCAGCTTCTTCTCATACAGAATGGCACCCTCGGTGTAACGCTGGCGTAAAACCATCCAGGTTTGCTCCAGGCGGGAGATCTGAAGGACAAAAGAATAAGGGGAAATAGCCACTTGTGGGTCAGCGACACTAACCTGGCAAGGCACAACAATGCCTCTGGTCTGGGGAGGCATTTGAGGAGGGTGGCAGGGTCTTGTGCAAGAATAAGCTCAGCTCACAATCAGGAGGCTGTGAGTTTGATCCTAGGCAGAGGCAGAGATTTCTCTCTCTGGGCATGATAAGTATACATCTGCCGAATACAGCTCCGTATTGGCAACAGGAAGGGCATCCGGCCAGTAAACACTCAGCTCCATTCAGTTGCCTAAATTCCACCCCACAAAGGATTACAGAGTCATTAAAAAATGATGATGACTTAAGTCAAGTCTAGGCAGAGCTTCTTTAAGATGTTCCAGAATTTTTACTCTGGGTCCCCATTAGATTTCCACATTCTTGTGAAGCTTTTCTCCCTGGTGGCCCTGACAGATACCTGGGTCATTTCCAGCGCGTTCATCACGGCGGCAAAGCTGTACATGTTGCCCATGGTGCTCTTCAGCTCGGCCGCCAGCTGAATGGTCTTGTGGAGAAGAGAGGCCCGCTCCTCCATGCTGCCTGTGCACCCCAAAATATCCACCGCGATCATGATGGTCATGGTGTGGAACCTAAGACGTAACAGGAAGAAGCCACCATCAGGTTTTGTTAGCAACCTTTGGCTGGATTCCGTGCAACGAGATGTGTTCAAGTGCTTTGAGTACTGAGGACTAGAAACTTGCAAGCAAGCTCCCTTCAAATTGCCAAATTCTCCATCTAAGAAGGTGGCAACAAACTTTGCAGATCTGCCCCACCCTCCCTTCTCCATCACCTCTCACCTCTTTGTTGCTTTGTCAACACTTACCTTTCCAACAAATCCAGCCGAAGTTGATGTCCGTGGGGCAGGGTGAGCAGCTCCATCCCTGAGCTGACTCCCATGAGCCTCTGCATCTCCTTGGTAACCCCCAGTATCCTAGCAACCTGCAACAAAGAGGACGAAGTGGGTTTAATCTCCCCGGTCCTTGGATGGAGAGAAGGGGAAACCTCTGCAAAGAACAGTGGAAAACGGGAGTCCTAATGATTGCGATACATTCACTTTCCTATCTCCATGCTTTCATACTGCCTGGAGGACTCGCCCTGTGCTGTCAAGTCAAATTGTGTGGAGAAAAAAACGGCTTCAGCAAAAAAAAAGGGGAATCAAAGTTTCTTCTGCAAGGCATGCTCTGTTCTATTGACCCAAATCAGAGTCTCTATGCGTTTTTAAGGATTCACCAACACAACTGCACTGATCCTTCTGAAGTTTATCACCTCTACTCCTGCCCCTTTGTCCTTCTGCATGCTAAAAGTAAATTTGCAGGCCACAAATTGTGGATTGGACAGGCTGAAAAAAAAATTGCTCCTTCCTTTTTCTCTTTGCAACCTTGGGTTCGGCACCCCGTTTGGGATGTTTTCCTCCATCAGGAAAGTTTACACCTCTATCCAATCATACAAAACTCCAAATGACTCCGACATTTCTCGGTTCAATTAAAAACATGGTCTCATCTTGTAACCTTTGAAGAAGATGTCACTAAGTGAAATAATGACATCACTAGCACTGCAAAGTCTTAAGGGAAGCAGAGACCCCAGGAGACAATAAGAATCATGTTAAATGAACCTCCCTCCAATCTGATGCCCTTCATATCTCTTGAAGATGCTGTTATGTTTCTTAGTCAGCAACAGGAAGATTGAGAAGGAGAGAAGGATGTTTAAATTGGCTTTATCACAGATTTATTATCCCACCCCTTGATTCAGCAGAGCCTTACATGAAGAAAGCCATCACAATCAACAAAAATATCTGTATAAAAATCTAAAAAGAGAACCACCTCCAAGGGCTATTGTTCAGCATTAGCACTTCTCCCCTGCTAAATGCTTTTCAGAAGAAATAAAAACTTCACTGTTTTTTTAAAGAAAAATGAGGTGGGAATGAAACTGACTTTGGGGGCATAATGGGGAGGGAGACCCTACAATAAAGGTTATCCCCTCCCCATTTTCTGGAAGATTGATTTATCTGGAGCAATCTATCCCGGGCAGATAGAGAAGCTGAGTAAATCTGATCTCAAAAGACAATCTTCAATTATCTTTCTCTGCTTTGCCAACAAATTGGGCTGAAAGAGAATAACCCAAAGACACCCAGCTCTATGGGAGAACTAGAACTCCCAACACCCCCAGTTTCTAGCCAGGACCTTAACCTCTACAGCTTCCTTTTTTATTGCTAACCTAGTTTCCAAGCATATTTGGCTTTGGTTAAAGAATCAGAAGAGTTGGGCAAAAAACACCACCAAACATAGATCTGGTTCCCACCAACCAGTGCTTGAAGTAAAAAAAATAACGCTTGGGAAAGATGGCTGAATGAAAACTACAGAGACCTGGCTCCAAATCAGATCAAAAGAGAGATTCTTTCAAAAAGAATACTAAACTATTTATCTGGCCTAGATTTGCTCTCTTCTTCCTTGCTGGGGTCGTGCCCTCTCTTTTCTCTAGCAATCTCATGGAATTTTTTTTTCCATCCGATGTCTTTCCGAGCAGGGCTGAATTGGACTTTTCTGCTGATGTGCACATCGCACCATCTCCCCACTGAGAGGCGACCAAGCAGATTGCCTGACAGTTATTGGCTGTGAAAAGGACCAGACTGGAGCATCCCATTTCTTACCCAGCAACCTTAAAACCCTCCCGCTGTCCTCCCCTCCCCGTACCAGGCAATCCACGTGGGTGATATGCTTGGCGAGAGTCCTCGCGTCCCCTTCGGCGAGCAGTTCCTTGATCTTCTTCAGCACCATCATTTCCAAAGGCTTGTTTTCCCCCGGAATAAGCAAGGAGTGGAACAGGGCGGGGTTGAACGAGGATGTCCTTTCCACCACCGGGACCACAAAACCCACCATGTCCTGCTCCAGCCTCTTTCTGGACCCTGCTTCTCCTTCAGAGCCATTCAGGACAAACCCTCGCTGGCATTCGTCCCCCTTTAGCCTCTCCACGTAGCTCTTGGTTGGCATCACTTTGTTGTCGGGTGTTGGCCTGTCCCACTGGACTGGGGATGGCGGATGGAGCTGGCAGTAATGTCCTGAATCTGGATCGCTATAACTGCTGGCAGACGGAGAAGGGGACGCCCTTGAGCATCCGTGGGAAGGGGTCGAGTGGGGGCTGTCCGACAGCTCGCTCTTACTGCCGTTCCCCTGGCATAGCTGCGGCTCGCTGGAGCGTCGGGTGACTGGGGACGATGGGGTGGCACTGTTGCCAGCTTGGTTCGCTTGTGGTTTGAGACGAGTAACTGCAAAAAATAAAACAAGCAGAAAAGCTTGTGTCATGTCCCTTTGAGGAGGAAGATGAACAGCTGATAAGGAGCGGGAGAGTGGCTCCGTTGGCTATGGAGGAAACTGGGGAAGGGCAAAGTCCAGCTGGGCAGAGCAGGGGAGAGGTAGAACAAAGGAGAGGAGGTTCAGAGGAAGACCATGGCCCACCCCCTCTTCATGCTAGGGCACGCAGGGAAGAACGGAGAAGGGAGCAATGTGGGTTGCATGGCTTACAGGGGAGGAAAGGGCCCTGATTCCCTTCACAAGGCACATCTGTGGATGGAGTTTAAAGAATAGGAAGATGGGAGGTGGGATTGTTGGGAACAAACACTGAGTTCACCTAGTGTTGGCTGCTGTTATCTGAGTTCCTGGCATCCTCCCAACCTGTTTGATTTACTGCCGTGTTACTTCACTTCTGGAACTCCTTATTTTGTCCTGCCAGATTTATTACCTTATCTTGCCTTCCTGGATTTATAAAGTTTTCTGTTTACGTTTGAATTGGAATACCTGCAGCCAAAGGCTGTTGCAGGTACATGGGAGAGTTTTTCTCCAGACCAGAAGGTAACCGGGACATTGCGGGCAAAGTTGGAGCTAATAAGAGGACCCAGACTTATTCTCTGACTGTGTCATGCCCCGGGTCATCACAGTTTGTTTGTCCCAGAGGTTGAATATTTGCAGGCCCTCAACCTGCAGGAACAGCTCAACACAACATTGTGCAACGTTTTGGAAAGGAGTGGATGCATGTGAAATTGAAATGCACATTGTTGCACTGGGAGGGGGGAGGGCTTTGTGACCCTGATGATGTGAGCTAACAGTGGCATTGCTACTAGGTAACTGCACTTAGTAGTTCTGAGAATTAGGACTCTTTAAAAATCTTCAGAAATATAAAGTTACAATTGTTATATCTTCATAAGAGCGGATGGCCAAGGAGCTATAGGGAGGGCACCCAGATACTTCAACTTAAAGATAGAAAACTGGAGCCTCCTGCATTCATATCTTAATTTTTAAGATAATCACATTTCCTGCATGATTTCTGTTTTTTCTAAAGAACATCGAATTGGAAAGGCTATCTGATCTAAGTGCATTTTAAAATTAAAAGTCTTCCAAGAAGAGAATGACATCTTGCAAGTCACCCTTAGACGATTACAATTTATTTCATCACCCTCTTCTCCTTTATGCTGAAATACTCTGCCCACGTCTTTAAAATTAAGGGGCTTATCTGGGTCAGAGCAAACCTGGAGGCTGCTCACAATGCATTCTCACAAGCTTAAAAAAGGCCACTGAACTTCGGCTAGAATCTTTATGGTTCAAGCACGCAGCTGACTGGTTGTGTTTATGGTCAGACGGACCGCTTTCTGCATGGTGGAGCAATGGGAGGAAAATAACAAAACAGGTGTTTCAACATTGCAAGCCCCAAAATTCTTGCCTGCGAGATCACAAACACAAGCACGAAAGGGTTGAAGTTGTGTCATGCTGTCCACAGCACACATATTTTGTCATTAGAGGTGGTTTCCCGTAGTTTGGATGTGTGATACAAACCCAGAAAATTCAGGAATCTGATGAAGGGTATTGTGCAGTCGCAGCTACTGTGTTTTGAAACTCTCTTGACTCTTTGAAACCTCTATTTTATGGTTGTTAAAAACTTATGCCACCAGACTTGAAATTCTAGACCTAGAAAACCTTGAATTACGCCGTCTTCCGTCTGATCTAAGTATGGTATATAAAATCATACATTGCAATGTCCTACCTGTCAATGAATACTTCAGCTTCAACCATAACAACACAAGAGCACACAATAGATACAAACTCAAGGTTAACCGCACTAAACTTGATTGCAGGAAATACAACTTCAGCAACAGAATGGTCAATGTCTGGAATACTTTACCTGAGTCAATGTCTGGAATACAACAGAATGGTCAATGTCTGGAATACTTTACCTGAGTCAATGTCTGGAATACTTGGTTTCTTCCCCAAACCCCAAAATCTTCAACATTAGACTGTCTACTATTGACCTCACCCCTTTCCTAAGAGGTCTGTAGGGGGCGTGCATAAGCGCACCAATGTGCCTACCGTCCCTGTCCTATTGTTTCTTTTATTCTTCTTATATGTACTCATTTCATGTATTCATAACTATGTATATACTTATACCTATTATCTTGTAAGCGATTGACAAATCAAATAAATTCTAAATATACGCAGGATTTAAATAAATGCACACAGCCCATTGTTTTTGCCTCCTTCGGGCAATGTCTTGCCTACCAGTGCTATAAGCTGGAGTGGCTGGGGTCTCGGAGATGGGTGACATCGGGGAGTGGAGGTCCTGAATTTGATCCACGCTGACGGCGCAGTTCCGAATGATGTCCCGGTGATGCGGCAAGGAGACACTAAAAGAGGAAGAGATTCAAATGGGTGAAAATCCCCCACGCCCCAAAGAACTGAGTAGCATGGGAACCCGATATATGAAACCCAGCTTTGACGAGTAGCTTCAGGGGGAAAAAAGCTACATTGAAACCTAGAAAACCCCATTTCCTTGAAAAGCAGAAACTTCGATCTGGATGAATTAACTAAGCCTTGCTTCTCCAGTTTAACCCCTTCAGTTGGGGCTGGAGTAAACCTCATGAGCCATGGTGGCATGGTTAGAGTGCAGTAGTGCAGCTACTTCTGCTGCCTGCTGGCTGCAATTTGACAGTTCGAATCTCACCAGGCTCAAGTTGGACTCAGCCTCCCATCCTTCCAAGGTGGGTAAAATGAGGAGCCAGATTGTTGGAGGCAAGAGGCTGACTCTGTAAACTGCTTAGAGAGGGCTGTGAAAGCACTGTGAAGTGGTATGTAAGTCTGTGCTATATCTATCCTATCCCATCCCATCCATCCACCTGCCTGCTGTGGTGGCACAGTGGTCAGAATACAGTATTGCAGCCTAATTCTGCCCATTGCCAGGGGTTCAATCCTGATCGGCTCAAGGTTGACTCAGCCTTCCAAGATTGGTAAAATGAGGACCCAGATGGTTGTGGGGTGGAGATAGGCTGACTCTGTAAGCTGCTTAGAGAAGGCTGTAAAGCACTGTGAAGCATTTTATAAGTGCTAGTGTTATTGCTATTGCAAAACTGAAGATTCGCCCCTGCCAGTTTGCACAATCCCCCTTCTGGGATATGAGCGCAAGGGAACCGCCCTCCTCCAAAGTTATTTTCTGAGACTTTTTACCTGGTAGGACACCCGTCACTCCTGGTGATCTTGTCAGCGGTCAGCCCATCTGTCATGGTGATGCTCCTCCTTTTGATGTGCCCACCTTTGTGGCCTGAATGGCTGTGGGAACTGCTGTGCTTCCCATGGGCGAGTCCATAGCTGGCCTCCAGGTAGCGCAGCGGGAAGGTACGGTTGATGGGGCAGTAGAAGATGGCATTGCTCTGTTCCGAGATGGGCTTACGGTTCCCGACGTAGAAGCGCACCAAGGCCGGGACGTTGTCGAAACTCTCCTGCTCGAAGAGGTACTGGATATGGGTGCGCCCTTCGCCGGATTTCACCATCACCTTGTTGATCTTGAAGTGGAGGGGTTCGTTCCGCCAGCGGCAAGTCAGCACGTAATCGCCCAGGCTGGTGAGCGAGTCGCGGATCAAAAAATCCCCGTTCCTCTGCACCAGGCTTTCCGACACCTGGAGAAATTTTTTTTTTTTATGAATAAACTAATTCGATACCCATGCTTCGCTATGAAACTATGCGGTCGGGCTTAGTTTTTTGGGAGGAAAATAAAAGGGGGGTAGGAATTCTGCCTCTGCCTACCAGCATCCATCGGTATTCATCTGGCTAGCATCCTGTCAGTGTGTGTGAGAGAGTTGAGGGCTGTTTGGAAACTGAAACAGTATTTGCTGTATGAGCAAGGAAGAGACAGCAAGGAGCCTGGGTGTGGCTTAGCTCAACAGTTCCGTACTAAAGCTGCTTGGTGTCCTGAAACTGAAACTCCTCTCCTCTGCTGGTGTTTTGCATTTGGAAGAGATTTCTTTTCAGGTGGGGAGGGGGAGTAGACTGCATCAAAGCGTGTTAATAATAATAATATAGGAAATACTAATACTCTGATGATCATTTAAAAAAATCCTTTCTTAGTGATCCCCTAGAAGCCAAGAGGAACCTAGGTGACAAATTTCAAGTTTGTAGGCTTTATGGTTCTGGAGATTTTGTGATGATGGGTGAGTGGTAATTCACTTTTTTATATACAGTGTGTGTGTGTGTGTATTCGCTTTATATATATATATATAAGATTTTATATATATATATATAGATATATAGATAGATAGATAGATAGATAGATAGATAGATAGATAGATAGATAAAAGAATGAATCAATCCAGCTGGGGATATGAAGAGGCTGAGCTCTGTTGTGCCTTGCTTGAAAACTGCCCTATATGCTCAGAATCGCTTTGGGGAGATGGGTACCAACTTGATCAATAAATAGAAATACAAATCAATGAGTAAATTAAAATAATAACAACAACAACAACAACAACAACAACAACAACAACAACAACAACAATAATAATAATAATAATAATAATAATAATAATAATCCAATGTTAGGGTTTTATCCAAGGAACCTAGCTAGCGCTATTTAGTCTTCTGAGTGCCAGGGTGTGGCTGCAAAGATTGCAGCATGGCCTCTGAGCATCTGCAGAGAATATAAGAAGCCTGGCCTTATGCTGGAGAGGAAGCAGGAAAAAGAAACATTTGGTACATATTGCTTCGGTTTCGGAAACATCGAAAAGTGCCTGTCCCTGGATATCTGCTTCCAATATTGAGGTGCATCCTAGGTTACCCCAGGAATGTAGAGGGTCCCTCTGAGGCCCCATTCTGGACCCTCTCATCTCCAGAGAGTTTTTAGCCTACCTTGCATTCCTCACACAATTATTTTCTCCCTACAAGAATGTGATGCAGTCATTTATGTACATGCTCCTATCCCGGAGAGACTTAACTACGTGTTCCTCCATGCCTCCACCTGTCCAAGACACCCAGGCTGAGGGACACCCCCCCCCCCCCCCAAAACTGATTCCTCTCCCTTCTCTTGATCAATCCAGCTTCTGGTCCCCTGTTGGCCATGTTGTGCTCTTGGCCATAAGGTCTCACCTCCCGGGGGATGCGGCCATGATACCAGGCATGGCTCCTCAGATCGGAGCTGCTGAGTTTCAGCTCTTCTTCCAACTCCTTGTGAAGCTTCTCCGGCGAGGAGTCGAGGATGTACTTCTCCTTGGAGAACTGTGGGGAAGAAGAAGAAAAGGGACTTGTCAGAGTGCGCACAGTGTGGCTATGTGAGAACAAATACATCACCAGAAGTTTCTAATAGTAAATATAGTGGCTTCATTTACAAAGACTACATGCATACAAGTGCTAGGCAGAGGTCAAACAATCAATCAGCAGCTACAGCCAGGAAGGACACAGGAGAGAGAGGGAGGGAGGGAGGGAGAGAGAGAGAGAGAGAGAGAGAAAGATAAAAAGGAAGAGAAAGAGAGGGAGAGAAAGAAACAGAGAAAAGGAGAGAAAGGGAGAGAGAGAAAAAGAGAAAGAGAAAGGAAGAGAGAGAGAATGAGAAAGAAGGAGAAAAAGGGAGAGAGAAAAGGAGAGAGAGCGAGAGAGAGAGATCCCAATAGGGCCTCTTTTATAATACAACCTCTTAAAGTGGAAGCAATCAAATAATCCTGCTGAGTCATTACTACCATTGCATCATCATTACAGCACTACAGCTTTAAAGCAGCTGGCCAGCTATTAAATCATCATTACCCTGACAGGACTTTTCAGTCAGCCGCCAACCATCCCCAAATGAAAGGGAGAGCTTTGAAGTCGGGCCAACCCCGAAGCGATACTTTTGTGGCATCCCCAAATTTTAAATGGGAGTTTTAAAGTGTAATTTTAGATATTGGGTTTTAAAAATTTGGGGTTTTAAATTTGGGGTTTTCAATTGTAATGTATTGGGGTTGGGTATAAATTTTAGCAGCAGCCTTAATATATTTAATTTTCTTTTAACTTTTGTAAAGTGTAGTGTGTTATAGTTGGCTGTACACCGCCCTGAGTCCTTCGGGAGAAGGGCGGTATATAAACGTGTTATAAATAAATAAAAAATAAAAAAATAGAAATTTTTGAAGAAAAAGGATTGATGTTTTAACTAAAAAGGCGGAGTAGGAGAAAAAGAACAGGACCAGCAGATGGATTCCTCAAAGCCAGCCTGATCAGAGAGCCCGTTTATTGTTGAAAGGCAAACTGGAGTCACGAGTAACTTGGTTTGTTCTCGGGACCGCCATGCCATCTTAACTTCACCGATAGAAACCACGTTCCTTTTTTAAACTTCTGAGGCAGAAAACCAGGTGGTGCTGAGCTCTTTCAACGGCCGCTTTTAAGAAAGAAGACCGTGCAAACTCATTGCAAGCAGCAAACGAACGGCAGACCAACGGCGCCATTTCTCCCAGCCTTCGGTTCAGCAATGCCTGAATTCCCAGCCATGGGGTTGCCGTGCTTCCCTGCAAACTGGGAAGGCAGCCAAAAGGAAACGGGGTCTGTCGGCTGACAGGAGTTGTTGAAGTGGTTTCGAGGGCAGCGAATAGCCGGTTGGCAGCAGATGCTTGGCGGCGGAGATCCGCTCGATTGTCCAGGGCACGATTGGTGCATGTTGGAGCCTGTGGCTGGCAGCTGAAGCCTAGAACCAGTCTCTTCTAAAGGCTGCTGTCACCCTTGCCTCGACCGTAACCCTCCTACGGGACGCATTCATCTTTCCGCTTCTCCGAGCACGGAGCGGGTTATTGGGGGAGACACTGATGTGGTCTGAGCATCTCCAGAGAGATGGAGGATAGCCAACGTTTTGCCAGCAGGCAAACCCAGCAGGTTACCACATACACACCCCCTCCACCTTGCTGGACCAATTATTGCAGCAGCTGCTTCCCCTCCCCTGCTCTCCAGATCATGGAGAGCCAGGGGCAAACCCAGTATAGAATAAAGCAGGAACCTGTTCCTATCTGAGGAGGGGGTATTGACTGACACCCAATCTTGAAGTTAAGGCTCATCTCTGCCTTGCTGCACCTAAAAAAGTCTATCCACCATTTTCTGCCCTAAAAAAAAATTCCCTTTTTCGGCTGCCAGCCAGGGGTCTTTTTTAAACAGCCTCTGTGGTTTTAGCTTTTCCGAATTGTAGTTTTTTAAAAAAATATATCATTGCAGTTGAATTTTGCTCGCAACCGTATCATCATTGTTCACTGCACAGGGATTTAGAAATAGGTGCCACCCTTACGTTGTGAAGGTGTGTGTGGCGTGGGGTTTAGCACTGTTAAAATAAGCCAAACTAATATCTGGCTCAAAGGAGAGATCCTGAAACCCTAAACCCACAACCTCAGGAGGACCATTTCTATTGTATGACAACAATAATTCAACAGCACAACTTCCAACTGGTTTAAAAGGAGAAAATGGACAGGGGATGACATCACTCAAAGAAAGCATTTTAATTGTCGGCCACCCAGCACTCTGCTTTCTCTCACCTTCGGAGACAAAACCGTTTCCTGGCTCACCATCTTCCTACCAACCAGCCAACCCAGCCAACAAACTGGGCAGACTTCTTGCGTGCCTGCAGAACAAATCCCCAACCTGTTTGCCAACAAATTGCGCCATGGGCAGGTGCGTGCAAACGCTGATTTCATAGGCATGGGGATACATTTACAAAGATGCGGGAAATTTGACTCCCTTCCGAGTCTCTCGGTGCTCCGATTACCTAGTCAATTGAGTGTATTCAGCTGAAAAAAACCCCACGAAGTTGAGTCTTGCAGCCAAGAGACCCTCACAGCCAAGAGACCGATAGGGAGAGAGAGAGAGAGAGAATGCTGAGCAACCGCATAATTCTTCCCCTTCTATTTTTTCTGCTGCTACCGATCACTGTGGTGAAGTCTTTTAAGACGGGTTGCCAATCTTTTGGACCGCAGGGACCACCATACTCATAATTTTAAATCCTACGGACCGGAGACCCTGGTAAAATCTCAAAAAAAGTCTGCAGGAAAATTCCTTATCCCGTTTTCCTACTGATGGATCATTCTTTATTTGGGATCTCAGGATACCGTCTCCAGCTCCGTTCTCAGGGGGAAAGAGAGAGAGAGACTTTTGGCTTCATGCAAGGAATACAGCAGAAGCAGCAGAAGTCTTTCTTTCTCTCCCCCAAACTCCTCCAGAAATGAGTCTTTGCCGGCACAGCCTCTTGGAGCAGGAGGCCTTGCAGGGTCCCAAAGACTCATTTCTGGTGGAGTTTGGGAGAGAGAAAGAAAGACTTTTGCTGCTTTCCTTGCTGCAGCCAAAAGCAGAAGAAGAAAGAAGCGGAAAGAAGCAGCCCAGGGGCCAGGCGAGGCGCATGGGGCGAGTGGGGCAAGTTCCCCCCCTCCGCCCTTTCCCCCCCCTCAACTACCTCGTGTCGTTCGCAATGCAAGTGACGCAAGCCTTGTGTTCCCACGGGCCGTGTGGGCGGCACAGCCTTGTGTTCCCGTGCAGCCTGGATTAATTGCTTTGGGGGTGCCATTTCTCTGTGGACCACCAAGATTTTCTCATGGACCACCAGTGATCCCCGACTTACTGGTTGGCGACCACTGTTTTAAGATGTTAGACCAGGAACTGCACAAGCCAATTTAAACTCACCCCGGACTCTGGAAGGCTTTGGAGCAATTATTGTCACTGTCCAAACTACTTGGCAGACCCTACACCCATTCCTAATCACTGCGGATGAAAATGTGCGCACTTTGTGACATTGGCAGTACAAGCTCAATCAATCAGAATAGAGTGGAAAAGGACCTTGGAGGTCTTTCAGTCCGATCCCCCTGCTCAAGCAGGAAACCCTGTAGCCATGATGGCAAATCTATGGTATGCATGCTGAAAATCTATGGTAGGCAAATCTATGGTATGCACAGAGCCATCTCTCTGGGCACGCCAGCCGTCGGCCATTGCCCTTCCGGTTTCTGGCACATGCATGTGTGCCAGCCAGCTGGTCTTTGCATGTGCATGCATGCCAGAAACCAGAAGACTGGGTGGCTGGTGCACATGTGTGTGCTGGAAATTGGAGGCTCAGCTCTTCCAGTTTCCGGTGCTCTCCCGTGTGTGCACGCTCCTGTTTCGGCACTTAGTGCCAAAAAAGTTCGCCAACATTGCCCTATAGTATTTATAGTTGTCCAATCTCTTCTTAAAACCTCCAATGGTGGAACTTCTGGATTCAAACCATTCCACTGATTAATTGTTCTGACTGTCAGGAAATTTCTCCTTAGTTGTACACTGCTTCTCTCCTTGCTTAGTTTCCATTCATTGCTTCTTCTCCTGCCTTTAGGTGCTTTGGATAATAAGTTGACCCCCTCTTGTTTGTGGCAGCCCCTCAAATATTGCAAGACTGCTGTCATATCATCCCTAATCCTTCTTTTCATTAATGGCAACAGCACTTAGACTTCTATACTGCTTCATAGTGCCTTACAGCCCTCTCTAAGCAGTTAACAGTCAGCATATTGCTCCCAACCATCTGGGTCCTCATTTTACCAATCTCAGAAGCACAGAAGGCTGAGTTAATTGAGTTAAACTAAATATGCCCAGTTCTTGCAACCTTTCTTCCTATGTTTTAGCCTCCAGGCCCTAATCATCTTGGTTGCTCTTCTCTGCACCCTTTCTAGAGTCTCCACATCTTTT
The DNA here is from genome assembly GCA_023653725.1 of Bungarus multicinctus. Lineage (NCBI taxonomy): Eukaryota > Metazoa > Chordata > Lepidosauria > Squamata > Elapidae > Bungarus > Bungarus multicinctus. The sequence goes on along the minus strand of CM042845.1, from coordinate 18,150,443 downwards.
TTATATCCTGGCGACCAAAACTGGGTGCAAGTATTCCAACTGTGGCCTTATCCAGGCATTATAAAGCGATACCAACACTTCAAGTGATGGTTGCTGCTTTTGTATTCCTGGTGCAAATGTGTAAAGGACGGATTTCATCAGGGGGCCTGTGCCATCGCTGCCCCTGTGGGGAGTGGTTATGGGGTGGGGGGGATAAACAGGAGGAAGAAATGTCAGATCCTGCTTTCTTGGAGTGGGGGAAAGCTTCATCAAACCGGCTCTCTTCCGCGAAGGGTTAAATCCCCTCTGTAGGCCGAAGCCTCGCTGGGGTAATGAATAATAATGACAGATTTAGATAGGAAACCTTCTTGCATAAAGATGAGTTTTGCCTTGCTGGCCAACACCTGAGCCTTAAGCATACAATCCCACCCTCTCCATTTCTCCCCAACCTCTCTAGGGAAAGGGGAGACAATGATGTCATGTCTCAGCTCCACGGGGCTCAACTGCCTTTGACCCAGGCCCAAAGAGGGTGGAGGAGGAGGAGGAGGAGAAGGGGGGACCACCAGTGGTGAGGGGGGTCAAATTCCCTTTGATTAAATTGCTCTAAAGGAAGTTCAGCTAGAAAAAGAGGGCTTGTGGGCATCTATCCCAAATCTTTCTCTCTCTCTTTCTTTTTCTCCCTCTCTTTCCCTCTCCCCTCTTTCTCTCTCTCTGTTCTCTCTCACTCTCACTCTCTTTCTCTGTCTTCCCCTCTCCCTCCCTCTCTCTCTCCCTCCCTCTCTCTCTTTCTCTCTCTCCCCCTCTCCCTCCCTCTCTCTCTTTCTCCGTCCCTTCCCTTCCTCTAAATGCTGCATCCCTTCCCCGGCTTCCCATTGGCTGCCAATGATGTAATTGTTTCAAAGACCGGCTGCGCTGCTATTGGCGGGCAGAGATGCTGCTGTCAGCTAAAACACCCCCCCACACACAAAATACACCCCCCAAGTCATTCACACAGAGTTCATCAAGGCGGGCAACCAGACACATTTGACGTGTGCAAAGAGATATCTCTGCCCCAAAGAACAGGTGGAGAGCCAAAGATTTGTGGGGAGACAGGGTTGGGCAACGGCTCCCGAAGGTGTCACTCCAGACAGGTGCAATCCATGTCTGGAAGGATCCAGTTTAGGAAAAGCTCCAATAAATCTATTAATTCACATCGTCCATGACTATTAGAATTATTGGCACACAGAAGGATCAAAACTGGTCCAAGAGTTCCTGATTTTTAAAACAGGACCCTGTCCTGCGAATATGTGGGGGCTCTGGGACCCCAGTCTTTGGCTTTAGCAGAGAGGAAGGTGAGAAGATGCAAAAAGAAAAGGGCAATATGTTGCTCAAATTGGAGCTGTACAGTTAGTCCTCTAGTTAGAATGGTCACTAAATAAACAGTTGTAAGTTACGAACCTGATAAAAGTGACTTGCAACAGGTCCTCGCACTCATGACTAATCCCAGCATCATCCCCACAGCTTACGTGATCAAAATTTGGGGCACTTGGCAGCTGCCACGTACTTATGCCAGTTGTGGCACCCCAGGGCCATTTGTGACTTCTCTAGCTGGCTGCCGACAAGCCAAGTTGGAAAGCGGGTGTTGAAGAATGAAACACCAACACCAACACCCAGCAAAAATCCAGTTTAAACCTGGTAAACAGCAAGGTGTCAAGGCTTCATTCAGAGAGCTCTTAAGGACCTTAAAAAGTTAGAATAAAATTCTTTCCAGGCAAATCAGCAACTGAATTGCCTGATCAATAAGAGAGAAGAAATCAAGTGGCTCCCAAGATCGAATCTGGATGGACTTCAAGGGCAGCGGATGTTTAGATATGGAGAAGATGAAGGGGCCTATTTTCCAACGTGATCAATGTGGGATTGCTATGAAATGCCAAGAATGGACGAAAACTGGGGCTGAATCCGAACCCAGAATCCTTCACCATGGCAAGATAAATTCCTGCGTCAAGAGAAGAAATCAAATCTATTACCTCCCATTTTCTTTAACCTCAAAGAATTTCGCATTGGTGTGAATATTCACATTTGTGTGAACATTTCAGATTATACCCATTCTCCTAAATAAAACATAGACCAAATTTGTGGGTTGTAAAATATCAAACCCTCTCCTGTTGAGATTCTAAGACAAGAAGCAAAAAGAAAAGTAGCAAAATAATTAAAATATTACAGGTGGTAGCCCAGTTCGGCTAATCTGCCAAATCTAATGTCAGCAAAAGATTACTCCAGGAGAAATTTGGTTTCTCTCTTCCCTGCCACACCTAAACCAATCTTCATCGATTCCTTCTTTGACAACATTTAGACCTGGTTAATACTTCAAAGGGAGATTGGCCAAAAAAAAATAAAAATAAATCCCAAACCTTAGAACTAGGCAAAAAAACTCAGAATGAGGAAGTTTCAATAACCATTTCTAAAAAGATACATCCAGACAAACCACACAATCCCCAGCAGTTGACCTGAACTCAATGGAAACTCCATTGCCTTCAAGTCCTCCAGCAAACTGTTTTTATTTTTTTCAGCTTAGCTGGTTTTTAAACCTTTTTAAGCACCTCGGACAGTTCCAATGGGCTGCCTCCAACCACCGCCCCATCCTGCTTTTAACAGGCTCTCCTGGTTAACCAGGTTTATTGGCTCCCTCCAGCAATTCCCCCTTTTTAATCTGGGTTGGTTCTCTCTGAAGAAGCACGCCAGCCTGCTTAATTCCTACTCCGGCTATTTCGCACGCACGTTGGCCCGGCTGACATGACTAAGAAAACGCCAAAGTCAGGAAGAGGTGGGCGTTGAAATCATTTTCCTTCTTTCTGTCTGTTGGCAAGGACGTCATCACCAGCCCCCTTAAATGATGATGATGATGATGATGATGATTTTCTTCCTTTCTAGCATCTCTTCCCCTGCAGGGGAGGCTCTGTCTAAACTGGAGCCCCCTTTGAGCAGAGGTGTGTGGGTGTGAAATAGTGGGAGTGCCGTTGGAGCAGAAATCCCCTTCCCCTTTAGAAACCCACTCCTCTGAGGACAGAGGGACACAAAACAAAGATTGGTGGGGGGAGAGAAGACAGCTGTCATTCAATGCATGATGAGCTTCACCCCGTGCCGAATGATGGCAAGATGCAAATTTTGGAGGGCTGTTTTTGGACGCCTGCATTGCCAATGACATCATAGGCTAATGATGGATTTGGAGAGAACACACACACATACATGCACACACACACACAAAACACTCGGTGTTGAACTCACACAATCTTTTCTGTTTTTCCAGTCGGCCTACTGTGTAATTATTTTTTTTCTCTTTTTAAAGGGCTCTTAAGCCTATCTTTGTGTGTTAGATGGGTGGATAGAGGGATAAGAGGGACAGATAGAATAGGGTGGATATACTGGATGGAGGGGATGGATTTCTTTCATAGCTTGCAAGCTTTGGGGGTCCCTCTTCCCTCCTGAAGATGCAAGACCCACAACTCCCATTGCTGAGTTACGATGGGAACTGTAGTCCAGCCTATTCTCCCCTTTTCTTTCTCTCTCTATTATTCTTGTTCCTGCACGCCCCAGGGATTCCCTGCTTGTAAATCCTTCTGGAAAGCGAATATTTCTCTTATTGCCCCGCAGCTAGGAGAAAGAAAAGGGCTGGGGGCTGGTGTGTGTGTTTGTGCGTGTGTGCAGGGGAGGGTGTTAAACATCAATCTCAGCTTGGCTGCCCTGGGGTATGGCAGATCTTGTCCTGACCTCTGACCTCTGCAACCAGTCCTTGTCCAAAGAGAGAATGATGCTTCCTCCATAGACAGGGTGACAGGAGGGATGGTGGGGGGGGGGGAAACCTGCCCCACCCACCTCATATTTCTGCACAGAAGTAAGAGGAGCCTGAGTGTGTGTGTGTGTATTAGTGTGCCTTTGTGCGTATATGTGTGTTTCCCCTCCTACCTGCTTTTCGAACCCTTAAGGCATACCTCCCTCCCTCTTCTCTAGGGGCATTTTCTTCACCCCTCGCCCTCTGGAAAGCCAAGCAGGTGGGTGAGGGCAAGGGAAAAACCCACCTTCTCCAAGCAATACTTCTCTGTTGGCTGGGGAGGATGGGGGCTGTAGTCTGAGGGCCCTCCAAGCTGGAGATAACTGAAGGCAGCCGGTTTTTACAGAGTGGGGAGGGTTTCACCTGGAGGATGCTGAAAGATGCTGAGCAACCCCTTCCCTCTTCCTACCAAGAATTAACACCCCCCATCCAGAAATAAAAGGCCACCCACAGGGCAGACCCCCAAAGGTGGGCGCTTCCACCTGGATACCTCCCCCCCCCGCAGCAAACACGCGTGGGAGAGATGCGGTTTCTCCACTCCCCCCACCCCAAACAGTCTCTGCCGGAGCGGGGGAGGGGAGAGCTCGCCTGGGAAGCGGGGAATCCCCCTCTGCTCGCTGCCACGCGCCGGGGATCGAAGTCTCCGCCCGCCCACCCAGCGGGTCCCGCGCGACGCCCCCTCCCCACCCCAGTCTCCGCCGGATTCCGGGGCTGCCGGCTCCGGCAAGCACACAAAGGGAAAGAAGCCCCTTGCAAAGCTTTGAAGGAGGAGGAGAGGAGGAGGAGGAGGCATGCTCCTGAGACCCCCACCCACTCCTCTCCTCTCTCCATCCAGCCGTAGCAGCTGCCCCCCCCTCCCCCCAATTTCGTGCAAAGGCTCCTTTGGCGAGCGGGGAGCCAAAGCCACCCCCCCCCTAAGTGCCATGCACCAGGCAGGGGGTCCCACGCCTTCCTCCCCTCCCTCACCTGCACTTGCATGAAGGAGCCCCGGTAGAAGCAGCAAGCGGCGGCCGACAAGGCGCTCCAGAGGCTGCAGCGGTCCGTCATGGCTCCGTCCGGCGCGGGCACCCGGCTGGAGATCCCGCTTCTTCTTCTGCGGCGGCGGCGGCGGCGCTTTAACTTCAGCCGAGGCTGCTTCCCACATTACCTCATCCCTCGGCGGGGGCGGGGCGGGGGCGGAGCCTAAGAATGGGGTGGGGGCGCTGGGGTTGGGGGCGGGCAGCCGGGGGGTCCCTTAGCCCCCTCACAGCAACCCTTCTCCGGGGCTCAGGATGCAGCCAAGCTTGGGGTCTTTCTCTCTACTGGTTCCTGGGTTGCATCTCCCCCAGCCCCAAAAAAACTTAACTCAGTCACTTCCCCCCTTTTGGGGGTGGGCTTTGTTTTCCACCTGTCCCTGCCCCTCGGGTATCCACCAGGAGTTTACCTCCCTCTGCCTTTCCCAGATTCGAATGCATTCACACAAACCCCTCCTTGCAGTTAAACCTGCCCAGATGTTTGCAGCCCGAGAAACCTGGATTGTTGGTCACTGGACTGGGGCAAGATTTCGTGATGGCCAAAACCACCCATGGCTAAAAGTCAGCCCCAAATGCTCCTGGTTCAATCTGGCTGCTCCGGGTTCAGGAAATCACTCCAAAAAGCATCCCTGCAGGAGATCCAAAAGCTGCTTCTTCTACCTCCATAAACTTGTCCTTAGGAGCTGAAAAATCACCCTATAGGTAATCCTCGACTTATGACCACAATTATTGGGGGGGAAAGGCTGGACTTCTCTTGCCAAGCTTTGTGGTTGTTAAGCAAGTCACGCCCGATTCGGAGCCGCTGCGGAAATGGCTCAGGTTGGCACGGGGATTGCAAGTCTTAAATCCTTCACCTCCTGCCAGGCATTACACTTAATGCAGAATTTATCCTAGGTTTGACCTTGGCTGATTTCTTGACAATGGTGCATTAAATATCATTTTAATGTCTCCAAGCAGAGCTTTAGTTTTTCCAGTCTCTGGCACATTCTTTCCCGATGTTTGGTTAGAGTTTGGGCCCAACCAGACTAGCTACGTGTCTTTCTCCCCAGCGCAAACTTTCTGAAGCCGGGAGTGGGCTGTTAACACCCACCATCCTTAGCCAGATGCAGTGACGGGTGCACCATAGTCCAACGAGTTGGAAGAAGTGGTGGGGTCTTCATGGGTCTTTTGGGGGAACAAACGGTGAGAGCTTGAGAGCGCATTGACAAAAATCTGAATTATGGGACCAGAGCCCAATTCAAACTAAGATACTCCGGCATTTAACACCTGCCTGCATACCAAAGGCCCACTGAAGTAAAAATATTTTTACCTTTAGCTGAAAAAGAGAGGATGGAGTAGGGGGTGTAGTTTTATTTCCTGTGGCAGGGAGTTCCACACCCTGGGAGCCACCCCCCAAAGCCCCCTTCTCTTAGGATTTCTCTTGAGCACCTGTGATAGCAACCAGGTGCTTAAAAGGAAAGCATCTCTCTACCTCTTTGCCAAGGTGTGTAATCCTGTAACCACATCTTGTTGGCCAAAGGCAAAATTCTTCCCATTTTCTCAGAGGATCACAATGTGGGTGGGGGGATTTGTGAGGTCATTTTTAAGGGGGGGGGGACATGTCTATTTTCATACAGCTTTTATCATCAGCCAGCTCATGGGTGGATGTTAAAAATCTGTTTCTGCCCCACTTAATGTCTAATCTGCCACCCGGGAAGTTTAACCTCTCTGTACAATAAACTCAATAAAACTCTTTTTGGGAGGAGAGGTGGGTTAAATGACTACAAAGAGTGGAACAAGCTCTGTTTAATCTCTGGCTCTCTTCCAGCCAACAAGCCAGAAAACTTGAGTTGTGGCTGTGCAACGAGTCCCTTTCATCCACCTGCCACTTCCAAAGGCCTGGGACTTTTGTGACTTTCTTCCTTCTCTTACGAGCCGCACAAAATATTTGGAATTATGTCTCAAGAATCCTGAGAGTTATTTCTTTTAAGCGCAGCCGTTTCCCTTGGCCTCGTTTTGAGCACGAGCCGTTTGGGGTTTTTTTGTTCCTGGTAGTCCCCGGAGCAGCTTGCAAATTGCTGGCAATCCCTCCCATTTAGATTGCAAACGTTCATTTCCTCGCTTAATGACCCAGGTCCATCTGTCCTATTCGAGGGTACAGCTCAACCTGAGCCGTCCATCGTCCCCTTCCAGCTTTTTGTCATTTTAACTCTGCCGAGTGGCCCTCCAGCCATGGCCCCTCAGCCCCTTTGCCTTCTTCCTTGCTAAAAAGCCGAGATGCCATCTCTTCCCTTGCCCGTTTTGGGGGACCCAGGTGGCAGCTGTGTTGGAAGGCGATGCCAGGCAGCAAGAATGTTTGGCAGGGACTCAAGTGGTTTTGAGGAGAATTCTCACCTTCTGGTTGACGCTTGGCAGCTTCCGCGCAATGGCGCCTTCCTATCCAGAGGCGATGCCCGCTGAACATTTATTTTGGTGCCCCTTGCAGGACCAGCTGCAAAGGAAGCTGGCTTTCGGCTACGTTGCATCCACTCATCTCCCCCAGGATTCACCCAATTTTCAGTTACTCCCTTTGCAATAAGTGCTATTTTCTATCTACGATCCTCATTCTCACCCATTCTTGTTTCCTTCTGCAAAATTTATGCCTCTTCTTTCATACCAGTGGTGGGATTAAAAAATTTTTTAACTACAGATTCTGTGGGCAAGGCTTGATGGGTGTGACTTGATAAGCAAGGCAGGGGAAGGATACTGCAAAATCCCCCTTCCCTCCCCACCCCACTAACCTGCTTTCCAGCTCCGTTCTCCTGTGCAGGACAACCAAAGGAGACCCAGCCGATCAGCTGGGACTCAAATGGGAGGCAGAGAATAAATAGGGGCGGGGCCAGTCAGAGGTGGGATTTTCCGGTTCTCTGAACTATTCAAAATTTCCACTACCGGTTCTGCAGAACTGGTCAGAACCGGCTGAATACCCACCTCTGCTTTCATCCTTCAGTCAGGATTGCGGCTCTGCGGCCTGAATTGTTGTGCCATGGCTATTGTGACCCTCGCAAAGCCAGCAGACAAATTCAGCCAAAGGGCAGGAGCGCACCTGGGCACATCTCGCTGTCTATTGTGATGGGTTTAAAAATCACCCAAAGGGGTCTTAAAATGCAAGCTATTCTTAAAGATGAAGAAATGAGTTGTGAGCATTAAAACTCTGTTCTTGCAAGGAACACATTTTGGAGGCGTCGATAATTCATACCCCCTATAATCACAGGTTACCGAAAGAGGAGAAAGGATATATACCCCAGGCGCCTGATGGACCCAGATAGGTTCCTGATGGAGCTTGGGCCGTTTCCCGATGCTCACACACACGACTGGGTCGAGGGCTTGGTAGCCACCTGGGATAGGGTGGCCGCTGGAGCCCTTGACCGGGTCGTGCCCTTGCGGCCTCTGACCCGGTGCCGATCCCAAGTGGCTCCTTGGTTTTCCAAGGAGCTAAGGGAGATGAAGCGCCGGAAAAGACGCCTAGAGAGTAGTTGGAGGGCCAGCCGCTCTGGAACTGACCGAACACTATTACGATCCTATATTAAGGCGTATTTAGTGGTGATAAGGATGGCGAGGCGGTCTTATCTCTCCACCCTTATTGCGTCCACGGAAAATCGCCCGGCCGCCCTGTTTAGGGTGACCCGCTCCCTTTTGGAGGTGGGGGTGCGGGAGGATCCCTTACAGGGACGGGCTAAGGATTTTTCTAGGTTTCTGCAGGACAAAATCACTCAGATCCGGGATGAGTTGGACTCTGACTGGGCATCTCCGGGCGGGGGGACGGAGGTGGATTTCGGGGAGGTCATTTGGGATGAGTTCGATCCTGTTACTCTGGAGGACGTGGACAGGATACTGGGGGGGCTTAATGCCACCACTTGTTCATTGGACCCGTGCCCCTCCTGGCTGGTCTTGGCCACTCGGGAGGTGACACAAGGCTGGTTCCAGGGGATTATCAACGCTTCCTTGAGAGAGGGGCTTTTACCCGCCGCCTTAAAAGAGGCGGTGGTGTGGCCCCTCCTCAAGAAACCGTCCCTGGATCCAGCATTATTGTCGAATTATCGTCCGGTCTCCAACCTCCGCTTTGTTGCGAAGGTTGTTGAGACTATGGTGGCACGTCAGCTCCCTCAGTACCTGGGTGAAGCGGTATACCTAGACCCCCTCCAATCGGGTTTCAGGCCCGGGCACAGCACGGAGACAGCGTTGGTCGCGTTGGTGGATGATCTCTGGAGGGCCCGGGACAGGGGTTGTTCCTCTGTCCTGGTCCTGTTAGACCTCTCAGCGGCTTTTGATACTGTCGACCACAGTATCTTATTGCGACGGTTGGGGGGGCTGGGGGTGGGAGGCACCATTTTACGGTGGTTCTCCTCCTTCCTCTCTGACCGCTCGCAATTTGTGTTGACGGGGGGGCAGAGGTCGACCCCGAGGCCCCTACTATGTGGGGTGCCTCAGGGGTCGGTGCTCTCGCCCCTGCTGTTCAATATTTATATGAAGCCGCTGGGTTAGATCATCCGTGGTTTCGGGGTTGAGTTCCATCAGTACGCTGATGATACTCAGCTGTACATCTCTACCATGGGCCACCCCAACGAAGCCGTCGAAGTGATGACCCGGTGCCTGGAGGCCATGCGGAGTTGGATGGGTCTTAACAGGCTTCGTCTCAACCCGACCAAAACCGAGTGGCTGTGGTTTCCTGTGCCCAGATACAGCCAGCTTGTTCCGTTGCTGGCCGTGGGGGGAGAAATTTTGACCCCCATGGAAAGGGCTCGCAATCTAGGTGTCCTCCTGGACGTACGGCTGTCTTTAGAAGATCACATCACGGCCGTCGCCAGGGGGCCTTTTGTCAGATTCGTCCGATTTACCAGTTGTGGCCCTTTCTGGACCTGGACGCACTTCGCACAGTCACCTCTGCCCTCGTCATCTCCCGCTTGGACTATTGCAACGCTCTCTACATGGGGCTCCCCTTGAAGAGTGTCCGGAGGCTGCAGTTGGTCCAGAATGCGGCTGCGCGGATGATCTTGGGAGCCCCTCGGAGCTCCCATGTAACACCACTTCTCCGCAGGCTGCATTGGCTTCCTATGGCCTTCCGGATCCAATTCAAGGTGGTATTGATGGTTTTCAAAGCGCTCCATGGCTTGGGATCTGGGTACTTACGGGACCGCCTGCTGCCATCAACAGCCTTCCGCCGCCCAGTGCACTCCCACAGGGTTGCCCTCCTCGGGGTTCCGTCACCTGATCGTTGCCGGTTGGCGACCCCGAGGGTGCGGGCCTTCTCTGTGGGGGGCCCCTCCCTGTGGAATGATCTGCCCCCGGAGATACGGGCCATTACCGACATCCAGACCTTCCGGCGCGCAGTAAAGACCCTGTTCTTCCAACAGGCCGGCCTGGCCCAGTAAACGGTTTTTTGGGGGTTTTAAATTAACTAGGTTTTAAATTTTAAAAATTTTAAAATTTTAATATAATCCTTAAATTTAAAATTTATTAGTAATATTTTGTATTTAATGGGATTTCGGCCGGATTAATTTGTTTAATTTGTTTTTAATTGTACATATTGTTCGTTTTTAGTAGGCTGTACACCGCCCCGAGTCCCTTTTTGGGAGAGGGGGCGGTATAAAAATTTAATAAATAAATAAATAAATAAATAAATATATGATTTCCCTACCTTAACATATTCGCTTGATGGTCCTAATCCATCCGGATGCCTAGAAATAGAAAGCATTGTTATAAATGAACAAAGTCAGTCAAAACGCCATTAAATTATGGAAGTTTAGGCGAAGTAAAGAAATATTGCTATATAAACCAACAGGAAACTGACAGGGCACAGTTAGTAACAGTCAAAATACATATCTGTCACACTTCCCCGCTTTTAGATATTCAAAACCATCTTTTAGACAGCACTTTATTTATGCTACTTATTAAAATTATATGCCGCCTCTTTGAAAGTTCGTCACTGGCTACCTGCACCCGCTCCTTTGAAAGGGGTCCTCAGAGGTTTCTAGACTGACCACCCTGGTTTAGAGCCATGATGGCGCAGTGGTTAGAATGCAGTACTGCAGGCTACTTCTGCTGACTGCCAGCACTTTGCCAGTTCGATTCCCACCAGCTCAAGGTTGACTGACCGACTATCTACCTACCTACCTAGCTACCTACTTACCTACATGCTGTCTGTCTGTCTATATCTATCTCTGGGTCCATCTCTATCTCTGTCCATCTCTCTATCTCTATGTCCATCTCTCTCTCTCTCTCTCTATCAACTGTGGTGGCATAGTGATTAGAATGCAGAATTGCAGGCTAATTCTACTGACTGCCAGCAGTTCGATCCTGACCGGCTCAAGGTTGACTCAGCCTTCCATCCTTCCAAGGTGGGTAAAATGAGGACCCAGATGGTTGGGGGCAAGAGGCTGACTCTGTAAAGTGCTTAGAAAGAGCTGTAAAGCCCTGCGAATATAAGTCTAAGTGCTATTGCTATTAATGCACACAGGCTGAAATGAGTGCAGGCACAAACCTACATTTTAGCAAACCACGGCTTAAGTGTGATGAATGTTCTGTATTGAATGATCTCTGGTAGCTTTCAGATATATTTCAGTGTGCATCTCTCAATGGATATTTCCTCTTCCTTTGAGATGCCTCGCTTTCTAATTAAGAATACATGGAGAGTTTTTTCAGCAAAGTTTTTCCCACTTTGTGCCTTGAAAACTAAACAATGACATCATCTATTTTGCTCATAATTATGTATCGCCGATTGTGCTCTTTTCAAGACTTGGCATTCCTCTATCCCTTTGGAGAATTCAGAATGCCATTTAACAAAATAACAGAGTTGTAAGGGACCTTGTAAGGTCATCTAGTCCAACCCCCCCACCCAAACAGGAAACCCTACACCATTTCTGACAGGTGACACTCCAATCTCGTGATGAACACAACTTCTGTTCCACTGGTTGATTGTTCTCACTGTCAGGAAATTCCTCCTTATTTCCAGGTTGAATCTCTCCTTGTTCACTTTCCATCCATTATTCCTTGTCTGGCCTTGGAAAATAGCTTGCTCCCTTCCTTTCTGTGGCAGCCCCTCAAATATTGGAAAACTGCTATCCTGTCTCCCCTTCACTAGACTAGCCAGGCCCAGTTCCTGTAACTGTTCTTCATAAGTCTTAGTCTCCAGCCCCCTAATCATCCTGGTTGCTCTTCTCTGCACTTTTTCTAGAGTCTCAATATCTTTTTTGTAGCGTGGTGATCAAAACTGGATGCTGAACTCTAGGTGTGGCTTTACTAAAGCTTTCTAGAGTGGTAGTAGTACCTCCCTTGATCTCGATTGTATCCCTCTGTTAATGCAGCTTAGGATTGCCTTGGCTTTTTTTGGCTGCCTCCACACACTGCTGTGTTACACAAATTAACAGAGTTGGGAGGGACCTTGTAGGTCATCTAGTCCAACCCCCCCACCCAAACAGGTGACTTCAACTCTAGCTGCTTTCTCTAAAAAACATCTTTAGAAGCATCCAGCGTTCTTTGCTCCAGTGAAATACAGGCCGTTCTGAACTGGTGGCCTGTAAACTGTAAACAGCTGGGCTGGACTATTTGGCCATGACACAATTGGGAGCCCTTTTTCTGCTTTGATTCAACATGTGTTTGCTTGGTTTCTGCCTTTTCCCCCAGGATCGGGGAGGAAGCGAGGAACACACCGCTGTGCGTGCACACCCATTTCCTCACTGCTTCCCGGCCCCATCTGTTTCCTCCCCGAACGGTTCCCGGAGGGCAAGAACACCAAGGCCCATCTTGCAAGGACGGAAATGGTGGCGTTGGAGAGGAGGGACGAAAATAGCTGGCAGGGTCCTGGGGTCAGCAAGCAGGCGGACTTCCTGTGCTGGAAGCAGTTAGTCTTCATCCTTTTCCCCCTTTGGGCTGATTTCTCCATCGAGAAGTAGGATGTGGCTAAATATGAGGACATGTTTTTCCTGTGGATGTTAAATTGTTTTCTTGGGCAGGAAACCTTTTGCAGCCTAATTAATTTTTCTTTTATCCTTTACCCCTTCTCTCTCAGCTCTCTACTCAGCCTCCCATCTAAGTTTATTCTTCTTTCCGCTTGTAAATATCTCCTCTTCTCTAAGTATGTTTAAATGTAACTTTAAATATATATTTATCCATATGTCTATTTACCTACGGAGTATTTGTATTACTTTTATCCTTCCCATCTGTTCCACTACCTTCTCTTATCAGTATCATTATTGTAATTGTTATTACTTGGATATTATAATTATTATTACTCTGTTGCTTTGCATGTACACTGTGAGCTGATGCACTGGAGACAAATTCCTGATGTGTCTATCACATTGCCAACAGGTAGTCCTTGGCTTATGACCACAACTGAGCCCAAAATGTATGTTGCTAAGCGAGACGTTGGTTAAGTGAGTTTGCTCCGTTTTACCTTTCCTGCCACAATTGTTAAGTGAATCACTGCAGGTGTTAAATTAGTTAGAACTTAACACCTGCAGTGTTAGTTAGAACAACTAGACACAAGAACAGTTTTCCCCCGAAAGTCATCACTCTGCTAAACAAATAGTTCCCTCAACACTGTCCAACTATTTACAAAGTCTGCACTGCTATTACTATTAATCTTCTCATCACTCCTTATCACCCATCCCCTCCCACTTGTGACTGTATAACCGTAACTTTGTCGCTTGTATCCTTACAATTTTTATTGACTGTTTTCTAGTATGATTTGATTGCTTATTGTATCCTATGACTATCATTAAGTGTTGGACCTTATGATTCTTGACTCTTGACCAATGTATCTTTTCTTTTATGTACACTGAGAGTATTTGCACCAAGACAAATTTATCGTGTGTCCAATCACACTTGGCCAATAAAGAATTGAATTCTATTCTATTCTATCTATTCTATCCTATCCTATTCCTTATTCTATTCTATTCCAGCTTCAATTCTAATTCTTATTCTATTCCATTCTAATTTCTATTCCTATTCTAATTCCTATTCTGTCCCATATTCTATTCCATTCCATTCTAATTTCTAGTCCTATTCCAAGTTTAGTTTAGTTTATATTCCTATTCCAGTTTAGTCCAGACTAATCTCCCTTTAACCTCTCCCTTCTATCCTCATCTTATCAGCTAATTTATATACTTTGCTACCAGCCTCCCTGTCTCAGACCCACCAGCCATCCCTTCTGCCCTCTTGAATACAATCCAGCCAATGACTTTTGCAACTCAATTCGACAGGCTATAAATGAAGACGAAGAAAAAAAATTGTAGTGCCAGAAAAGGAACATTTGATTTTTTTCTTCTTCTTCTAACAAGTGAAGAAATAGCATCTTCCTTCAACTGGTTTTGGCCGAGTGGTAAACTGATTCTAAAGTTAGGCTGAGATCAGAAAAGTCCTTGTCGGTTATAGGAGATAAACTGGGGAGCCAGGAGCCGGGTTCGAATGGGAAGGCTGGCAATGAACCAGCTGTTTAAATATTCAACGAACCACCTTCATTGGAAAACTGATCTCAGCCCATTATTTTTTTTAATGATTATTATAGCAATAATTCCTATTAGGAAAGTACGTGTAATTTTCTGCTCGGTGTCCCAATTGTTCTCGCAGAAAATACACGCATCAATATTAAAATAGCCACACACACAAATTAAAAATAAAGAAGAAATTTTCTGATAGAACAATCCACCCGTGGAACAGAAGTTGCCTTCAGAAGTTGTGGCAGCTTCATCCCTCGAGGCTTTCAGGAATAGATTGGACTTCCATTTGTAGGGTCTCCTGCTTGGGCGGGGTAGGGTGGGGTTGGATTAGATGACCTACAAGGTCCCTTTTAACTCTGTTAGTCTAATCTTTTTTAAAAAATGTTTTAGAATGGTGGTGAAGACGAACCCAAATATAGGCTATCCTAACCCTGCGGCTGATAGCCCATGCCAGCCCATTAGCACCTTTAGAACCTCCACATTCAGGGGCAGTCTATCTGCCATGGTGGGAAGGAGAGGCCACCATCCACAAGAAGCTGTTGCTTTCTCTTTGCCCAGCCCAAGGGCCATTTTGAAGACATATACAATCCTGGGCCACTTTGCTGAGGCTGTTCGGAGGAGACACAGAATGGTGACTCATTCTGAGATGAACCAGTTCTCCCAAGCTGCCTATCTCCATTTAAGAGCCAATGTCAACTCGTAAAGCTTTCCTATGTCTGTTTCCAAGTTACCATAAGCAGGAGGAGAGGAAACCTGATGGAGCAGGACAGCAATTAAAAACAGAAATACATTCCATGCTTATCTTACAAAGATTGTAGCCTAGGCTACCGGATCTTTTGCCAATCCTTCCTTGGAGAATGCGATTGTTGACACTCAGCCTGTTGGAGAATCTGATTTACGACACACCCAGAGGGGAGCGGGGAAGCAGGGTCACAGGTGACTGTAAATTACAGTGTGGCAGAGTGGGCTACATATGGGTTAATGCTGACATGTTGGCTTGAGACTCATGATTTAATTAGGGCAATCTCCGGAATCCTGACAGCGAAATGCTTAAATTATAAGAGCATCTTCTGCTAGCCAACAGCAAGGGGAAGGAAAGAAGGAGATCCAGGGTGTAGACAAGGATACCCTGTTTTTTCATTAACCATGGTTTATCTCCCCCTTCCCTCCAGCTGTCACGATAGCCCAAATTTGCGTTGCGTTGCTAAGCGTTTCAAAACTGCCCTGTTGAGTTTTGGGGGCTAAGAATTGAACCAGTCAACCCTACAGATTTAACAGAGTTTACAGAGGGACCTTGTAGGTCATCTAGTCCAACCCCTCCCACCCAAGCAGGAGACCCTACCTACACCATTTCTGACAAATGGCAATCCAATCTCTTCTTGGGTTTCTGGTTTCTTGGTTTCTGGTTGCAAAACGTTTTGCACAAACCCGGCCAGCTGCCGAGGACGAAATCGGAAGCGTGAGAACTGGTCTGCAAAGCGCAAGGGAGTCCTTCATGATCTCAGCCCCGCCCCCAAAACCCTAAGGGCTCTTTTTCCCTTCCCCAATTTTTTTTTTTTTTTGCTACTGTCACCTCATCCCAAGCTCAACAGATCTTTTTTTGCAGCCTCTCCCCATCCCAGTTGCCACCAAAGTTTTCCACGCAGCCCAGACAGCACCAGATGAAGGCAGGCTTGGAAGCTGAAGGGGGGGAGGGGGAAGAGAGGGGGGGGGGATCGTGAGAAAAATTCCAGGGTTGTGAATCTGGCTGGAAGCTTGGGGGGGGGGGGATTCTGGGCAGGAAACCAAGAATTTGGAGAGCAACCGGGGACTAAATCTGGAATTTTTTTTTTTAAAAAAGCAGAAATCTCCTGGCTGCTGAGACCCCCAGCCTCCTTCCTAACTTCTCATCTTAAGCCTTTGCTGAACCAACCAAACACACACACCCTCCCCAAATCTTCCATCCCCGGACTCACATCCAAGGAAAAGATAAAGAATTAAAGTTACAATTAATCTATCTATCTATCTATCTATCTATCTATCTATCTATCTATCTATCTATCTATCTATCTATCTATTTATCTATCTATCTATCTATCTGTCTATATTTATATTAAATGGAACCTCCCATATCTGACCATTGTATCGAGCAGTTCGAATCTCGCTGGCGTAAACATCTCTCTAAGAGGCTTTGGCGATTGTAACTTTAAATAGCTGCCTATTTGAAAAGTACGTTTATACTTTTCCCATTTCAAGTTACCAGCCTTACTAAGAATAACTATATCATTTTGTGCCTTTATGTCCATGATTTTTTGAGCAACTCTTTTTTATTAACTTGTTCTCCTGTTAGAACAAGAGAAAGGAAGGCCCCAGCTTTATCCAACATTTGTCAGTTTAGTGATACAAGAGTTTTGTAGGTTGTGTTTTTATCTACTCTAATAAACATGACTTGGGAAGTCTATCAATCTCCATTTAGTTGATTTTGTACTGATAGTTATATGCAGGGCATATAATTCAGGGCATGAATTGTATAAATTCCCAATTCAGTTCTAATTGCTACATGAGCTGTCTTTAGTTCTACACCCAAAATACATCTCAGGTGCTGGGACTGTCTTTGTTCTAATACTGTAGTACAATATAGACCCCAAACATCCAGCAAGGACCAGGGCTTGTTTACAGAGGTTACAAGGGAAGAACAGAGAGAGAAAGTGGATTTATTTGCAGTGTCCACTATCTGAAATAAGTCCTTTATCTTTGGTTGTCTGGGTGTCCTTGCCAGCCAGCCATGTTATGTTTAAGGCTTCCACCCGACTATATATCCACTTTATGCTTCCTTTTAAACTTTCTTTTCAAGTCCCTTTGTACTTTTAATGTTAGCTTTTATTTTTGCATCCTTGGGTGGTTTAAAGCATTTTAAAACGTACTTCCATTTCATGCCCAAATGCTTGACGCAGATAAGTTCCAGAGCTTGTAGTCTAAACCCTAATCGTATCTAACCCTAACTCTAAAATTACTACTCCTAATAAAAGAAAACTACTAGTTAATAATTAGATAAAAATAAATAGTTTTACAACCATATATAAAGGTCACTAAAATAAGAGAAGGAGCTCACTAAAAGAGCTGTCACACGACATGACGAGTATATATATATTTCTGGTTTCCTAATTGCTAGCAGATGTCCTCAGCCAGTGTCTGATTCCCACGACAAGGCCAAGCCAGCTCGGGTAATTCGGCAATGAAAGAATGGTGGGAATTTTTGAAGGAAGATGACTGCTTTTTCTGGCCGGTCAAAGGGCACGGAGAATTTTACAGGCTTTCTGGAGAAGGTCAGCCCCAGCATGGCTGCTAAGCCAAGAAACTTCCTTGCAATCATTGTCTTTCAAAATAAAATAGTGTTGTTGTTTTTAGGGTACAAGAAAACCTAACAATATTCTGCGTAGATACTAAAAATATTGTCCCTTTTTTGATTGAAAGTTTACTTTACTTTATTGTCATTGCACATTGTACAACAAAATTAAATACCATCTTCAGTGTACTATACAGTAGAATTCAATAGAGTTCAAAAGACCACCAGAGTGGGCTTGTACCCCCACTGGAAGGCATAAATCTGTCCTGCAAACCCCAGAGGTTGAGTTTATGTGAGTCATGTGCAAACCAGACCAGTCACCTTTAAATTTATCTGAAGGAATGAAAACAAAAATATTGAAGAATTATCCCAATTTTACTACTGGACTCCCCAGCAGTATTCTTCCACCTCTTACTACTCCCATCTTCCCCAGAGAGGTGAAGCTGGAATGACACCCCAAAACAATGGGACCGAACTAGAATCTTTGCAATTTTCCCACCGAGTAGGGGTGTCAGTTTGGGACACAGGGCCAACCAATTATTAGGAAAAGATCAGAGAAGGGGGTGGTGATAAGGTTAAAGGGCTGAATTCAAACAGAAAAAAAAATCAGTGTTATAATCCCGCAATGGGAAGAATTTGGAGCCTGGCCTATTTCACAGGGATGTTGTGAAGCTATACCTCAGAGAGAGGCAGCTTAGAGTAAGCATGGGATAAGATGCCATGTTTCCTGTATCTCGGCTACTTTCAGTCATAGAAGCAGCTGCAATGTTGTTAATCATGGTTTATTAGCCACTGTTCTAATAAGGCTCTGTAGCATCCTAAGCAAGCTTCTGGAGGGATCCATTTGATTCAAACAGATTTTTATTAGGGTGAAAAATACTGCCCCCCTCCAATTTCTTTGCTCTCTGTCTTGATCATCAAAACAACCAAACTCTTTCTTTCAGTGGCTGAGTTGTTTTTTTTGAAACTTGCCACTTTTTTCTATTTTTTTATTTCTCTACGCAGACGGAAAACCCCAAACGGTGTTGAGAGTAAAAGGAACCTGGTTTTTCCTCCCAAAAAGCCATCAATTGGATCCTTTGATTAAACTCTGCAGATATTTTTTTTTAGAGGGGGGGATAAACTTGGAGGTAGATGATTGAGCAACCTAGAAATTGGCCAGACAAGAGATGATAAACCAGCAGTGAAAAGAGAGGGGGGGGGGAAAAGAAAGAAAAAAATTGCATTTTTTTAAAAATGCAATTTAAAAAAAACAGTGGCTTAAAGAGATGGACCAAGATGTCAAGGACCTTTCTGAATATTTGAAAAGTGGAATGTGTCTGAAATGCTGGAAAGCAAATGCTAAAAAAGAGAAAACAACCTTTTTGTCTTTGCTGGCTTTCGTTTTTAACCTGGCATGTAACCCTGGCTACTGTGGTTCGTAAACCACGATTCCTGGCTTAGCATTTCTGTGAACCCAGCCATTTTGCTCTGAAAAACAGGACGTCCCACCAGTGAGAACCTAGCCATTGTAGCTTGCAAACCTTGGTTTATAATCCGGCTAATGTCACTTACTTGACACTCCCTAGTTAGGAAAAAAAAACCAACAAAACCTCAGCTTAAAGCGATGGCCAAAACCAGGATGGTTGCCATACTATTGCAACCGTTGCAAATCGTGCCAGACTCTGGTTGTGATGTTGTAGGTCCGTCTACCTAACTGGGATTCCAGAACAAGACCTGAAGAACTGAACCCAGCACTGAGATGTGAACCTAACGCAAAATCCTGGCCAAATGAATCCTGCTGGCCTTACCTGACGGAGTCCAGGTTGGGGCACCGCATCCCCACCTCGGCCATGGCTTCTCTCCTGCCTGGTTGCACCCCCAGAGGGAAGGAGGAGGAAGTGGGGATCTTCTCAACACCCCACCAAACTGACTGCCCCTTTCGTCCAGCTGCTCCGTCTCCTCTTGCTCTGCCAGCCTTGACCACCCAGGCCCCTCCTTCCTTCCTTCTTTCCCTCCCTTCCTCTGGGCCTCGGTTTCTCCTCCTCCCCAGGTCCCTGTCCCTCCCTCTTCCCCTGGAATTCACAGCCCAGCGGAGCTTGGGAGCTAAGCAGAGGGAACATTCCTGCTCCTTGTGGATCTGGAACCCCTTCTAATCCCAGCCCGCCCTTTCCAAGTGTGAGACAGCTTCTCAGGAGGGTGAGGGGGCCCATCTCTGGGGTCAGCGCAAGGCAAGAGAAGCCCCCCCGCTCAGATCACAGACCTGGAGCATGGAAGCACCAGCCAAGTTGGGGCAGCTGAGGACAATTTGATGGCAGGAGACCAAAATTCTTTCTTTCTTTCTTTCGCCACAGTTGGCAAAAAGTCCCCTGCCCGCTTCCTTGACTTTCTCTTGTCCATCCTCCAAAAGGGTTGTGTCCCTTGGGTAAGATGGATTGCCCTCTTCTCTCCCAAGTCATTGCAATGTCTCCCTCCTGCCCATCATCATCTCCCTGACATAATGGCCTCCTTTTGCTTACTACGGTAGGACTGGTGTCTCTTGGCTGCCGACGAGTTCAGTAAGCAGGTGAACATCTATCTATGTTGGGTTGCCAACCTTTTGGATCTCAGGGACCACCAAACTCATCATTTTAAATCCCTGGGAAAATCCTCCAAAAAGTCTGCAGGAAAATCCCCCCACCCCATTTTCCTACCGATCGATCCTTCTTTATTTGGGATCGCAGGATACCATCACCAGCTTCGGAGGTGGGGTGGGGGAGACTTTTGGCTTCGTGAAAGGAAAGCAGCAGAAGCAGCAGAAGTCTTTCTCTCCTCCAAACTCCGCCAGAAATGAGTCTTTGGCGGCATAGCTTCTTGGAGGAGGATGCCCTGCAGGATCCCAAAGACTCATTTCTGGCAGAGTTTGGGGGAGAGAAAGAAAGACTTTTGCTGCTTTCCTTGCATGCAGCCAAAAGCAGAAGAAGAAAGAAGTGGAAAGAAGCAGCCCGGTGGACAGGCAAGGCACGTAGGGCAAGTTCCTCCCTCTGCCCTTTCCCCACTCCCCTCACAACCTCGTGTTGTTCGCAATGCAGGCGACGCAAGCCTTGTGTTCCCACGCAGCCTGAATTCATTGCTTTGGGGGTGACATTTCTCTGCGGATCACCAACATTTTCTCGCAGACCATCAGTGGTCCCTGGACCACTGGTTGGCGACTACTGTTCTAGAGGACCTTCCTGGGCCATAATTTTGGGAGGAGAATGAGGGAGTTTTGAAATGGAAGCTAGATCCCTATTACACAAAGAGAAGAACCAAGGAGCGATGGACCATTAACACAACCCCTTGGTTTCCATCTCACCTTTGCTCTAGGTCCTCTTCTAAGGTTGTCCCTGCAGTCTCTTGATCTCTAGCCTCCTTGGCAGTTTCCTCACCGGATGGGATTGCTTCTGTGGGAAGATCTTTCTCGAGGTCTTGCTGAGTCTTCGTAGGTTGCTTTTCTTTGATGGGCTTCTTGGACTGCCCAGCACGGGCCCTCGGCATGGTGCCCAGATGGCTGTAAGCGTCACAAGACTGGGCATAGTGAGATGGACTTAGGGGGAAGACTTCAAGGTCATCCTGAGCCCTCTCAAGAGGTCTACCTGTTCCTTGAAGACCATCCCGTTCTACCTGCTTCGGTTTCTCCTTCGTTCCTGGGTTGGGCATCATCTCTCCGTGCTCAGGGAAACACCCAGAGGACTTCTCAGCCTGGACTATCACTTCTGAGGAGCCGCTTGGACCAATGTTGACTCTAGAAGAAGACCTCACTTTCTCGTTGGATTCTGCTCTTTCTTCACATGATGGAGAGCCTGTCTGTGGAGCAACCGCCTTCCCCATGTCTCCAAGCTCGGGGGCCTTTGGCAATGTTGGCTCCAAGGCCTTCTCTGCCCCCTGGCTCCCAGCCTTCTGTCTTGTGCTGCCTCTGGGCATGGTGCCCATGTGGGTGAACATGTGGCTGGAGTGGGCATAATATGATGGACTTTTGGGCCCAGCACCCAAGTCGTCTTGAGTAATCTCGAAGCTGAGGGTCAGGAAGCCTTTAGAAGAGAGCAACCCCCCTCCGTGGGTCTCGGAGAGTCTGGGGGCAACGGAGACTCTGCGGAAGCCGAAGCTGCGAGGAATGCTACTCAGGCTTCCAAACCCTTTGAGTTTCAAAAACTCTGAAATAAAAACAAGAAGGGTCACTTACTTCCCAGGAACGACACCGACTGAGATTTGGAAGGAGTGTGTGTGTGTGTTTCCCAAGCTTTCCTGAACCTATTTCTATATCTTAATTATCGGAAACAAGCTGCACGTTGTTGGGGTAATTTTTTTTTCTTCCCCCAGAGACGCAGCTCTCTTTTCCTAGCATGATTTGGAAGGTAGTTGTTTTTTTAAAAAAATTCTGCTTAACAGTATGCAGAAAATTAGCAGGGTTTTTGTTTTTGAATAGAGTTCTGTTGGAAGTTGAAGAGTAAAAATTGGTAGCAAGTAGGATAAAGGAAGAAGGAAAAAAGATAGAAGGAAAAATAGAAAAGAAAGTTCCTTCTTTAGATGTTTTTTCTATCTTTATAGCAGTTATGAGAAGAGTTGCCAACTTACTTCTGAAGTTACATTGTGACTCTCTATAATTTATCCTATATAATAAAATAGAATTCTTGGCCAAATGTGATTGGACACACAAGGAATTTGTCTTGGTGCATATGCTCTCAGTATATATATAGAATTGTCAAAACCAGACATTCATTCTTTGTTTTTTGCAAAAAATTCCGTAATGGGTTTTTCAACCACCAATAAATGTAGATAATATCTTTTTCTCCCCTAATCAAAGGTTAATCTAATCACTTCAGCAAGCACAATCATCTTCATCAGCTATCCCTCTGTCACATGTATTGCCAAATCTTTCCATCTTTGTTGCACACAATCATCTTCATCAGCTATCCCTCTGTCACATGTATTGCCAAATCTTTCCATCTTTGTTGCACACAATCCTCTTGCAATTATCACGTATAAAAACCAAACTCTGGGACTTTTGTTTGCCCAACTTTTTAATCTTATCAATCCCAAGAGGAGAGAAAGAGTAGCTTTAGGTGCATATGAATCTTTAAAACCCTCTGAAATCCTGCCAAGATTAGCTTTGCTGAATAAACAACATTTCAACACATCTGAGCTTTATAGGACTGGCGTAAGGCCTGACCAGCTCATCCCAGATTGAGACCAACATCCTCCCCAGGAGGTAAACTCCACAACCCCAGTTGGCTGGGGAGGATGGGTGGGTGGGTGTTAGTTCAACACAACAGGAAGCCGCTGTTTTGGGGTTAGAGAGCTTAGAGATTGTGGAGCATGAATAGTGTGCGATGACGTGCATGCTGTGCAGTTAAAAATCTGCCCACTTCCTGGGGGGGGGCTTCCTTCAGCTGACACCTGCTTTCGGTAAGTGCAAGGCCTCTGCTATGTTTCTGGTTACTACAAGGTAGAAGCTGGAGCAAATCGTATCAGGCTAAGATTAGCTCTGCATCAGGTTTGATGGAAGAGAGGTTTTTTTCTAATCCCAGCTGGACTTGTTTGGTTTTTCGTTTGAAGATGTTTCGCTTCTTATCCAAGAAGCTTCTTCAGCTCTGAACGAGCTTCTTGGATGAGAACTGAAGAAGCTTCCCGGATGAGAAGCAAAACATCTTCAAAGAAAAACCAGAAAAGTCCAGTTGCCTCTTGAAAAAAAAAAAAGCACCTTTACTTATTTATTTATTTATTTAAATTTGTATACCGCCCCTTCTCCCAGAGGGACTCGGGGCGGTGTTCAGCCAGACAAAATATACATATAAAAATACACATACAATACTTAAAATGAGTTAAAAGAATTAAATAGGTTGGCCATTATCAAAAGATTAAAAATAGGAGACTAAGAAAGCTTAAACCGAATTAAAAGCTCTAAAAAACCCTTAGGCCAGACCGGCTTGCTGAAATAAATAGGTTTTCAACGCGCGCCGGAAGGTCAGGAGATCAGGGATGGTCCTCATCTCCGTGGGTAATTGGTTCCAGAGGGAGGGTGCCCCCAACGAGAAGGTCCGCACCCTCGGGGTCGTCAGCCGTCGGCACCCCGAGGAAGCCGACTCTATGGGAGCGTATTGGTCGGCGGGAGGTCGATAATGGCAGGAGGCGGTCCCGCAAATATCCTGGTCCCAAGCCATGGAGCGCTTTAAAGATGGTAACTAAGATCTTGAAGCGCACCCGGAGGACCACCGGGAGCCAATGCAGCTCACGCAAGAGCGGCGTAACATGGGA
This sequence comes from Bungarus multicinctus, assembly GCA_023653725.1. Classification (NCBI taxonomy): domain Eukaryota; kingdom Metazoa; phylum Chordata; class Lepidosauria; order Squamata; family Elapidae; genus Bungarus; species Bungarus multicinctus. Next base: position 18,126,611 of record CM042845.1, on the reverse strand, counting down.
GCCCCAAGGAGCCCCCAACACCACCCGCGCGGCCGCATTCTGCACCAGCTGGAGCCTCCGTGTGCTCCTCAAGGGAAGCCCCATGTAGAGAGCATTGGCATAGTCTAGGCGGGAGATTACGAGGGCGGAAGTGACTGTGCGAAGCACATCCCGATCCAGAAAGGGCCGCAACTGGTAGATCCTTTGGGACAACCCTGACTTGGATGACTGAGAACCTCCATAGACAGGTTCTTTCTAGATTTGCCATTCAACCGACTCCTTTTCGGAACAATTGTGGACTAGCCTCTTAGAAAGGCAAATCAATAGCAGAGTCTCGTCTTGAAGTCAACTCCAGTTTAAATCTCCTAAAATACAAGAACTGCCTCCAGTTTGTGGGCAAACATTTATATGGCAGCTTCTAGCTTGGTGACTTCTCAAGCTTATTCACTTGAAGGTGTGTGGATTTGCCTCCCAGAATTCCCCTGCTGACTGGGGCATTCTGGGAGTTGAAGTCATCCAAGACATCCTAAAGCAGACAAAGTTGAGAAAACACTACTGTAGCTGACACACATTTAAATGGGATTTAGAAAGGAAAGCCCCAGGCTGTAAAATAGTCAAAGTTTTTAAAAAAACTGGATGGAATTGCAAATACTGGCTCCAATTGTAAATCATTTCTTCACTGCTGTCAAGACAATTATCAACTAATGCTTAGAGCTGAATTTATTTCTGAATTTTTACTTTTTACAGCAGCTCAGCCCAAATCTGGGCCACTCTGCCCCAGAATCATGAGAGCTAGAAACTTACCTCTTAAAACATCCTGACTGCGGATCACTCCCCCCTGCTAAAATGGCGTGGCTAGCTGATCTTAAGACCCTGAACCAACTAAAAAGAGCCAGACCATAAAAGCAGCACTTTAAATACAGGATTTATCTCTCACTCCTCTAAGCAGGGGAGAGCAGCAATCCAGCTGCCAAATTTCAGGAAAAAAAAATTCAAGCTTGCAGCCCAGCCCTCCCAAGTTGTTTGCACTACCTCCAAAATTGCAAAAAGGTTTTCTTTTCTAAACAGTCCTTCTCTTCTCTTCCCCACTCCACCTTGAACATTCACACGATAGGAAAAAGAAAAAAAGAAAGTTGGCCAATTAATTGATGTCCAGTTTTGCTGGGGGTGGTGGTTTAAAAATGCAGCCTATTCGTGTCCCTCCAACTAGCATCTGTGCCATTGGGTATTTCCTGCTCCAAGATGAACCAGCCATCAAATCTGCTTGCCCTCTTTCCCCCCACCTGATGCCATACTTACTTTTAAAGCCACTTCTCTTCTTCTGGCTTTCAGCCATTTTTTTTCTCCTCCCTCCCCGATTCGGCCACGAGAAGTTTTGCAAATGATGTGTCACCAATCGTCCTGCCTCCCCTTCCTCTCCCACAGCCACCAACCCACCCACTAACGCCTCCTCTCTCGCTTGCTCTTTTGCTGGGTTTCCTCCCTCCTTGCACAAGATACGACTGCACCCTGCCTATCTCTCTCTCTTTTTCCTTCCAAAAAGTTTTTTTATTTTTATTTAAACACAAAAAACAAAACCAACTTTCAGTTATCGACTGGGTTGTACATATCTTGTACATATTAATATTTGTGTAAATTTCTTACTAAGTTTACATTCATATTACAACCTATTCCATCTTATATCTCATTAAAACGATATCATTTATAAAATAGATCCCAAATCATATAATACTCCTTTTCTTCTTGATCTCTAATTGCCAGTGTTAACCTAATCATTTCTGCACATTCCAATATTTTCTTAATCACTTCCTCCTGCATCAGAAACTTTTCATTTTTCCAATTTTGAGCAAATACAATTCTAGCTGCTGTTAATATATGTATAATCAAATATATTTTTTCTTTACTATAATTCTCCGGTAGAATCTCCAATAAAAATATTGCAGGCTTCAAGCCTATATGTTGTTTTATCATCTTTTCCAACCATGTGTGTATTTTTGTCCAATATTTTTTAGCTTCTGTCCCGCCTATCTCTCAAACTTCTTTTTTGGCCTTTTTGATTTTCGAAAGGCCTTTTAAAAAAAAGGAAACTGGGGGAGGAACAGAACCAAATACTTTTGAATTTACAAGGGAGGAAGGTGGGCTACCCTCTTGAATTCTGCAGCGTACCAAATCCCTTGATCTTAGGTAGAGAAAGCATGCAAAAACCCCACCTTTTCCAACGCAGGGCATACGGCAGAGATAAATCTGCCTCGTGCCAGGGTTAAAATTTAACAAAACGGGCTAAAAAGGATGAGCCCTATCTTGATTCATGTTACGGTTGTAGAAAAATAAATAAAAGTCCTTTCCCAGCACATGTTTCTGTTCCTCATTGAGTTGATAAAGAGGAAATAACTGAACAAGAAAGCCTTGTTTATTTTTAGGAAAAAAAAACTTCAGTGTTGCGCTGCATCACGGTTTTTTCCCTATCACTTTCCCTTGTTTTTGTCAATTGTTATTTTTAGAGTAGCAGTCTGTGTTTATGGTAGTTATTTTTCCCGGGCAGGAATGGGGTGTAAGTTTTTTTTTTTTTGCAACCATATTCCAAAAGAGAATGAGTCGGGTTAGGAGAAAGAGAAGGAGAGAGAGAGAGAGAGAAGAAGAAAAAGAAAGACAGGCAGAAAAAGAAAGAGAGAAAGAAAGAAAGCAGAAAGGAAGGATTTTTCAGCAAAATTAAACGAAAGACAGTAAACGTAATCCTTCTTATGTTTAGGTTCACTTTGTGGGCAACTTTGAATGAGAGCTTTTCTATTCCCCCCCTTCCAAATTAATTGCACAATTTTTTGCAAGAATGCATCCTTGGAGAATCCTTGGAAATTTTTGTTTCAGGCTTCTTCCCTTGCAAAAAAAAGAGGGGTTAAGCCTCATCCCCAGAGCCCATCATCTCCTCCAGAGCCCATCCTCCTCTTCAGAACCCCTTTCAACGTTCATCATTCCCCTTGGAGGCCATCATTCCCACCCACCCCAGTGTCCATCATCCACCTCAGAGCCCATCACTCCCCTCCCAGAGCCCATCATCTCCTTCATAGCCCATCATCCCCTGCCAGAGCCCATCATTCCCTCCCAGAGCCCATCCTCCCCCACAATCTCCTCCTAGAGCTCATCATCCCCTCTCAGAGCATCATCCCCCACAATCTCATCATCCCCCTGCCAGAGCCCATCATCCACTCCCAGAGCTCCTCCTCCCCCACGATCTCATCACCTCCCCTGCCAGAGCCCACCCTCCCCTCCCAGAGCCCATCATCCCCCACGATCTCATCATCCCCCTGCCAGAGCCCTCATCCACTCCCAGAGCCCACATCCCCCACAATCTCATCATCCCCCTGCCAGAGCCCATCATCTACTCCCAGAGCCCATTCTCCCCTCCCAGAGCCCATCCTCCCCCACGATCTCTTCCTAGAGCCCATCATCCCCCAAGATCTCATCACCCCCACCGCCAGAGCCCACCCTCCCTTCCCAGAGCCCATCATCCCTCACGATCTCATCACCCCCCCGCCAGAGCCCATCATCCACTCCGAGCCCATTCTCCCCTCCCAAAGCCCATCCTCCCCTCCCAGAGCCCATCCTCCCCCACGATCTCATCACCCCTCCTAGAACCCATCATCCCCTCCCAGAACTCATCCCCTGCCAGAGCACACCCTCCCCTCCCAGAGCCCATCATCCCCCACGATCTCATCATCCCCCTGCCAGAGCCCATCATCCACTCCCCCAGAGCACATCCTTCCCGACCTCCTCGTCCTTCGCCGGCTCCTCCCCCCCCACTCTCCGGGCACGTGGAGCCAATCAGCCAGGCGGGAGGGCGGGCGGCTTCGAACTACACCTCCCAGACTGCCCCGCGTCGGCCCCCGCCTCACCGCGCCGGAAGTGGTGAGGGGATGGAGCGGCCGGGCGGAAGGGTGGCCGGAAGCGCCCCTGCGCGCTCGGGGGAAGGAGGCTGCCGGCCGACCGCGGACTTTGGGGGCGCCGGGACAGCCATGGCCAAGCAGTACGACGCGGCCGAGTGCCCGTACTGCGACGAGGTCTCCAAGTACGAGAAGCTGGCCAAGATCGGGCAGGGCACCTTCGGGTAAGGCGCGCCTGGCCTTGCCCTCCCACGTGGGTGGGGGATGGGGTGGGGGACTCCCCAGCCCATCGTCCCCTCCCGCTGGGGTGCATCCTCACTTGGACTACAAGCCCCCTCCTCCCCAACCGGACTGCAGACCCCCCCTCCTCCTGCCCGGCGTCCCTTGCTCGCCTTCGCGGAGGGCGCCCCCCCCCCCCCCCATGGTGCACAGCCGCCGCTGGGGTCCGAATGGGGGCTCCCCCGCATGGGTAGGGCTGGAGTCCCATCGCTCCCGGCCACTTGGGAGTGGGGCACCATGAGCTCCCCATCCTCCTCGGGGAGCTCCCTTCTACGCCCCCACCCCAGCGCCCTTTTTGGGGGGAAAGAACCAGAGCCCTCCGTACCCCCAGCTCAGGAAGATGGGAGTTGTAGTACAGGGAGCTGAAATGAGCTTAGTCGCCCCTTGCCCCTTCTGGCTTTGGCACTTTGGCCATCTTCTTCCTCCTTTAATCCTAACCCCCCCAACACATAGACACACAAACACACACAGACACACAAACATATACAGACCAAACACACACACACAAAAGCACACAAACACAGACACACAAACATACATGGACACACAGGCACACAAACACAACCCTGGGACCTTCCCTTGTGTGAGGGACCTTACATGCCCCTCCTGGCATGGACTGAGCTGAGTTCATCCTTAAGAGCTGCTCCTGGCACAGGGACCCCCATTTATTTCACCCCCACCTCAAGCTTCTGAATCCTGGCATGGAGGGAGGGAGGGATAGAGAGAGACCTCACGAGCTCCACCAGCTGGTCCTCCATCCTGCCACTTGTGGGCCCAACAGCCCAGCCTTTTGCCATCGTTGCTGGTCTCCCAGCAACGGGGATTCCGGAGCAGAGGCTGATGGAACTTCTGCCCTGGGGGTCCATCCACTATCTGGCTCCCACCAACCCATCATTCCCAGCTGCCATCCGGGCATCCTTTGCCCCCTCTTTTGCCTAACCGTCCCCACCCTCTCTTAACGTTCTCCTTGGCTTTCTCTGCAGGGAGGTCTTCAAAGCGAAACATCGGCAGACGGGCAAGAAGGTTGCGCTGAAAAAAGTGCTGATGGAGAATGAAAAAGAGGGGGTGAGCGAGCACCTCGGGGTTCACCCCACACATCTGGGGGGAATGAACAGGCAACGAGAGAAACTGTAATGGGGGGAAGGAAAATCTGTGTTGCTTCTTCAGAGAAGAGGGGACAGAGCAGCATATGTAAGGGCAGGTGCTTTCAGGAAACCTGAAAATCGAGCACAAAACTCTTGTTATCTTGATGCTGTAACCTAGTTTGGTAATGAAATGTCTACAGGAAAACCACAGCCCTTTTCTTCCTCTTCTCCCTTTTCGTCTTCCATCCTCCCCTTCACAAACCCCACTCTTCTAGCCCTTTTCTTCCTCCTCCTCTTTTCCATCCTCCTGCTTTCCACAAGCCCCACTCTTCTATCCCAGATGATGTAATCTAGTTTGGTAACGAAACATCTGCAAGAAAACCACCAAGTTCAGCAACCTGTGCCACTAGGCAGATCTTACCCTCTTTAAATGTTGTCAAGCCTAAAACCTGATTAAACCCCTTAAATCTTGCCTAAATCAACCCCTGTTTTGCAATGGATGCTTTGACTGAGCATGTAATTTATTGGAAAGGATATGAGTTAGAATGGTGCATGAACTTCGCTCATTTACACACCAGGCTTTGAAAAATGGGTAAACCTGATCAGTTGATGTACTGTTACAAAACTAGTTTTCTTTCTTCCTTTGAGGAACCAGCTGATTGTGTGGTAGCAGCTGTACTGTTCATTTCCTCCTCTGAGTGACCAAATCAACTGAAATATATTGGGACTTGCCATTATGTTTTTTGTGGCCTTAAGTAGAGCAGAAATAGAATTTATTCAATTTTCAGTTCAATAGTCACTGCATTGGAATGAAGAGAAGAGAAAATAAAATAAGGAATAGAATAGAATAAGGAATGCAATGGAATAGAAATCAGAATAGAATATAGAATAGAATATGGAATGCAATGGAATAGAAATCAGAATAGAATAGAATTCTTTTATTGGCCAAGTGTGATTGGATGCACAAGGAATTTGTCTTGGTGCAAATGCTCTCAGTGTACATAAAAGAAAAGATACCTTTGTCAAGAGTCAAGAATCATCAGGTGCAACACTTAATAATAGTCATAGGGTACAATAAGCAATCAAATCATACTAGGAAACAGTCAATAAAAATCGTAAGAATACAAGTGACAAAGTTACAGTCATACAGTCACAAGTGGGAAGAGATGGGTGAAAGGAAAGATGGGAATAAAAGTAATAGTAATGCGGACTTAGTAAATAAGTTGACAGTGTTGAGGGAATTATTTGTTTAGCAGAGTGATGGCATTTGGGAAAAAACTGTCCTTGTGTCTAGTTGTTCTGGTGTGCAGTGTTCTATAGCGTCGTTTTGAGGGTAGGAGTTGAAATAGTTTATGTCCAGGATGTGAGGGATCTGTAGATATTTTCACAGCCCTCCTTTTGACTTGTGCAGTATACAGGTCCTCGATTGAAGGCAGGTTGGTAGCTATTGCTTTTTCTGCAGCCCTAATTATTCTCTGAAGTCTGTGTCTGTCTTGTTGGGTTGAGTCAAGATTGTTGTTGTTTTCTTGCAGATGTCTATGGAAATTCTCAATCATCCAGGCCATAGTTGTCCCAAAGGTGCTTTTTCAAGAGACAACTGGACTTTCTTGGTTTTTCCTTGAAGACATTTCGCTTCTCATCCAAGAAGCTTCTTCAATTCATATAAATCCTTCTATTCCCCACCATTCAGTCAGAACCAAAGAAGCTTCTTGGATGAGAAGCAAAATCTCTTCAAGGAAAAATCAAGAAAGTCAATTGCCTCTTGAAAAAGCACCTTTGGGACTAAATTTCTGTGGAGATATTCAGTCATCAAGGTCATAGTTGTCCCAAAGGTGCTTTCTCAAGAGGCAACTGACTTTCTTGATTTTTCCTTGAAGAGGTTTCACTTTTCATCCAAGAAGTTTCTTCCTTTCAAATAAATCCTTCAATCAGAACCAAAGAAGCTTCTTGGATGAGAAGCAACATCTCTTCAAGAAAAAAAAACCCAAGAAAGCCCAATGGCCTCTTCAAAAAAGCACCTTTAAGATTTTATTGCAAATGTTTCATTGCCCAACTGGGGAAAATAATCAGTGCTACTTAGAAGGGAGGGTGACTTGTTCTCTGTTTATCTACTGGTAGGTTTGCCCTATCAGTGTTTTTGGGAGTTCTTGATGTTCCTTGATAAGGCTTTTCTTTACAGCTTGATTGTTTGTCTGAGTTCATTCCACAATTCCTTGACTGGGGGTATTGTTTATTTGACTATTGGTCTAGTGTTACTCTCTGCTTCTCTGTGGGATGATTAGCTGGCCTTGGAACTCTTTTTGGTTCCCTTTGAATCCTCTCTTTTGAACTACATGTTTCCCAGTTATGGTGAAGCCTGTCACTGACTTGTGACTCAGTATAAAACTCCAGCCAAAGAATCTCACCTCCCTGTTTTGTCTGCAAAGATGGACCTCTCTCTTTCCTTCCCTCTAGTTTCCAATCACAGCTTTACGGGAGATTAAAATCCTGCAGTTGCTGAAGCACGAAAATGTGGTCAATCTCATTGAAATTTGCCGGACTAAAGGTAATTTATCCAAACCGCTAATAAGGCTTAATTTTATCTGCTTAACCTAAATTAGAGCCCAATGTCAATTTAACCAGATGGTTTGCAAGGGAGGAGCTGCATATTCCAAATCAAACGGCTGTTAAATCTGAGCTTGACACCATTGGCTTCATGGTGTCAATTTCAGTCATTTTGGGAATTGAATAATACAGCCTTTTCTCAACCTTGGAAACTTAAAATGCGTGGAGTTGACGTCCATGCTATTTTAAAAGCTGCCAACGTTGAGAAACATTGGAATAACATTGGATATCAAGTGCAGGGAATCCTCAACTTAACGAACACAGTTGAGCCCAAAATTTCTATTGCTAAGTGAAACATTTGTCTAATGAGTTTTGCCCCATTTTACGACTTTTCTTGCCATGGTTGTGACTTGTCAATCTGGCTTTCCCATTGATGTTGCTTGTCAGAAGGTCACAACTAGGGATCACATGACGCCATTGACATTGCAACCATCATAAATATGAGTCAATTGCCAAGTGTCAGAATTTTGACCATGGGGGTACTGAAAAGCGGTCTCAAGTCACTTTTCTTCAGTGCCGTTGTAACTTGGAACGGTCACTAAATGAACTTTCGTAAGTCGAGGACTTTCTGTACAAATGGCTAGGGAATTAGACACTTTTTGCACCATTCAATATGAATTGCCTAAATGGAATTAAAGTTTTACAAAGGTAATGAAATTAATTAAATTATGTCTATTGCATCACGGCTTACGACCATAAAGACCAGGCTCCATTATGGTTGTAAGTCAAGGAATGCCTGTCTAAAAGAAGGCTAATATAATCCATGAGGAGAGAGGGAGGAACAAAATGGACGAATGCAGATGAAATGATTGGAATAGCAGATAAACATCTACGGACATTTTCAAGTCATGGTTCACCAAAGGTGCTTCTTTTATCTCAAGAGGCAACTGTCAGGGTTCTGGCAGTTACTCCAATTGAATCATGAGCCTCGAGCCACACTCCCAAAACTAAAGAGGATTTATTAGAAGTTAACATGTCGGCATTAACCTGGGCATAGCCGACTCTGAGATATGTAGTTCACTGTCACCCTTGATCCTGCTTTCCCCAACAAAACACGTCCACAGCCAAGTGTCATCAATCATGTTCTCCAATTAGATTTTTGTGCAGCAGAAGCTTCAGTCATCTAATCAGTCTGAAGAAAAATATGAATGGAATGTACTTTCGATTCCACACTGCCGCCTGCTCTTTGAAACTCCCTCTCCCTTCTTTCTGTTGTCAACTATAAAACGTGTATACAAAATGTTTTATGAGTTGCTGTTGGTTTTTCTTTGAAGATGTTTCACTTCTCATCCAAGGACCTTCTTCAGTTCTGGATGGTGATGGGGAATGGAAAGAAATGAAATTTTTCTTTCCAGAAAAATTATAAACTACAGGAACCATTTGTGATTCAGTTTGAGATGTAGGCCTCAATGACTCTCTAAATGGATGCCAAGGACCAGCTGACTACAAGGTCTCAGGATTCCTGGCGATTACCCAAATTAAATCATGATCCTCGAGCCAAACTTCAAAAGAATCCAAAAGATTTATTAGGAGCAACATGTCCATTAAACATGAGACACGTCATTTACTATCACCTATGACCCTGTTTCCCCTCTCCCCCTTGGGTGTGTCATAAATCAGATTCTCCAATGAAACACAGTTCATGGGCTGGGTGTCATCAATCACACTTTCCAATGAAGGATTTTTGAGGGCAGAAGATCCAGTAGCCTAGGCTACAATCTCCACAAGAGAAGCGTGGAATGTGCTTCTGGCCTTCATCTGTTGCACTGTTCTCTCGGGCCTTTTCCGTCCTCTTCCTTATGGCAACTCTGAAACAGGCGTAGGAATGATTTACGAGTTGACACAAGGAGTATAAATCCTCCCATTCCCCACCACCATCCAGTCAGAGCTGAAGAAGCTCCTTGTTTGAGAAGCAAAACGTCTTCCAAAGAAAAACCCCAGAAAGTCCAGTTGCCTCTTGGGGGGAAAACAAACAAACAAACCACCTTTGAGAACAGTAGATAAAATTTGAGGTTCCCATTTTCCTTTCCATCCCTGCAGCCTCTCCCTACAATCGTTGCAAAGGCAGCATCTACTTGGTCTTCGACTTCTGTGAGCACGACCTGGCTGGCCTTCTCAGCAACGCCCATGTCAAGTTCACACTCTCTGAGATCAAGAAAGTGATGCAGATGCTCCTGAACGGCCTCTATTACATCCACCGGAATAAGGTTGGGCTTCTTTAGACCCCGGAAATATGAGGCTGGTCTTTCCTGGAAAGAAAACAACAAGTGTGTCTCTCTCTCTCTCTCCGTCTTTTCAAACCCTTCTCAGATCCTTCATCGAGACATGAAAGCTGCCAACGTGCTCATCACAAGGGACGGCGTCTTGAAGTTGGCCGATTTTGGCTTGGCCCGAGCTTTCAGCCTGGCCAAGAACAGCCAGCCGAACCGCTACACAAACCGGGTGGTAACTTTATGGTACCGTCCTCCAGAGCTGCTGCTGGGTAAGAAGGAGGCAGTCAACTTTTGGGTTCTTCTCCTCAACTTGTGGACTGATGGAGTATCGGTCTTCTGGAGCTCCGTGTGAGACTTCAGTTCCCATATGCCTGGCTGGCTCATAAGATATGGGCCTTAGGTCAACCTTTGGTTTCTGCTCCACTGCTTAGAATAGAATATAGAGTAGAGTAGAGAATATAGGATATAGAATAGGGATATAGAATAAGAATATAGAATAGGAATATAGAATAGAAAATAAAATATAGAATAGAATAGAATATAGGATAGAATATAGAGTAGAATAGAATGTAGAACAGGATAGAATAGAAGTAAGGCTGGAAGGTGATTGCCCCTCCCTTAAGGTATAAAGGACAGGCAAAGATGACAAAACCTTTGCAGGAAGCAAAGTCGTTCGCTCGGTTCAGATTCAGTCTTGAAGCTCTTTGTACTTCAGTTGGTTTTCTTTCTAGCTCATTTGACACTTCTGTTATTGGCAGCACTTCAACAGGAAAGAAAGGTGGGTGTTTATCTCGAGGAACTGTTTGAGATGCATTACTGGCTGGGAATGAAAATAATTCCCAGAATTACAATAAAACAAGGCTTGTTCTTAAAATAAGTGTGTGCGTAATTACGATCTCGGGAGCCTTGGTCAGAACACCAACTCTGTTATTCTGAAACTTTTAACGGATTGGATTAGGTTTGTTTTCTGGGCCTATCGGTACTTGGTTCCTTATCCAAACTCCAGCAATCGAAACTGTTATTTCAATTGTTGGCTGTGAAATAACAGCCAACAATTGAAATAAACAATTGAAACACAAATATTTTTTGTGTATGCGCGCTGCACAATGGGACAGTGAAATGCAAAGCCGATCGTCGTTTTCCAAAGTCGTTTTTAGGAATCTCCCTTTAGGAAAATTAACTCGGCATTCGTTTCTTTTAAGGAGAACGCGATTATGGGCCCCCCATCGATCTTTGGGGCGCAGGCTGCATCATGGCGGAGATGTGGACACGGAGCCCCATCATGCAAGGCAACACTGAGCAGCACCAGCTCACCCTGATCAGTCAGCTCTGCGGCTCCATCACCCCCGAGGTGAGAACCAACAAAGACCCGGCAGCCCTTTAGCTTATATAACCATTCACTTAGTGACGGTTCAAAGGAAAAACAGCATTGGAAAAAGGGACTTAGGACCGTGGTTCACACGTATATGATTGTCGCAGCAACCTCCATGGTCATGTGATCAACATTCGGACGCTTGGCAACTGACTCATATTTATGACAGTTGCAAAGTCCCGGACAAGTCAAGTCTGTGGGGAAGCCAGATTCACTTAATGACCATGTTAGTAAGTTAATAACTGCAGTGATTCTCTTAACAGTGGTGGCAAGAAAGGTTGTAAGATGGCACAAAATTTACTTAACAAATATCTCGGTTAGCAACTTAACAATTGTGGCCGTAAGTCGAGGACTCTCCCTGTTCCTCTTTCAGTGTTTTCCAACTGAATTTTGGAAGTTTAAGTTGAGCCATCACCGAATAACAGAGCTGGAAGGGACCTTGGAGGTCTTCTAGTCCAGCCCCCTGCTCAAGCAGAAGACCCTATTGGATCCCATTTCAGACAAATGGCTGTCCAGACTTTTCTTAAAAACCTCCAGTGTTTTTCTTTGTATTTTATATATTAAATAGATAAAGAATATAACAAAACTTCTGGTGGCAAGCTGTTCCACTGGTTAATTGTCCACGCTGTCAGGAGATTTATCCTTAGTTCCAGGTTGCTCCTCTCCTTGATTAGTTTCCATCCATCGTTTCTTGTCCTGCCTTCTGGTGCTTTGGGGAATAGGTTGACCCCTCTCTTCTTTGGGGCAGCCCCTCAAATACTGAACCACTACTATCATGTCCCCCCCCATGTCCTTCTTTTCTCTAGACTGGCCAAACCCAATTCCTGCAACTGATTTTTTGGGGGTGGGTGGGTGGGTTTGAACTTAAAGAAATATGGTCTTCGCTATCTCTGAGCTCCAAATGAACAATCCTTTTGGCTCAAAAATGGGTAAAATTGGCATAATAACAGATTAATACAGTTGGAATGGGCCTTGGAGGTCTTCTAGTCCAACCCCTGCTCAAGCACGAGACCCTAAACCATTTCAGACAGGCGACTGTCCAGCCTCTTCTTAAAAACCTCCAGTGATGAAGCACCTATAAGGTCTGAATTCAAAGTTGTTCCCCAGGTTAATTGTCCTCACTGTTAGGAAGTTTCTCCTTAGTTCCAGATTGTTTCTCTCCTCGAGTAGTTTCCATCCATTGTTTCTTGTTCTGCCTTCAGGTGCTTTGGAGAATAAGTTGACCCCCCACTTCTTTGGGACACCCCCTCAAATACTGGAATACTGCTATCCTTTCCCCCCGCTCCTTCTTTTCCCTCGATGCATGCTGTCTCTTAATTCCACTTCGTCAGAGTGTTTGCAGCATGACTACTATTGTGAGTCAACCCAGGAGCAAAACACAGCACACGCAGAGTCTTTGTCTTTTAATAATGGTTTATACACAAGACTACTATATACATACTGTATATACACGTGGTAGGCACATACCAGGCAAGTAATCAGTCTTCGTTACTCTGCACTGAGAACTACAATGGAGATAGAACACAAGGAGAGAGAGATACGCCCTCTCATGGCCTCCCTTATATAGATAGCTTCTTAAAGGGACAATAACCCTGCTGACCCATCCTCATTGCATCAGCATTTCCAGCAGCCTTTACAACCGCTGGTCAGCTATTAAATCTCCCAATACCTTAACATACTTCCTTCTTTCAGGTCTGGCCCAACGTGGACAAGTACGAGCTCTACCAGAAGCTGGACCTCCCCAAGGGACAGAAGCGCAAAGTGAAGGAGCGGCTGAAGGCCTACGTGAAAGATCCCTACGCCTTGGATCTCATCGACAAGCTGCTGGTCCTGGATCCTGCCCAGCGGATCGACAGCGACGACGCCTTGAACCACGACTTCTTCTGGTCGGACCCCATGCCTTCCGACCTGAAGAACATGCTCTCCACCCACAACCAGTCCATGTTCGAGTACTTGGCCCCGCCTAGGAGGAGAGGCGGGCACATGCCCCAGCAGCCGGCCAATCAGGGCAGGAACCCCGCGGCAACCAATCAGACTGAGTTTGACCGGGTCTTCTGAATCTGAAAATCACATGGAGACGAAGATTTTTACGCATTGTGGTTTTTTAGATTTTTTTTTTATGATTTCTCTCCCCTTTTTTTCTTTCTTTTTTTTTGGGGGGGTGTGTGTGACAGAACAATGGGACTAGTTGGATTCGGACGGTTTCCGGGTCTCCGAAAATTGTAAATTTATGGAAAACTCTGCAAGGACCTTCAACTGGAGTTGGAGCCATGGCGGCCGAGAGCGTGTGGCTTGCCGATTTATTTTTATTTTTGTTCTTTTAAAAACGGTTCCTTGTATCCCCGAAATGTCCCCCCCCCCCTTCCTGGATTTAGAGGGCAGCCTGGCTGGCACGAATTGGCTGCTGTCACTTGTCATATTTCGCTGCAGGGAGATGAGACACGGCAGAAGAAGGGCTGGGAATCCGATTATTAAGTGCAGCTCCCATTCCTGGTCTTCTGGTCAAGATCCCACCCGGGCTAAAGAATTTAGCTGGACATTGGTGACCATTGATATGATCCTAATATGATCCTTCAGGCCTATTCCTTTTTTTTTTCCTCCCTCACTCCCCCTCACTTTAATTTTGCAATCCCCCCCCCCTTTTTTTTTTTTTAAAGGAAAAAACCTCCTTTTTCCCAGGAGAGTAAAATCCACGACCTGCTTCCTCCCTTTCGGAAGCTTAGCGCTCTCACAGGAGGCTGTGATTTAAAAAAAAACGAAGAAGAAGAAGAAAATAATAATAACCATCAGCAGTCCTGAAAAGTTTGCTGACTTCCTTCCTTTCCCATTTCAAGCTCGTCTCGACTCTTGGATTCTCCAGATCGAACCTCCTTAAATCATGTTTGCCTCTTTTTCGACGCTGGGACGAAATTTTCCTCAAATGAATTAAATGGAATGAACGCATTTATTACCTGCTTGGGTAGATCGCAACGGAGTTAGTACCTACGGATCATTTAACGTGAATTAGCCCGGGAGAAATGGGAGAAAGTAATGAATGAAGCTGGAAGAACTGCAAAAATAAATATTATATATATATATATATATAAGATAAAATTAAAGCTATGGAGAAAAAAAAAGCGAATCACAAGAGGCTTTTTTTCTGTTCTGTTGTGACAAAATCAAACATCCAGAGACACATCAAGCCAATGATTAACTCCATTAACTCTTGTTTATTATGGCTTGTTTGTGAGTTTCTTGCAGTGCGGTGTGCAAAAAGTAAATATTGATGCACAAGGCTGGGAATCCCGTCATGCTATTATTGGCCATTCACAAAACTTGCTGAAAACGCACACACATTTACACACCAAACATAAACTTTCAAAAGAGCAGACGCTACTTGGATTTTTCTTGCAGCTTCTAGGAAGTTTTCTGGCAGGGCTGAATGTGGCTTCCCTGAACTGGCTAAAAAATCAGCCATTTTTAAACCCTGGTTAAAACAGAAGAATAGAATTAGAATTATTAAAATTTGGAATAGAATAGAATAAGATTTAGGATAGGATAAGAATTAGGATGGGATAGGATCAAAGAATAAGAATTAGAATAAGAATTAGGATAGGATAAGAATTAGGATAGAAATAGAATAGAATAGAATTCTTTATTGGCCAAGTGTGATTGGACACACAAGGAATTTATCTTCTGTGCAGAAGCTCTCAGTGTACATAAAAATACATTCATCAACATAGTAACTAATATATGAATGTTGACAATGCCGTAACGCTGAAAGTGTTGATATGTTATAAATCGATGGAAAATGTTTAATAAAAAGTATTTTTAAAATAAAACATCAAGAATCCTAAAATACAACAGTGATAGTTATAGGATATTAAATAAGCACTAGGAAACAATAAAACAATATAAATTGTAGAGATACAAGCAACAAGCTTACAAGAGATAGGTACTAGAAAACATGAGAAGAATAATAGTAATGCAGACTTAGTAAATAGTTGGATAGTGTTGTGGGAATGAGTTGTTTAGAAGAGTGATGGCATGGGGGGAAAGCTGTCCTTGTGTCTAATTGTTCTGTTGTGCAATGCTCTATAATGTTGTTTTGAGTGTAGAAGTTGAAACAATTTATGTCCAGGATGTGAGGAGTCTGTAAACAAACCTAGTTAAGGTGCAAAGCAGCAACACAATTCGCTGTGCTGTTAATGTTTAATTTCGCCCAAAGACCATCCCAGGAATGAGCCAAGCGAGTGAAGCTGAAGCTATTCTGCTGCAGCTCCATAATGGAAAGCAGAAAGATCCAATCATCCTTTCAGGTAGATTTCCTTACCTCCGAGCTTGGGAAAGAGGTGAAATAAAGCGAAATTGGAAATTAAAATTTTGTTTTGCCACCAGAAGCAAAAGGAAAAAAGTGGAATGGGGGAACTGGCTGGTCGAAGTATCTGAGGGGGCTGTGTGTACAGGTGGGCCAGGGTGGGGTGCATACTTTGCATGTCCTTGCTTTGCATGGGGGGAAAATTTGGGGTTTGCACTCAGCTGAACTCTTTGCATTGGGCTGCAAATTGTGATTTTCTTTCTTTTTACTCATGTTGCGTTTCTCATTGCTTTCCCTGCCCTCTTAGGTGAGATGAGCATTGTATAATTTTTAACAAATCAAGACAATAAGTCCAGACTCTCCAAATTTGGCCACTTGTGGACTTCAACTCCAGGCTTTTTGCCAACAAGCAAACACATTGCTCCATCCAACTAAAAAGAGAACTCCCAGAATTCCACATCCAGCCCTTGGAGTGTGGAAGGAGGCTGGGAGTTGTAGTTCAGCATCAGATTTGGCAAAGTGGAAAGTGCATCTTGATGAGACTGCACAACCATTTATTTTATGTTATTTATTTTATATTTTATTTATTTTATTTTATATTTTATTTTATGATTTATTTTATTTTTTTATTTTATTTTTTAAACTTTATTTATTTATTTTTCATTTGTCCAGAATGGTATACACAATCTGCTGCTTGGGCCAGGGGTTGGACTAGATGACCTCTAATAAGATCATTTCCCCCCCCCCCCCCACCACTCTATTTTTGTCAAGCGATCCCGCAAGCTGCGAATCCCTCTGTACTCTTTTTCAATTATCTCTACCGGGCTCAGCCGGCCTTGCAGAGAGGGAATCTGCCCTTGACAAAGATGGCGACGAGGGCGTCATTTTTTTTCCCGCCTCCACTTCCAGGCGCCTGCGCACGGAAGGAGGAGGCCGCGACGATGAGACGGGGGCATGGCCGTCGAGGCAGCAGCAGCTGCAAGCAACGCTAGTTGCCGCCTCAAGGGGGCGGGGCTGGCGTTGACGTCACTCGGCTGGCCATGGGCTCGCGCCGGCTCCGGGCTTGGTGCCTGGCGCTCGTTCTGCAACCGGCGCCCGCAGCAGCTGCGCCGGCCGCTTCCTGGGCTTGGCGGCGGTGGCTCAGCGCCCGCCCGGCCCGAGCGCCCAGGATGGAGTATCAGGTGAGCTTCGGCGAGGCTTATTCGCAAAGCCGCTAAGGAACCTCTCCGCCTCCGCCGGGGTTGCGTCAGCCGGCGCAGGGCTGGAGCGCACGTGTGAGGATCGCGGGCTGGCCCCTGCGCTTTTGCCTAAGGCAGGGCTGGAGGTGGAGGTGGGTGGGGGTGAAATGCACGCCTGCAAAAAAATCTCGGGTGGACTGTAGAACCTCCTCCTCCCTGTTGCAAAGCAAGAGGCGACCCGGAGTAGCAACTCCCTCTTACTAATCAGTAACAAAATTGCAACGGGTATCGTTTTTCTTATCCTTTTTAATGTTTCTTTCCTTTCCTGGCAAAAGCTGAATGGGGTCAGTGTTACTTTAGAACCCAGAGAACCTCCCCTAGGGCTGGAAGGGACCCGAGAGGTCTTCTAGTGTCCATCCCGTTCCTACTCAAGGCAGGAGACTCACATCATCCCGGTCAAAATGGTTGTTCAGTCTATTTCTTTCAGGAGGCAACTAGACTTTCTTGGTTCCCCCCACCACCCTGGTTCGTTCTTTGTTTTTGATGTAGATGACCGAGAAACTCTACAGACTTTTAACTGTGCAATTTGGGATGAACACCCTTGGAATGGTGTGGGAGGGGGAATAGATTTCCAGAGGAAAATTGCAGTCTACAGAGACCAGGAGCACTGTCTGAGGACACTGATAAACCTCCAAGTGGTCTCAGTGACTCTCTAAAAGGGTGCAAATGACCAGCTGTCTGCAAGGAGGATAAATCCTTCCATTCCCCACCATCATCCAATCAGAGCTGAGGAAGCTTGGGTGAGAAGTGAAATGTCTTCAAAGAAAAACAAGAACGTCCAGTTGCCTCTTGAAAAAAGCACCTTTGGGTCTACCATGACCTGGATGACTGAGAATCTCTACTGA
Source organism: Bungarus multicinctus (assembly GCA_023653725.1). Taxonomy (NCBI): domain Eukaryota; kingdom Metazoa; phylum Chordata; class Lepidosauria; order Squamata; family Elapidae; genus Bungarus; species Bungarus multicinctus. The sequence continues at coordinate 18,108,821 of CM042845.1, read as the reverse complement.
CTTTTAGCTACACAATTTGGGATGGACACTCTTTGAATGGGGTGGAACTAGGAAGGGATTTCCAAAGGTGGGGAAAAATTCAGGCTACAGGAATCATTTGTACCACGCAGGTGATCCTGAGGACATAGATAAACCTCCAAATGGCCTCAACAACCCTCTAAATAGATGCAAATGACCAGCTGTTTGCAAGGAATATAAATCCTTCCCACCATCCAGTCAGAGCAGAAGCTTCTTGGATGAGAAGCAAAACATCCTCAAAGAATATAGTTGAAGAAAGTCCATTTGCCTCCTAAAAAAGCACCTTTGGGACCCCCAGTGATGAAGCACCCACAACTCCGGGAGGCAATGTGTTCTGATCATGCTAACAAGACATTTTATAAGCTTAGGGAGACTAGGACAAGAAAATCCTGCTGATGTTGTTACCCAATCTGGTAACAAAAGGTTCAGAAACCAAATTAAAACAAGCTTGGAGAGCAAACAGCTGCCAAAATCTTTACACACACCCCCCCCCCCCAGCTACAAGCATTCTATGATTTCAAGGCGTTCCATTGTTTAATTTTGTCGTTTGCTCTTTAGCTGCAATCAATACAGGCTGGAGGGGGTGGCTGGCAGAGATCAGAGATTTGTGGGGGAGGGAGGGGGTGTCTCTCTGGATATCCCTGTCATGCCCCAGTTGGAATATGATTCCGAGGGGGAGGATGAACAGCTGACAGGGAGTGGGAGTGTGGCTCAGGTGGCTGTGGAGGAAACTGGGGAAGGGCACAGTCCGGCTGGGCATTCAGAGGAAGACCCAGGCCCACCTCCTCTGCATCCTCGGGCACTCAGGGAGGAACATGGGTTATGGGGGAGAAAAGGGCCCTGATCCCCTTCATTAGCTGCAGCTGGGAAAACAGAATAAAGAGGGCGTTTGTGCACAGAACTTTTCAGGAAGCAAAAGGTGCATTAACTTTGTCACATCTTATCTGGGTTCTGGCGTCTGTGTGTGTTTCGTTATGTTTTGAATTCTGCCATTCCTTATCCTGCCCTTTCTCATTCATTGCTGCAGTGTGATTTGTGTTGGTTTTTATTTATAATTTATATGTACTTTGGGTTCGGACTGAATTTCTTCCCTTTAAAGACTGTTCTTGGGAGAGTTTTTTCTCCAGCTGATGATAACTGGACATTGGAGGAATTAAAGGGACTTTACCTACTTTTGTGACTTCGTTGCTTTTGTGCCACAGCCCTTTGGGTCATCACAGTCCCCTCTAAAGACAGCGCTTCCCATCCTTTCAATGACTGGCAGTTTTCCGGCTACCCTGAACAGTTCTAGTCCTGCCTTAGGCATGAAAACCATGTTAAAGTTTGCAGCGATCCAACCAGCACACACATAAACAATTCAGCAGGATTCATTTATAGAAGAAACCTCTTTATATACAATAATAGAAAGCATGATGCAAGTATACAATACTCATGCAGCTCTTGCAAGAAGCAGAAGCAACCAGAACTCAGAATCACAGAAGCTCTATATTTCTACAGCCCAGTTACCCTAAGCCACACCTAGGCTCCGAGCTGTCTGGCATGGCTCACAACAGGTGCTGTTTCTTAGTCACAAAACAGTTCCTGTTGCCTGACTTTTTGTTATGGCTATCCCAGCTCATAATTTCTTATATACTGACAAGCCAGATAAGTGACTTGGAGCCAGTCAGCCGGTTGGGAGACTTGGAGCCAGTCACCAGGAGATTGGAAGTTCTAGTCTGGCCTTAGACATGAAAGCTAGCTGGGTGACTTTGGCCCAGTCACCAGAAGACAGTGAGTTCTAGTCCTGCCTTAGGTATGAAAGCTGGTTGGGTGACTTTGGCCCAGTCACCAGGAGACGGTGAGTTGTAGTCCTGCCTTAGGCATGAAAGCCAACTGGGAGACTTGGGCCAGTCACCAGGAGACGGTGAGTTCTAGTCCTGCCTTAGGCATGAAAGCCAGATGAGTGACTTTGAGCCAGTCCGTCTCTCTCAACCCACCTCCCATGGGGTTGTTGTGGTGAAAATAGGAGGAGAAAGGTGTGTTTATGTTCTCCTCCTTGAATTGTTTGTATAAATAATAAAGTCAGGATACAAATAAATAAAAATAAAACGCCTATCAGAGCTGGCCTGTGTTCCAAGGGATTTTTTGCAACAGCTTTTATTTTATTAGTTTATCAAATTGAGAGACCGCCCATCCCTGGAGCATTTAACATTCCTGCCTGTAGAAATATTTAGCCGTCTCTCTCCCCCACTCCCCCAAGAAAGTTGTCCTTGGCTTACCCCGCCACCTCTGTTTTCCTTTCTTCCAAAATGTTGACATCTTTGTAAATCTTTTAATCTCTTTCATCTTGCATCACTGTGCATCCCTCTTCCACGTTCCAAGTTCTCCCACATGTTGTTATCGTCATCTCCTCCTTTTTTCTCTTTCTCCTTCTTTTCCTTCTCCTTTCTCCTCTTCCTCCTCTCCTTCTCTTTCTATTCTTTTTCCTCCCCTTCCCCTTCCTCCTCTTCCTCCTCCTCCTCCTTTTTCCTCTTCTTTTCCTTCTCCTCCCCCTTTCTCCTCTTCCTCCTTCTACTTCTCTTCTTTTTCCTCCCCTTCCTCCTCCTCCTCTTCTCCTTCTCCTCCTCCTCTCCTTTCTCCTCTTCTTCGTTTTCCTCCCCTTCCTCCTCTCCCCCTCCTCCTTCTCCCCTTTCTCCCTCCTCCTCCTCTTCTTCTTCTTCTTCTTCCCCCCTTTTGCAATTGAGCAACTTTTAGCATGAAATGACTAGTTTGATCCTTTTCCCGCCTCGCCTGTCCAACCCAGTAAGCTGCTTTTCCAGGAAATCAGACCCAATCACGTGTGAAAAATGTACAACCTCCCTCGTGCACACTTCTACATGTAAGCGCGTGCAAGAAAGCAGGCTGATTTCTGAGGGCTTTTTTTTCTTTGCAAAGAACCCTTCCCCTTCGGGGCTCCTGGTGGTTATTTTTAATGTTTTTTTTTAGTAGACAAGCAGGAAAATGGAGGTGAGATGCATTCTGTTATTTACGTCCGAGTGAGTTTGGCAAATTTGTGAATGGCTTTCTCCCCTGCAGGAGAATTCAGTCATTTTTTGAACTTTCTTCAGTTGTCAAAGTCTGTATTCTATAAAATATTTGGTTGGGTTTTTTTCCCCAGATGCAATAAGAAAACCCAATGGCATTTTTTTCCTTCCTTTTCCTAAAGTTTGCATACTTCCAGTCTCTTCCTCAGCTTTGTAGTTTGGGAAGACATGTGGAATAAAGGATGTGTATTGTTTACAATCCATGGTTGCCTTGGATATTGGGGGTTTTTAAGTGAGGGACTCACTGAGCAGCAATTGTGCAACCCTGGATCCAAAATGTTAAAATTAAATATTAATATTTAGCAGGAAAGAACTGGGAAATATGTGCATGGATGCAGCACTTCAGAATACAGCCTTGCTTACAACTTTTCTCCCAAAATACACAATAGAAGAGAAGAGAAGACAGGATAATATAGGAAGAGAAGAGAGGATAATATTAGAATAGAATATGGAATGCAATGGAATAGAAATCAGAATAGAATCGAATTCTTTTATTGGCCAAGTGTGATTGGATGCACAAGGAATTTGTCTTGGTGCAAATGCACTCAGTGTACATAAAAGAAAAGATACCTTTGTCAAGAGTCAAGAATCATCAGGTACAACACTTAATAATAGTCATAGGGTACAATCAGCAATCAAATCATACTAGGAAACAGTCAATAAAAATCGTAAGAATACAAGTGACAAAGTTACAGTCATACAGTCACAAGTGGGAAGAGATGGGTGAAAGGAAAGATGGGAATAAAAGTAATAGTAATGCGGACTTAGTAAATAAGTTGACAGTGTTGAGGGAATTATTTGTTTAGCAGAGTGATGGCATTTGGGAAAAAAACTGTCCTTGTGTCTAGTTGTTCTGGTGTGCACTGTTCTATAGCATCATTTTGAGGGTAGGAGTTGAAGCAGTTTATGTCTAGGATGTGAGGGGTCTGTAGATATTTTCACAGCCCTCTTGACTCATGCAGTATACAGGTCCTCCATGGAAGGCAGGTTGATAGCCGTTGTTTTTTCTGCAGTCCTAATTACTTGAGTCTGTTTTCTGTCTTGTTGGGTTGCAGAACCAAACCAGTATAGTAACCCATGTGCATTGTGAATGGAAGTGTCTCCTTTTTTAAAGAAACAGATCGTCCCTTTGCATGCTCACTCGTGCCCCTGGCTTATTTTTAGCTCAAGCCCACCCCTCAAGCCCTGTCTGCTTAAGTCTCTTGTTTGCCCAAAGTCTGCCAGGGCCAGCTGGCTGGAGTAGTAAATTATTATAATTTTTTTTTGTTTATCTGCATTTGTGTTCTGCCAGCCGTAAGAAGTTTGCAAAAAAAATTTTTTTGTCGAAGTGAGATTTGGTTATTGTCGTCCTGTGTGTTTGGGGAGTAGTTGTGGTTGTGACTTTTGAGATGTAAAAACATCCATTTCCTCCTCCTTTGTGTACGGATAGTCCTCGACTTACCACAGTTCATTTAGTGACTGTTCAAAGTTACGATGGCACTGAAAAAAGTGACTTACAGCTGTTTTTCACCCTTACGCCTGTTTCCACTGCCACGTGATCAAAATTCAGAAGCTTGGCAACTGACTCGTATTTATGACAGTTGTAAAGTCACGTGATTCCCCTTTTGAGACCTTCTGACAAGCAGTGGAAGAGCCAGAATCACTTAACAACCGTGTTACTAATTTAACAACTGCAATAATTCACTTAACTGCGGCAAGAAAAGTTGTAAAATGAAGCAAATCTCCCTTAACCAATGTCTCGCTTATAACAACGTAAATTTGGGGCTCAGTTGTCATAAGTTGAGGACTACCTGTGTTCTATTTGGCTGAGTGTGATAGACACACAAGGAATTTGTCTCCAGTCTATAAGGTCTCAGTTTACATGCAAAGCAACAGAGTAATAATCATCATCATGAAATCAAAGTAATAACAATCAAGCAAAGTCCATGGGGAAGAGCTTGGGATGACCTGGGACGTGGCACAAAGGCAACACAGTCAGATAATCAGTAGGAGTCCCTTTATTAGCTCCAACTTTGGCCCCAATGTCCTGGTTATCTTCTGGCTGGAGAAGAACTCTCCCAGGAACAGCCTTTGGCTGCAGAGAATCAAGTCCAAAACGTGGTCAACAAAAACTGTAACTATAAGTCCAATCAAGGCAAAATGAGGTAATTAGTCCGGCAGGGCAAGAGAAGGAATTCCAGATGTGAAGGAACAGCAGTAATTCAACTCCGTTGAGAGGATACCAGGAACACAGATAACCAAAGTCAACACAAGATAAACTCATGTTTGTTCCCAGAGATGCCGCTCTCAAGCTTGCACCTCTTTTAAATTTTCCTCCCAGGTGTGTCTAATGAAAAGAATCAGGGCCCTTTCCTCCCCTATAAGCCATGCAACCCATGTTGCTCTCTTCTCTGTTCCTTCCTGCATGCCCTAGGATGAAGAGGGGGTGGGCCTGGGTCTTCCTCTGAACTCCCTCTCCCTTGTTCTACCTCTTCTCTGCTCTGCCCAGCTGGATTTTGCCCTTCACCAGTTTCCTCCACAGCCAACGGTCGTCTTCGGATTCAGACTCGGAAAGGGGCATGACAGAGCCATTCACTTAATAACAGCCAAGAGTCAACAATCATGTTCTCCAATTAGAGATTTGCAGGGCAGAAATTTTGGTAGCTTAGTTATAATCTTTGCAAGATAAGAACGGAATGCACTTTTGGTTCCAAACTGCTGTGCTGTTCTTTCAAATTTCTCCTCCCCCCCCCTTCTGTTCATGGCAACTCTAAAACAAGCATAGAAATATTTTATGAGTTCAACTGTGTTACTAACTTAACACCTGAGATGATTATATAACAATCGGTGCAAGAATGGTCGTAATATGGGTCATCATTCCCTCAGCTAGTGTTTTTATTTAGCCACAGAAATTTGAGGCTAAATTGAGGACTAGTATCTTTGAAAGCCCAAACCACTCCCCAATCACCTGTGTTGCCGGTTCAGCCCAGCACCCCGGCTGAAAATCAATACGAATCCTTGTCTGCGCTTGCAAAAAAATTTACAACGTTGAAAAGCAAAGCACGAAGGGAACTCAGATTAGTTCTCGACACGGGTCCGAACAGGAAGATCTGGTTCCAGGGGGTAAAAATAAAATAAGGAGGTAGCCAATCCATCTGGATTTTCAGTCTCGGTTGTGCCAATCGGACCCAGTTTGTTGCTTTTGAAAGGACGTTTTGTACACAGTGTGTGGTGCGCACGTCGGTCTCTTCCAGCGATTTGTGCACGTTCAGTGCCCAGATGGTGCCAAAGACTTAGTGCGTGGAGGCATTCGAAGGTTTTCAGGCATGGTATATATGGTGTCCTTAGGTGACCCAGCTCTGCTTTCAGAAACCAGCCAAATTTTATAACACTTTTGTCAATATTTTCCTGGCCCTTTGTTAGATTCTGAATTATGATTGCTTCCAAGCATAAACTTTCTTTGTACCAACAAAGTTCCTAAGAATATTTTTCATTCCCTCTGTGGTGGAGAAAGGAATCAGGTGTTACCTGGAAAAATTGCGCCTTGATGATTTGTGCAGAGGATACATAGACAGACAGACAGACATACACACACACATATATATATAAAATAATTTTTTATTTTTATTTCTTACAAAAAAATTATCAAACAATAATTATCACAATTATTATTGTGTGAGCAGTGTGATCCCGTAGTGCCTTATTTTGACACAAATATGACAATCTTCCTCTTATTTAATAAGATTTGACAATCTTTTAACATTTGTATATTAACACATTTAACTTGTTAATTTATCCACCTTCATTATTCAAGGTATTATTTTTGTGTCAATCTCTATATTCTTAACCTCACTCCTTTTACTACCAGTTATATATTAATATAATCGTATTCGCCCTGTTTACCAAATTTATAGTTGTAATCTCAATTCACAAAAGTATATTAAATTATAATTTTCCATTATTTATCCCCTTTTTAATTTCTAAATATGCCACTATTATATATAAAAAATCCCCTTTCTAATTACATTTGATACAAGTACACTACTATTCATCATATTTACGTTTAGCAAAGTATGCAGTTCTAATAATAGTTTTTTTTATTAAATTAATAGCCTTTCATTATGTTATGTTTCACATTATTTTTGTGTCAGTCAAATCCCATATGTCATTTCTCTACCTACAGTAACATTCTTATTTATTACATATAACAGTTATATATCGTCACTAGTACTACACATTTCTATAAGATCATACTCTTCTTTTTATCCGTCATCTCCACAATTCAGTCTCTGACCCATAAAGCTTTCGTGGTACCGGAAAGGGTAGATGCAATCCAGAAGGACTGTAGAAATAATTAAAAAAAAAACAAACAGATTGCTTAGCACTGAGCCACCTTGTTCAAGGAGAAGGTGGGAGGAATTTGAGTCTATGTTGTATAATAAAGGTACTTGGACTCAGTCACGTTATCGAATTTTATTGTTTTATTCCAAGGTTTTCCCTTCTTGGCTTTCAACGTTCCTTCCTTCGTGTATGTGAGGATGTAATCTTTCCTCAGCTGGTATCTCTTTGAGAGCAGTACTTAGTCTGGACAACTTAGCTCTTTTCTGCTGTGAGTTGCCAGTGCTTCCACAAAAGTGCGATGTTCCACAGATTGTGTATTATTCATGAGGTTCAGCTCCTGTATGTCAGTCAGGAAATTCTCATTTTAGCTCCCCTGTGGGGTAAGAGTACTTTGAGGAAACCTCTTCTTCTATTTCTCCCTCCCTCCCTCCCTTCATCTTTCCCCTCCTCCTTCCTTTCTTCCATCCATCCATCGCTTTTCCCTTCCTCTCAACTTTCCCTTCCCTCCCTCCTTCCATCCATCCCTTTCCCCTTCCTTCCTTCCTCTCTCTCTCTCTCCTCTTCTCCTCTCCTCTCCTCTTTTCCATCTACCCACCCACCCATCAATCTTCTTCCTTCCTTCCTTCCTTCCTTCCTTCCTTCCTTCCTTCCTTCCTTCCTTCCTTCCTCCCTCCCTCCCTCCCTCCCTCCCTCCCTCCCTCCCTCAGTGCAATAAAAGTATTCAAGATTAAGAAAAAATAGTATATGGAAAATAAGGGAGAAGAAAAACCAGACTTATAAACTTCCACCCTTCTTTCCATCAGTTAATTGCCATCTTAACGCTTTCTCCTTCCTCTTTCACCGCTTCTAATCTCTAAATCACTCTTTTTCTCATTCCACAAAATGCCCACATAAAGTTTCTAGCTTTTCACAACACAAGTCTTCATCATTTTCCTCCTGACCCAACTGGTTAGCATTGCTATTTCCACGAAACCCTATCAGTTTTGCAACCCAATCTTCTGCTCTGGGTATTTCATGATTCTCCCATCTTGGTCCGTGCCCCGCAGTTCCCACCTGCATTTTGACTTCTCCATCTTTTCAACTCAAACATCCAACCCAATCCAAATAAATTTCAAGGTTCATCCCATTGCGTTTCCTGGGCATGCAAAGTCCAGTGCCTTTTATCTTAGATGTTTGTTGAGGGTTGTGTTTTCTCAGAGAGGGAAATGAATGCTAGCTCTCTCACCCTCTGGGGTTACAACATTCATAGAGACAGGACTCCGGATGGACTCCGGATAGTAATGTCCAGCAGGGCTGGATCGTGAGTGCCCCGCATGTTAGCCATGGAAGCACCGAAAATTTGCAAGGAAGGATCTTGCAATACACAGAATTTTTCTCCCACTGCTTTGCCTTCTTCTGAAAAGAGTGGCGTGTTCAAAACAAAATTGGAATCCCAGGGCAACTTCTTCCTATTTCAGGTGTCCTTTTTGGGGGATGGAGGCGTTGATTCTTATTTCAGGTGTCTTTTTTGGGATGGAGGGGGTTGGAGGGAAACTTTGAGTGATTCTCAAGAGGAGCTTGGGAGTCAGAATTTGGACCAGTTGAGTCCAAGTTTCTCCAGTGGAAGGACCGAAAAACTCAGGTCCGCCTGCTTACAATTCCAGGATGCGATTCGGACTCTGAACACTCTGCAGACCAACGCCAGCTACCTGGAACAGGTGAAGCGAGAACGGGGAGACCCCCAGCTGCAATTGCAAGCGATGGCTGGGTTCTTGGAACGGACTGGCTTGAAGGTAAATGAGTTTTTTTCCCATAAAGTTTTTTTATTTTAAATAAATATACATCAATATTATTATATGAACAGTGTGGCGTCTGGGTAGCATTCATTGTGACACAAAATAATATTAGTACAAATGAAAGTTACTACATGAATCAAACTTACATGGTTCTAATGTTGTTATATATATTCGTATCAGCACATAATTCTTCATTCTTCAGTTATTCAACATTTAGGATCCTTCTTATAATAATAATACCTAATACACCCTTTTTCAAAATCTGGTCATCACTTCTAACTCTCACTTTAAATGTGTTGTGCAAAAATATGTCTAACAATATTCTCCCTAGTCCTAATTTCTTTATTCTAATTCTTAGTACAGCCAAACTTTTTTTTCTAAAATCCTTTCTATCCATCATCACTTATTCTCTTAGAAGTTTCACTTCTCTTTTTAACTCGCCTCCTGTATTTCTCCCTTGGGTCCTTATCTACATCTTAAATCATTTGTTTTTTGAATTTGGGGCAGGGGCTTCCCTCATTCATGGGGTGGGGAAGTATTTGGGAATCCCATTTTTGAGGGTCTCGTGCCTTTTGGGGGGGGGGTGAGCGGAGGCAGGGTGCGGTCTACCCATCCTGGATTCCTGGTACAGGGTCACGATGCCAAAAGCAAAAACTGATCAGAGTTTTGTCCAGCAGGTTGAAGACCTGGATCAACTCAACATCATTCATGTCACTGGGACAAAGGGCAAGGTAAGGTGGGAGGGCTTCAGGGGTTGAAGACTTTTTAAAACTTTATCAGTGACGAGTAGCAACAAACATGACGTCTGTGATAATCCTGTACGGGATTGTGGACATTATTGTGTTTCAAATAAATAAAACAAGGGAAGGAGAAAAGGGAGGGAGGGAGGGAAAGAAGAAGGGGAGGGAGAAGGAAGAGGAAGAAGCAAGGAAAGAGAAGAGAAAGGAAGGAAAAGAGGAGAGGAAAAGGACAAAGGAAAGGAGAAGGAGAGGGCGAAGGAAGGAAGAGGAAGGGAAAAAGGAAAGGAAAGAAGGAGAAGGGAAAGGAAGGAAGAAGAAGGGAGAAGAAAGGAAAGAAGGAAGGAGAAGAGGAAGGAAAGGAGAGGAAAAACAAAGGAAGGAAGGGAAGGCAAAGGAAGGAGTGAAGGAGGAGGGAGAAACAAGGAAGGAAAGGAGAGGAAAAGAATGAATGAAGGAAGGATTGGGAGAAGGAAGAAGGAATAGGAGAAGGAAGAGGGAGAAGCAAGGAAGGGAAGGAGGAAAGGGAAGGAGAGGGAAAAAGGGAAGGGAGGGAAGGAAGGAGAATTCAGTTCTTACAGTTATTAAATCTGGAACATGAGGAAATAACATTGCTCTGCTCCCGTGACCCATTTTTACCATTAGAAGACATTTGCAGAACTGATCGAGAATAATTCTCAAATCCATTCCTTGACACCAAAGTTTGCACATTCACGTAAATATCTGGAAGGGACAACATCTGACAGAGAACTATAGAGAAGATGGTTGGGGGTAGACGACGAAACTATTTTTAAAATTAATTCAGGGTATGAAGTGAAGGGATCGGCAACCTACGGCCCTCATGGGCCCTTCAAGCCTCTTGGCCCAATTTTCAAAATTCTTGTTAGCGATTGATTCAGCTGTTGAGGGGAAAAGAGGTTGGACCAGATGATGGGCAGCCTGAATTCCTTCCTGGCTTGAGTGGGGGCTGATATTTCCCCCCTCCCCCTTTTTTAACCCATTAGGGCTCGTCGTGCGCCTTCACGGAACGGATTCTGCGCAACTACAATTTAAAGACCGGTTTTTACAGGTAAACGTCTTTATGGGCTGTTTGGGGCTTAGATTATCTTTTATTCTAGCTGGAAAATTAGCTAGAAACTGAGTGTATTGGGACTATCTTTGCTTCCTTTTGCCAAAGTCATTTTTCTTTTATTTGCAGGCCTTTGATCTTCTCCTTTTCCTTCTCCTACTCCTCCTTCCCCCTCCTCCTCTTCTTTTCTCCTCCTCCTCAACCATCTTCTTCTCCTCTTCTTCTTCTCCTTCTCCTTCTTCCTCTTCTACTTCCTCCTCTTTTCTCCTCCTCTTCCTCAATCACCACCACCTCTTCTTCCTTTCTTTCCTTCCTTCCTTCCTTCCTTCCTTCCTTCCTTCCTTCCTTCCTTCCTAACTTCCTTCCTTCCTTCCTCCCTCCCTCCCTCCCTTCCTTTCTCCTTCCCCTATTCCTCCTCCTGTTCACTTTTAAAACCTCCATCAATTGTCCAGCTGATGCAAACATAAAAAATCACTTCTAATATTATATCCAAAAAGAAAACACCATTTTGCACAGTTGTTGCAGTTATGTCTCTGGAACTTTTTCCGGTTTCCTGGCACTCTAGATTTTTTTTTTCCAAGCTGGTGAACAAGGGTGCCTGACTAAGCAGGCCTTTGGTCTCAGCTGGCACAATCTCTCTAAAAAATGGAATAAAATGCAAGCAGAGGACTACGCACTTAAAAAGCTCTGCTTCCTTTTAAAAATCAAAGTTCAAACCGCATTAATTGGACCTTGAATTGTTATTAATCCTCATTTGATTTCCGGAAGGTAAACAGAATTCAGTCTGTTGTAAAATTCCGCTTTCAAAACTGGCTGAGAGGTGATTGGAGGAGTTTTGCTGACTTCCTTACATTTAACAAATATCTTCACTGGTCTAGGATTTCTGTGTTCGATCCTAGTGTGGTGGCCGTTCATAATTTGATCTAAGTAATCCTGGCTCTGGTTTCTTTCCCCCAAGTTCACCCCATCTGGTTCAAGTCCGCGAGAGGATTCGCATTAACGGCCAGCCCATCAGCCAAGAGCTGTTTAGCAAATATTTCTGGCAGGTGTATAACCGATTGGAGGAGACTAAGGTAAGTTTTGGTGTCTTCTCTTAAGAAACGAGCGGGCAGAGATGGCCCTTGATGAGATGGTGGAGTTGGGACGAAGAAATGGAAGGAAGAGACAAGCAAAATGCCCCTCCAATTTTTCCAACCTTTTCCTGAGTTTTTCTGGCCTTGGTGGATAGAAAAATATCACCATCTCCATGCTTAGAAATTAGAAGCTCAACTATTTGTAAGACTTGATGAGAGGCACATTCCAGAAATCAAAAGAGGTTCATTTAGACCAAACCTAGATTTTTATTTTTTAAAATTTATTGAATAAACATTAAAAACATTTGAACACAGAGCGACTTTCTTTGCCATTATTTTGTCCATACAAGCTATAGTATATAGAGATACACATAACAGTTGATTTCCTTTTTTCCTTATGTTATTAATTTAGTGCTAGCTGCTTATTATTTCTATTTATATACATATTTACAACCGTCTTTTATACTCATACATTCGTATCATCTCGTATTTGTCCATTACATTCCATTCTCTTTGGTTTACAAAACTTTAACTTTCATTCCTATAAAGTGTCAACCCTTTCTCTCTTTTTCCTTGACTCTAGCCACTGATACATTTTACTCCAGACTTCATTTATTTATTTATTTAAATTTATATACCGCCCCCCTCTCCCAAAGGGACACGGGGCGGTGAACAGCCAAGATAAAATACACGTATAAAAATACATATACAATATTTAAAAATTAAAAGAATTAAATACGTTGGCCCTTTCAAAAGATTAAAAATAAGGGAATTAAGAAAGTTAAAACCCAATTAAAAGCTCTAAAAACCCTTAGGCCAGACCGGCTTGCTGAAATAAATGAGTTTTCAACGCACGGCGGAAGGTCAGGAGATCAGGGATGGTCCTCATCTGCGGGGATAATTCGTTCCAGAGAGAGGGTGCCCCCAATGAGAAGGCCCGCATCCTCGGGGTCGCCAGCTATTCAGCCAGCGGCACCCCGAGGAGGCCGACTATGGGAGCATATCGGTTGGCGGGAAGCCGATAATGGCAGGAGGCGGTCTCGCAAGTATCCTGGTCCCGAGCTATGGAGCGCTTTAAAGATAATGACTAAGACCTTGAAGCGCACCCGGAGGGCCACCGGGAGACAATTCAGCTCGCGCAGAAGTGGCGTAACATGGGAGCCCCGAGGAGCCCCCAATACCACCCGCGCGGCCGCATTCTGCACCAGCTGGAGCCTCCGGATGCTCTTCAAAGGCAGCCCCATGTAGAGAGCATTGGCATAGTCTAGGCGGGAGGTTATAAGGGCGGAAGTGACCATGCGAAGCGCATCCCGATCCAAAAAGGGCCGCAACTGGTAGATCCTACGGACCTGGCCAAAAGCCCCCCTGGCGACGGCCGCCACATGGTCTTCCAATGACAGCCGCACATCCAGGAGGACACCTAGATTGCGGGCCCTCTCTGTGGGGGCAAGAATTTCCACCCCTCACAGCCAGCGATGGAACCAGCTGGCTGTACCGGGGTGCCGGGAAGCACAGCCACTCAGTCTTAGATGGGTTGAGCTGAAGCCTGTTCCGCCCCATCCAACACCGCACGGCCTACAGGCACCCGGTCATCACTTCGACGGCTTCATCGGGGTGGCCCGGGGTAGAGATGTACCGTTGAGTGTCATCAGCGTACTGATGGAACTCTACCCCAAAGCCACGGATGATCTCACCCAGAGGCTTCATATAAATGTTGAACAAAAGGGGCGAGAGCACCAACCCTTGAGGCACCCTGCAAACCAGGGGCCTCGGGACTGACCTCTGCCCCCCTGCCAACACGAATGCCCCCCACTCCCAACCCCTCCAGCTGCTGCAATAAGATACTGTGGTCGACAGTATCGAAAGCCGCCGAGAGATCTAATAGGACCAGGACAGAGGAATAACTTCTGTCACGGGCCCTCCAGAGATCATCCACCAATGCGACCAAAGCCGTCTCCGTGCTGTGCCCGGGCCTGAAGCTCGATTGGTGTGGATCCAAATAGACAGCTTCATCCAAGTGCTGGGGAAGCTGTCGTGCCACCACACTCTCAACAATCTTCGCCACAAAACGGAGGTTGGAGACGGGACGATAATTAGATAACAAAGTTGGGTCCAGGGACGGTTTCTTGAGGAGGGGTCTCACCACCGCCTCTTTCAAGGCGGTGGGCAGATATCCCTCACTCAAGGAAGCGTTAATAATACCCTGAAACCAACCTCATGTCACCTCCCGAATGGCCAACACCAGCCAGGAGGGACACGGGTCCAATAAACATGTGGTAGCATTCAGGCCCCGCAGCAATCTGTCTACGTCTTCGGGGGTCACAGGATCAAACTCTTCCCAAATGACCTCTCCAAATTCTGCCCCCGACCCCCCCACCCAGAGTTGCCCATTCACAATCCAACCCGTCCCGGATCTGAGTGATTTTATCCAGCAGGAAATTCGAAAAGTCCTCAGACCATCCCTGCAAGGGGTCCTCCCGCGCTCCCCCTTCCAGGAGGGAGCGGGTCACTCTAAACAGGGCGGCCGGGCGGTTTCCTGCGGACGCAATAAGGGTGGAAAAGTGAGAATGCTTTGCCACCCTTATCACCACTAAATAGGTCTTAATATAAGACCGTAATAGTGTTCGGTCGGGTCCAGAGCGTGTAGTCCTCCAAATACTCTCCAGGCGTCTTTTCCGGCGCTTCATCTCCCTCAGCTCCACGGAGAACCAAGGGGCCGAGCGAGAGCGGCGCCAGGTCAGAGGCCGCAAGGGCACGACCCGGTCTAGGGCCCCAGCCGCCACCCTGTCCCAGGTGGCGACCAGGTCCTCAACCGAGTCGTGTGCTCAAACGTCGAGACATGGCCCAAGCTCCATCAGGAACCTATCTGGATCCATCAGGCGCCTGGGGCGGTACCAACGTATTTTCATAATACTCTGTCTCACCCTTATCCTTGATTTCTAAAGTTAGTCTGTCCATCTCTGCACAGACTAATACTTTCCTTATTATTTCACTTTATGTAGGGGTATCTTCATTCTTCCAGTTTGGGCATACACCAATCTCGCAGCTGTTATTATATGTAACATTAAATATATTGTTCCTTTAATGTATTTCTTATTAATAATTCCCAGTAAAAACGTTTCTGGTCTGAACTCTATTTTCTGGTTAACCATCTCTTCTATCCAAACCTTTATTTTTCACCATTATTATTGTTTTAATACATTTCCACCACATACGATAATAGGTCCCTATCTCTATGCTGCATTTCCAACGATTTGGTGATATACTTTTACTCATTTTGGCCAATGTAGTTGGAGGAAGATGCCATCTGTAAAACATTTTATGTTTTACATAAACATTTTATGACAGAACCTAGATTTT
This sequence comes from Bungarus multicinctus, assembly GCA_023653725.1. Taxonomy (NCBI): domain Eukaryota; kingdom Metazoa; phylum Chordata; class Lepidosauria; order Squamata; family Elapidae; genus Bungarus; species Bungarus multicinctus. The sequence goes on along the minus strand of CM042845.1, from coordinate 18,093,407 downwards.
GATAGTGACCAGTGGAATGTGGGTTTGAGACCTTGATTGTCCATTGCTCACATTCAGATCCTCCTAACCCCCTTGGTTGATCTTCTCAGGACTCCCATCATGCTTCCATGCCTGCCTACTTCAGGTTCCTTACGATCATGGCTTTCCACGTCTTCCTGCAGGAGAAGGTATGTTGGACCTCAAAAGTACCTTTTATAAAATTGGGAAAGATAGATGTGCTTGGGTAACATAGGTGTTGTGGTTTGCTGGCAGTAGGTGCAGACGGCTGAGGTCTCGGATGAGGGGCCTGCGTGTGATGCAGGGATGGGGCCAGGACCTTCAGGGAGTGGAGTGCTGTCTTCAGAGATTGTGGAGGCTGGCAGCAGTGATGAAGAGGCCCCCAAGGAGCCTGTGCCCAGTGCGCATGTGCGCAGGGCTGCTTTAAGGAAAGAGCAGCTGCAGCAACACAGGCAACTCGGGAGTAAGGCTGCAAGGTAATGGCCCCTCCCTTAAGAGATAAAAGCCAGCTGAGAAACCGGAGTTCTTTGCAGGAAGCAAAGAAGTTCTTGACCTTCAAGCCTTGTGGATGTTTGGAGTATCTTGGTTGATGTTTGGAGACTCTTTGTGTTTGAAATATTTCTTAGTAATTTTATCTAGTGTTCTTGGCAGCCTTGCATAACCTTGGCAAAGCTCGTTCTTATCAGAGACAATTAGTTTTAATAGCCTTTTAACCGTGAAGGAATGGAATTCGTAAAGAATCATTAAAAGGTTTTGCTGTTACCTCTGCTTCATGTTTGTTTCCTTGGAACAAGGTTTGGGTCAGAACAATAGATGATTGTCCAGATGTTGATGATCTGCAGAGTCCAACATCTGGAGATTCGCAGGGAATCCACCTCAGCCCCAAATTGAATTGAACCCAAACTCGATGCTTCCGTGTAGTTCTCTTGATAAAGACACAGTTTGGACGATCCCTTTAGAAGATCTAAAAATAGAAAAGTCAACTCTATAAAATCTCTCTTGCGGCTCTATTTGAACGGACCCTGGTTGGGTTTTAAATAAATTAGTTCATTCTTAAAGACAAAAATATGACAGTGTGCAATGCCTATATCCGCAGCCAGCCAGGCAATCCCATCCATGGAGGGTTGCTAGGATCTACAATCTGGAGGACCCAAAACCCTCTTGGATCAAATGAGACCATGAGCTATTTTCTGTCTTCTTCCCAGGTTGACTTGGCGGTTATAGAAGTCGGCATTGGGGGCGCCTACGATTGTACAAACATTGTCAGGTAAGGAGGTCGAACTCCTGGGTACTTCATCACTAGGCCTCAATTGGTTATTCAGAAACGGTTGTGTTTGGTGGACATCTATTCTTCTCTTGATGGCTTTCAAGAATCTCACTTTCCCTCCTCGGAGAGTGAAAGTATTAGTACCGCTTTATAATGCCTTAGTAAGGCCACACCTGGAATAGTGCATCCAGTTTTGGTCACCACATTACAGAAAAGATGTTGAGACTTTGGGAAAAGTGCAAAGAAGAGCTACTAAATCTAGAGACTAAACTATATGAAGAACAGTTGCAGAGTTTGGGTATGGCTACTCTAGAGAAAAGAAGGATTAGGGGACATGATAGAGCATTCCAGTATTTGAGGAGCTGCCCCAAAGAGGGAGGAGGTCAATTTATTTTCCAAAGCACCGGAAGGCCAGACAAGAAACAACGTATGGAAACTAATCAAGACGAGAAGCAACCTGGAATTAAGGAGAAACTTCCTAATAGTGAGGACAATTAACTTGTAGAACAGATTGCTTTCAATTAAATCTCAAGCCAAACTTCCAAAACTTCAAAAGGATTTATTGGAAGTTAACATGTCTGGCACTGCCTGGGTGTAGCGGACTCTGAGGCACATCATTCATTCATTGTCACCCTTGACCCTGGTTTTCCCCACCCCCTGGGTGTATCATAATTCATATTCTCCAATGGGACACATCCATAGCCCAGAGTCATCAGTCATGCTCTCCAGTTAGAATTTTGCACAGCAGAAACTTCAGTCACCTAGTTATTATCTTTGAAAACATTTATGGAATGCACTTTCGATTTGCAAGCAAACCCCTTTCCGCTGCTCCCTTTCTGTTGGCAACTCTAAAAAGACCATAGAAATGTTTTATGAGTTGATAGTGCATGCTCCATCACTCAAGGTTTTTAAGAAAAGACAACCCTTTGTCTGAAATGAGTATAGGGTCTCTTGCTTGAGCAGGGGGTTGGATTAGAAGATCTCCAAGATCCTTTCCAGCTCTAGTTTGATTGATTGATTGATTGATTGATTGATTGGTCTTCTTCTCCTTGTCTTTGTCTTCTTTGTAGGAAACCAATAGTCTGTGGGGTTTCCTCCTTGGGCATTGACCATACCAGCATCTTGGGAGACACCATTGAGAAGATAGCTTGGCAGAAAGGCGGCATCTTCAAGGTAGATCTTTGGAGGAATCTTCTCCCTCCACCTTCATGTTATTAAGATGGATGTGGGCAGCTTGATGAGAAACCTCGAGACCCCTTGGCTCTCTAGAAAGAAAATCCTTCTAAATTTAAATAAGCAGTTTTGACCCTGGCTTAATTTCTTTTAAGAACTAAAAGATTCCTCTACATCATTTGCATGTTTTGTGTTCATGGACTACAAACTGTTTTTTGCAATAATACACAAGTAGTCCTTGGAGTGGCCTAGAGGGGGAGCTCTCGCCTCACAATTGGGAGGCTGTGAGCTCAATCCCAGGTAGAGGCAGATTTCTCTCTCTGGGCATGATGAGGATATCTCTGCTGAAACAAAACTCCGTCCTGGCAACAGGAAGGGCATCCGGCCAGTAAACACTCAGCTCCGTTCAGTTGCCCAGACTCCACCCCGATGCAAGGGGTTATGGGGTTGTTAAAAGGGGATGATGATGATGATGATACACGTAGTCCTTGACTTACAACAGTTCATTTAGTGACTGAAGTTACAATGGCACTGAAAAACGTGATTTATGACCATTTTTCACACTTACGGCTGTCACAGCAGTTTTGACTGCAATTTTCCATTTTGTCTTTCTGGAGGAAGTGGTTTGAAGGGACCTAGCAATAGCAATAGCCCTTAGATTATATACCGCTTTACAGCCCTCTCTAAAGCGGTTTACAGAGTCAGCCTCTTGCCCCCCCAACCATCTGGGTCCTCATTTTATCTCCCTCGGGAGGATGGAAGGCTGAGTCAACCTTGAGCCTGGTGAGAATTGAACTGCTGGCAGCCAATAGTCAGCAGAAGTAGCTGTCAGAGTTTCAGAAAAACCCAACTCCAATTAAAAACTCCGAGACAGGCATTTTCTCAAAGTTTCCTTTTATTAGAGTAGTTATACTCTTAGAGTAGTTATACTCTAATAAACACATCTGGGGAATCCTGAATCTGAAAGTTCCAGGTTTTCCTTGCAATAAGTAAAAAAATTATAAATCCACCCCCTGCACCCCTTATGGCATCACATGCCCTAATCACCATCTGTCCCAACTTGAGATGTCCTTTCAACCAGGTGCAGAAATAACATGACCTTGACTTAGAAGAAGAATGCTATTCTGTCTAACCACATACGCTTCATGAAATTCCCCCCTCCCATCTTCCCATGCTCAAGAATGTGGCAGTGTGGAAGCGTCTGGTGCTAATATGGCTTCCAAAGCTGACCGTAGCCTGCAGGACTGCACTCTAACCACTGTGCCACCGCAGCTCATAAATTGCATTAAGCGCCCTTTTAAAATTTGTACCGTAAGAAAAATGGACACTGCTAAGCTAGATTGTGCTGTTAAACAAAATAGAAGCCAATATTTTATCTATTTGCTTACAAAATGTGTAAACAGCCTCCATCCCAAAAAGTCTCCGGGCATCCCACAAACAGTAGGATACTCAAAGAATCCAGTTTTCCCTCAGTGGGTCTTCTGAACCACCTTCCAGGACAGCCCCACAGGGAGCGCATTGTAGTAGTCCAGTCACCAGGTGATCAGGAGTTTTCTTACCTGTTCCAGGAGCAGAAAACTTCCTCTTCAGCCTTGTAAAGCACTTATCTTTTTTTTTAATTTATAAAAATACTTTATTAAACACATTTATGCAAATACAATAAAACCAAACATTCTGCTTATCACAACGTAAGCAAGACAGTGTTCACTCAATCTGACATCTCTCAAATTATGTAGAATAATCATTCACACTTATTGCATTAATATATAGCACAAAGTTTCATCTAATTATATATTACAAACATTGTTACATGTAGTGTTGCCAATTTCTGTCATACCTTTTTATTTGATTTTGTTTTGTTCCTTTCATGTCTACCTTCCAACTAACTGTACCAAAAATTCCAGATCTCTGACTCCTCTTTGTTTTTAAGTTCCATTGACAACCTGTCCATTTCTGCACATTCCAAAGTTTTCTTTATAATCATGAAGTCCGGGGGAGTATTTTCACATTTCCAATTTTGGGCAAAGGCAAACCTTGCTGCTGTTAATATATGGAGTATGACATATAATATTTTTACTGATTTTTGGTTTTAAAATTCCTAATAAAAATATCTCTGGTTTCCATTCAGTTTTAAGTTTTGTAATTTCTGCTAGCCAGTTTCTAATTTTCCGCCAATATTTTTTTTGCTTTTGGGCAGGTCCACCGCATATGATAGTAGGTTCCCTGCTCATAGCCACATTTCCAACAGCTTGCCGAATTATTGGGAAAAACATTTTTGCAAGTCTTGCTGGTGGTAAGAAAGCACTTACATTATCTAAATATTTCTATATCTGTATCTTATCTTTCAGCCTGGTGTGCCAGCATTCACGGTTCCGCAGCCGGAAAGACCGTTAGAAGTCCTGAAACAAAGAGCTGAAGAATGCCAGGTAAGGTTTCCTTGAACTCCCCCAATTTTCTTCTAGAAGATTTTCGTGGAAGACCGAGCCCTGAAGTAGCTGGTGGTGGTAGAAGCCACACAACGGACAACTTACACACAAAGGTAGACAGTCCAGAGCTGGTTTTTTTATTTTTAAAATTGTTTATTGAATAAAAACATTAAAAACAATGAACATGATGAAATCGTCCTGACAAACCTATTTGTCATACATATCTATTGTGGATAGCATATAATACAAATTTACATAATATATACATTTATACATTACAGCAATTTTCCATATTTCTAATCTTTTATCTTAACATCCTTTTCTTATTTTAATTTTAAGTCCTTCATTTTTCCCCATCATGGATGAAACTTGTCCCATATTTTATAGTATTCAGTCTCATCCTTATTTTTTATTTCCAACATTAGTTAATCCATTTTGGTGCATATCTGCATCTTATTAATTATCTCAGTTTCATCGGGAATTTCCTTAACTTTCCACTTTTGAGTATAAACTAATCTTGCTGCGGTAATCAGGTGTATTATTACAGATACATTAGTTCCTTACTGTATCTCTCCAGAGTTGTTGAATCTACTTTCCCAGGACTTTGATCTTCCATGTAGATCAGGGGTCTCCAACCTTGGCCACCTGAAGATTTGTTGACTTCAACTCCCAGAATATCCCAACCAGCGCAGCACGTTCTGGGAGCTGAAGTCCGCAAGTCTTGGCCAAAATTGGAGACCCCTGACGTAAATGACATTTAAGATAAGCTAATGAAGGCACACACACAAATAATTGCCTTTCTGCAGAAGACAAGAAGCAATGAATGGAAACTAACCAAGGAGAGAAGCAACCTAGAACTCTAGAGAAATTTCCTGACAGAACGATTAACCAGTGGAACTGCTTGCCACCAGAAGTTGTGGATGCTCCAACACTGGAAGTTTTTAAAAAGATGTTGGATAATCATTTGTCTGAAGAGGTCTTGTAGGGTCTTCTGCTTGAGCAAGGGTTGGACTAGAAGGCCCCTTCTAACTCTGTTACATTGCCATGGCGATGCAGTGGTTAGAATTACAATACTGCAGCCTTAATTCTGCTGACTGCCAGGAGTTTGATCCCGACCGTCTTCAAGGTTGAGCTGGAAGGGGTCTTGGAGGTCTTCTAGTCCTGCCCCCCGGTTTTCAGGCTGCCGGCGGAGCTTTTATTCTATGGAGCAAATTCATTCTTGGGTCTCTTTTCTCTTCTGCAGTGCCCGCTTCTTCTCTGCCCTGACCTGGATGCCTTCGAAGGCGACGACAAGCTCCTTCAACTCGGCTTAGCCGGTGACCATCAACGGTCCAACGCTGCTTTAGCCCTCCAACTGTCCCACACGTGGCTGGGCCGTTGTGGGTATCTGGGTAAGGGAACACAGAGAGAGAGAGAGAGAGAGCCCGGTTCGCTTGTTCTTGGCAAGGTGTCCTCCTGCCAACCCTTCCCAATCGTCATCCCCGTTACTCAAAGTTGAGCTGGAGTTGGGTGGAGAAGGTTGATGCCCCACAGATCAAAAGTGTCCATAGCACCATCTTGAATAGAGGAAGGAGGTTCCCTGATTTATTTATTTTTTTTTTATTTTTTTATTTATTACATTTATATACCGCCCTTCTCCCGAGGGACTCAGGGCGGTGAACAGCTCATCTAAAAACCCCACAAATACAAAAGTTAAAAAATAATTAAATATTAGAATTAGCTGCAATTAGAAAAACCCCCCCCCCACCCTTAAAACCCAATTTAAATTAAAAAGGAGATCAAAATTTAAAATCATTCTTTCAGCCCAGGCCGGCCTGCTCAAAGAGCCAGGTCTTTAACGCGCGCCTGAAGGCCCTCAGGTCCGTGCCGGTACGAAGTTCCGGTGGCAGAGTATTCCAGAGGGCGGGGGCACCCACAGAGAAGGCCCTACCCCTTGGCGCCGCCAGACGACACATAGCGGCCGACGGCACCCGGAGCAGTCCCTCCCTGTGGGAACGCACCGGCCTGTTGGAGAACGTTGGTAGAATGCAATCCTGAAGATAACCTGGTCCCATGCCATGGGTCGCCCTAAAGGTCAAAACTAGAACCTTAAAGCGAACCCGGAGAGCCATCGGCAACCAATGCAGCTCGCGCAGGAGAGGCGTCACATGGGCGCTACGCGACGCCCCCATAATCACCCTCGCGGCTGCATTTTGCACCAACTGGAGTCTCCGGATGCTCCCCGCAGGGAGCCCCATGTAGAGGGCATTACAATAGTCCAGGCGAGAGGTGACAAGGGCCTGAGTGACCGTGCGCAGGGCGTCCCGATCCAGGAAGGGCCGCAACCGGTAGATCCGACGGATCTGATGAAACGCCCCCCTGGAGACGGCCGCGATGTGATGTTCAAACGACAGCCGTACATCCAGGAGGACTCCCAGGTTGCGAGCCCTCTCTGTGGGGGGCAGAACCTCCCCCCCAATAGCCAGCGTAGGTGTCAGCCGGCTATATCGGGGCGCCGGAAACCACAGCCACTCGGTCTTGGATGGGTTGAGCCGAAGCCTGTTCCCGCCCATCCAGTCCCGCACGGCCTCCAGGCACCTAGACATAGTCCCCACAGCATCGTTGGGGTGGTCCGGAGTGGAGATGTACAGCTGGGTGTCATCTGCATACAGATGACATCTCACTCCAAGACCACGGATGATCTCGCCCAACGGCTTCATGTAAATGTTGAACAGGAGGGGAGAAAGGACCGACCCCTGAGGCACCCCACAAACCAGGGGCCTAGAGGTGGACCTCTCCCCCCCCGCCAACACAAATTGCGAACGGTCAGAGAGGAAGGAGGAGAACCATCGGAGGACGGTTCCACCAATCCCCAACCCCTCCAACCGTCGCAATAAGATACTATGGTCGATAGTATCAAAAGCCGCCGAGAGATCTAATAGGACCAGGACAGAGGAGAACCCTCTGTCACGAGCCCTCCAGAGATCATCAACCAACGCGACCAATGCCGTCTCAGTGCTATGTCCAGGCCTGAAGCCCGATTGGAACGGATCGAGGTAAGTTGCTTCCTCCAGGTACTGGGGGAGCTGACGTGCCACCACACTCTCAACAACCTTCGCCACGAAGGGAAGGTTGGAGACTGGACGATAGTTGTTTAAAATAGCTGGGTCCAGGGAAGGCTTCTTGAGGAGGGGGCGCACCACCGCCGCCTTCAGGGCGGTAGGGAGCACCCCCTCTCTCAAAGAAGCGTTGACAATCCCCTGGAGCCAGCCTCGTGTCGTCTCCCTGGCAGCCGAAACCAACCAGGAAGGACACGGGTCCAATAAACAGGTGGTGGCATTCAGACCCCCCAGCAACCTGTCCACACCCTCAGCGGTCACAGGATCGAACTCCCCCCAGATAACACTCTCAAGACCTGCCCCGGACACCTCCCCCGGGACCACCCAATTGGAGTCGAGCCCTTCCCGAATCTGAGCGATTTTATCATGCAGAAATCGGGAAAACTCCTCTGCTCTACCCTGCAAGAGGTCATCCCGCGCTCTCGGCTCAAGTAGAGAGCGGGTCACTCTAAACAGGGCGGCAGGCCGATTTTCTGCTGATGCAATGAGGGCGGAGAAATACGAAGATTTCGCCGCCCCTATCGCCACAAGGTAAGTCTTAATATGAGATCTCACCTGTGTTCGGTCAGACTCAGAACGGCTCGCCCTCCAAATGCCCTCAAGACGTCTTTTTCGGCACTTCATCTCCCGTAGCTCCTCCGTATACCACGGAGCCAAATGGGATCTGTGCCGAGTCAGAGGTCGCATAGGCACAACTCGCTCTAGGGCCCCGGCGGCCAACCCCTCCCAGGTGGCCACCAGGTCCCCAGGCGAGCTGAGAGCCAGAGATTCAGGAAATGGCCCAAGCTCCCTCTGGAACCGATCCGGATCCATTAGGCGCCTGGGGCGGAACCATCTAAGTGGCTCCGCCTCCCTGCGGTGGGGGGTAGCGGAACAGAAATCCAGCCTCAGGAGGGAATGATCTGTCCATGACAAGGGTGTAATAACTAAATCCCCCCAATTACAGTCATTCAACCACTGCCCAGAGACAAAAATCAGGTCCAGCATGTGACCTCCCATGTGAGTGGGGGCAGAAACTAACTGGGTCAGGTCCATGGCCGTCATGGAAGCCAAGAACTCCCGGACCAACCCCGAGGTTTCACCGAGCGATGGCAGGTTGAAATCCCCCATGACTAAAAGCCTTGGGGTCTCAACCGCTCAATTTAGATTTATAGTTCACTTTTCCAGATACCGGTGAGCTGAAGGACTCATGGCGAACTTCTGAAGCTCCATCAAAGAGAGTTCCCTGCTTGGCTCCTGCTTTTAAGCTGGACCAGCCCATGGTACAAGGTAGGGGGCCTTCTCATGATGTATCATCTCTTTCTTAGCTACCTTATGTTTCTTATTACTTGTCTTCTCCTTCTCCTCCTTCTCTATCTTCTCTTTCTTGTTATATATTTCCTCCTCCTCTATCTGCTCTTTCTTATCTGTATGTTTCTTATTAACTGTCTTCTCCTTATCTGTCGTCTTGTTGCCTTCCTCCTCCTCTATCTTCCTTATTATATACTTCCTCCTCCTCTTCTATCTTCTTACCTACTTTATATTTCTTATTCTGTCTTTTCCTCCTTATTTGTCTTCTCTTTCTTGTTACCTATTTCCTCCTCCTCTTCCTCCATCTTCCTTGTTATATACTTCCTCGTCCTCGTCCTCCTCTTCTATCTTCTTATCTACCTTATGTTTTTTATTATCTATCTTCTTCTTATTTGTCTTCTTTCTTGTTACCTATTTCCTCCTCCTCCTCCTCCATCTTCTCTTCCTTGTTATATACTTCCTCATCCTCTTCTATCATCTTATCTACCTTATGTTTCTTATTATCTGTTTTCTCTTTCTTGTTACCTATTTCCTCCTCCTCCATCTTCTCTTCCTTGTTATATACTTCCTCTTCCTCCTCCTCCTCTTCTATCTTCTGCTTATCTACCTTATGTTTCTTATTATCTGTCTTCTTTTTCTTGTTACCTACTTCCTCCTCCTCCTCTTCCTCCATTTTCTCTTCCTTGTTATATACTTCCTCGTCCTCGTCCTCTTCTATCTTCTTATCTACCTTATGTTTCTTATTATCTGTTTTCTCTTTCTTGTTACCTATTTCCTCCTCCTCCATCTTCTTTGTTATATACTTCTTGTTCCTCCTCTTATCTATCTTATGTTTCTTATTATCTGTCTTCTCCTTATCTGTTTTCTCTTTCTTGTTACCTATTTCCTCCACCTCCTCCTCCATTTTCACTTCCTTGTTATATATTTCCTCTTCTTCCTCTTCTTATCTACCTTATGTTTTTTATTCTGTCTTCTCTTTCTTGTTACCTATTTCCTCCTCCTCCATCTTCCCTTCTTTGTTATATACTTCTTCTTTCTCCTCTTATCTACCTTATCTTTCTGTCTTCTCCTTATCTGTCTTCTCTTTCTTGTTACCTACTTCCTCCTCCTCCTCTTCCTCCATCTTCTCTTCCTTGTTATATACTTCCTCGTCCTCTTCTATCATCTTATCTACCTTATGTTTCTTATTATCTGTTTTCTCTTTCTTGTTAACTATTTCCTCCTCCTCCATCTTCCCTTCTTTGTTATATACTTCTTCTTTCTCCTCTTATCTACCTTATCTTTCTGTCTTCTCCTTATCTGTCTTCTCTTTCTTGTTACCTACTTCCTCCTCTTCATCCATTTTCTCTTCCTTGTTAGATACTTCCTCTTCCTCCTCCTCTTCTTCTATCTTCTTTTTATCTACCTTATGTTTCTGATTATCTGTCTTCTCTTTCTTGTTACCTATTTCCTCCTCCTCTTCCATCTTCTCTTCCTTGTTATATACTTCTTTTTCTGCCTCCTCTTCTTATCATCTGTTGTCTTTTTCTCCTTATTATCTATCTCCTCCTCCCATCCATCCATCTATCTGTCCACCCCAGTGCTGCCTCCTGACCTATTTCCTGCCCCTCCCTCCCTGTCCTTGACATCAGTTCAGCCCAGGCTGAAGGACCATTTCCTGGTGAAACAGAGCAATAGTGTTGAGTCTTCTTTTGCCTCGGTCCCACCAAGGGCATCGGTTGAGGGATGCAGAGTGGCACGGGGAGTAGGCACGGAAAGATTCAATTATGCCACTTAAAGTCATGGGGGAGAGACTTGTGACAGTTTGGCCTCTCCAAACCTTTTAATAAAGGGGTTTTGAATAGCTTGCTCAACGCTGTATCATCAAGGGTTTGGGTCAGCTTAAAGTGTGAAGAGAAGAGAAAATTGGAAAGAATAGAATTAGAATAGAAAAGAATAAGAAAAGAAATAGAAAAAGAAATAGAAAAGAAACAGAAAAATAGTAAAGAAATGGAAATAGAAAGGAATAGGAATAGAGTAGAGTTGGAAGGGGCCTTGGAGGTCTTCTAGTCCAGCCCCCTACAGCATTTCAGATAAGTGACTATCCAGTCTCTTCTTAAAAAATCCCAGTGATAGAGCAACCATGATTTCTGAAGGCAAGCTCTTTCACTGGTTAATTGTCCTCACCGTTAGGAAGTTTCTCCTTAATTCCTGTGTTGTGTGAGACCAGCACTTTGAGAACCATCATTCACAGCTTAGCGTGATGTTGATTAACCACACATAGCTTTTCAGGAGACAAAGAACCAACCCAAAAGACTTTCAATATTTCTTTCATTTTTAAGCCAAAGAAAACCCCCCTCTTTTACCAGATTCTGGCCACATCTCTTCTCTGATTCCCTCCAGAATCATGAGGGCTAGAAACTTAGTTCCTGGTCAGGAAGCTGCAGAGTTCTCAACAGTCAACAGGGCAGTGTGGCTGAGTTTTGCTTTGCTTCCCAGGCCTGCAAGCAGCCGTGTGGCTTGGACGTAACCAAGTGCTCCACCACGGCCCGGTGACGTGGTACATCGATGGGGCCCACACCACGAGCAGTATGCAGGCCTGCGTCCGCTGGTTTCACCAAGCGGCTCTGAACGAAGACAAACCTACAGAGTAAGCTGGGATGGTGTGGGTGTGTTGGTGTGAAACCTCTGTTCTGAAGCTGGCTTGAGGAGGGAAGAGAGCCAAAACTCCTCCGCAATGGAAATACCTTTGCAAAACGGATCGGGGATCCTATATTGTTGCATTTCTGGACTGTGGTTTTGTATTGCAGTAGGACTGGAAATCCCCTTTTTATGATGAAAAGGGAAAGGGGAGGGAAGGAAAGAGAGGGAAGGAAAGAAAGAGGGAAGAAGAGGGAGGGAAGGAAGGAGAGGGGGAAAGAGGAAAGGAAGAAGTTGGGAAAAGAAGGAAAGAGGAAAGGAAAGGAAGGAAGGAAAGATGGAGGGAAGGGAGGAAAGGAAGGAAAATGGAGGGAAGGAAGGAGTTATGAAGGGAAAGAAGGAAGGAAGTTAAGGAAGGGAGGGTGGGAAGGGAAGGAAGGATTTAAGGAAGAAAGAAGGAAAGGGAGGGAAGGAAGGGGGAGGGAAGGAAGGAAGGAGTTGAAGGAAGGAGGGAGAGAGGGAAAGAAGGAAGAAATGAATTGGGAAAGGAAGGAAAGATTAAGGAGAGGGAGGGAGGGAGAGAAGGAAGGAAGGAGTTGGGAAAGGAAGGAAGAAGCTAAGGAAGGAAAGAAGAAATGCAGAGAAGGGCTGATAAAGTAACCATTTCTTTCCCTGCGTTTCCAGTGGTTCCGAAGTCCGAGTATTGCTGTTCAACGTGACGGGAGACCGGGATACGGCGGCTTTGCTGAAACTTTTACTGGTGAGCGATTTTTCTCCTTTCCACAGCCTCCCCTTCCCTCCAGGTTGCAAGCGATTCCTTAAGGATAGCACCCAAAACGGGACAACGGTGCTAAAACCTGATTTACTCCCCCTTCCCTGTTTCTGTTTTGCAGCCCTGCCATTTCGACTACGCCATTTTCTGCCCCAACTACACCGAGGTGTCGACAGTGGGAAACGCAGGTCGGTGTTGAGGGGAAGGGGTGGTGGTTTTAACTCCATGGCCTTCATTTTTAAAAAACTTTTTATAAGTACAAACAATTCATCTTCCATTTAACAGTATGTCGTCCTGAGTACAAATACCTTGTGCAACAATAATCAAAACGCCTACCACATTCACTGCATTATGTTTGCAGCAAGACTACTATTGTGACATAACCCAGGAGCAAAACATAGCACACACAAAGGCTTTGTCTTTTAACTGTGGCTTATATACAAGATTGCTATATACATATATACACGTGGTAGGCACATACCTGGCAAGTAATCAGTCTTCATTACTCTGCACTAAGAACTACAATGGAGATAGAACACAAGGAGAGAGAGATACGCCCTCTCATGGCCTCCCTTATTATAGACAGTTTCTTAAAGGGGCAATAACCCTGCTGACCCATCATCAGTCTTAAAGCGGCAGTAACCCTGCTGACTCATCCTCATTGCACCAGCATTTACAGCCACCTTACAACAGCTGGTCAGCTATTAATACCTTAACCCATTAGTATTAGTTCTCCATTGTTATCTTATTATTAATAAATATCTCTTACACTATAACAATAACATGTTTCTTTTGAAGTCCATGGCCTTCCTGACGTTGTTTGCAAAATACTCGGGCTTGGAGACGTGAGGAGGGGGCCTCGTTCTGACTTCTTGCCTTCCTTGTTTGTTTGTTTTTGCAACTCTTCTGCAGATCAGCAGAATTTCAACGTCACCTTGGAGAACGTCCTGACCCGTTGCCTGCAGAATCAGAACCACTGGAACCGGTTGATGGAAGCCAAGTTGACCCAGGACCCTTGGTTCCCTGTCTTGCCCGAGGTGGGGGGCTGGCTGAAGCAGCCCCCGCTTCACAGCCCCCCCATCTTCGTGGCCTCCTCCGCCCGCCCGCTCAACTCCAACTCCTTGGTTTTCCCTTGCATCTCGCATGCTTTGCAGTGGATTAGCCAAGGCCGGGACCCAAACTTGCCGGCCCTGGCGCCCCAGGGACTCCACCTGCACCCCGTGGCCAGCAGCGGGGCCGTTCTGCTCAAGGAAGCCGTGGCCATCCGTGTCCTCGTGACGGGCAGTCTGCATCTGGTTGGGGGCGTCTTGAAGCTGCTGGATCCCACCCTTTCTCAGTAGGCCTGTGGGAACACCATCTTCTGCCGACGTGGAATGGGCAGCGGAGACCTTTCCCGCTCCTATCCATGGCGTGGCATCACGGGGCACATCCAGCCACGCCATTTCCAGGAGGTCCAGGTTGAATTCTCAACTGAAGCGAGTTGAGTTCCAGAGAACTCTCATTGGTGGCATCTGCCTGATGATTGAACATTGATGGTTGAACCACTTGAGGTCCAGATATTCTACAAGCTTGAAGACATGGTCCTTCTTCTCATAACCAAGTGAGGACTTCCTTGTGGCGCCACCCATCTCCTCCTTCTCATAACCAAGTGAGGACATCCTTGTGGAATCAACCATCTCCTCCTCCTTCTCATAACCAAGAGAGGACATCCTTATGGTGTCAACCATCTCCTCCTCATAACCAAGTGAGGACATCCTTGTGGGGTCAACCATCTCCTCCTCCTTCTCATAACCAAGTGAGGACCTCTTTGTCGTGTCACCCATCTCTTCCTTTTCATAACCAAGAGAAGACATCTTTATCGTGTCAACCATCTCCTCCTCATAACCAAGTGAGATCCTTGTGAGGTCAACTATCTCCTCCTCCTTCTCATAACCAAGAGAGGACATCCTTGTGGGGATCAACCATCTCCTCCAGCCTCAAGCAATGGACTGGGTGTTTCCACATGTGATATTCCTCAGCACAACCGAGGCAAGATACAGGCCGCCACCGCCTCCGAGACTCCCGCGTGCCTTCTCAGCTCACTCACCATGTCCCGTTCAATGTTCCTCCCCATTTTCCACCCCCGTCTTTTATCACTTGCTGCCTTGATTCGTTGGGCCACCCTTGGGGGGGGACGGGGACGCTGCTACTCGCTTGTCACAAACGGTCCGCCCCCCCTTGAGCTCCCCATCTCAGCCTCTGGGCCCTGTTTTGGGGTGGTGGACATCCAAAGAGACCAGTCTTAATGGGTACGATGCTTCTGCATGCTTGGTGCCTACCACAGTCCAGAAGAAGCAGGCTTAGCCGGACCCACAGTAGGACATTGACCGGTTTTAGGGTGTGCGTGCATGTGTGGGTATCCCGGGGCTGACCCCCCCCCCTTGAGATCCAAGTGCCTTTTTGGGGGGGTGGAGGGGAGAGAAAGAGTCACTATGTTCTTCCAACGAGCTGCCAAAGCTCTCTCTGATTTCTCAATAACGTTGGGGATTGTGGGACCAAGCATTTCAACTCGCCCCCTCCCTTTCCTGGAATCAAGACTCCACCATTGCCCACATCCATTCAAATTCAAACTTTGGGGAGGTCAGTCTCCCATGTTCCTTCCCTCTAGGCAGGGTAGGCCGTGGCTAATGGGAGGTGTAGTAGTTCCCCCAACTTCAGCTTCTTTAATCCACCGGGAGAATTCTGCAAGAGGAACGAGGGGGTTTGAGGTGTGGGCTGTGTGCGTGGAAACCTGATTCACGTTGGTAGCCTTGCCTGGATCGACCTCCCCTTAATTTTAAGGGGACTTTGGGTGTTCTTAAGAGGCTTCCCTGCTGGCCCAAACTTTTCTTGTCTTCTTTCTGCAAATACTTTGGATTAGGAATTCTTGACCTACAAGGTCCCTTCTAATTAATTAATTAGGCTCCTCTGTTAAATCTGTAAACTGCTGGAAGGCTTCGGTTTTTTTTTTTTTTAATTCCTTGGGGGCAGTGAGAGTAATGAAGGGAGGAAAACCAGTAAAGCTAACTTAGGTTCTTCTTTCAATTTCCTTTCTTTTTCTTCCCTTCTCCCTCCCTCCCTCCTTCCTTCCTTCCTTCCTTCCTTCCTTCCTTCCTTCCTTCCTTTTTTTTTTCTTCTTTTTCTTCCTTCGTACCTTTCTCTTCTTTCTCTCCCTTTCTCCCCCCCCCACTTCCTCTCTCTCTTTCCATTTTCCATTCTGCCCTGTTGCATTTATATTTCTCTTTAAGACTTTGCTTCAAATCTAATGAATTCCCTTATGCCCCGCAAAAAAACAAAAACAAAAAAAAATATAGAAGAATGCTAATCTTGGATTAAACCCTCTTTTTAAGCAATGTTATGCCTGCCTCTCCACATTGCATAAAAGTGGGGATTAAATTGCCTCAACCCCCCCCCCATCCTTCGGCCTCCCCTTCTAGAGGGAGTTTCAAATTTCTTTTCCGGTTGCTGGGCGTACATTCTCCGAATATCTTGCAAATGGAACATGCAAACTCTGTTTAATTCCTCCCTCCCTCCCTCTGGAATTTGCAAGCCATTTAACTGGAATCTTGTCTTGCACTGATGCAATTCTGGGGGTTTTTTTGTCCCCAGGGTGGGTGGGTGGGTGGAGTGATCTTGTGACTTTCTCAGAGCACCGAACAGATGACTTGTTATTTTAAAAATAATAATAATAATAATAATTTTCCTGCTTCTCTAATATCCCTTTCCCCCAGCTAACTCTCCAAGCAGCAGGAAACATAGATCATGCTGGATTTATAAAAATAATTTATCGAAGAAAAGGTGGTTTTATTTTACATTGTTTACAGCTCTTTTTAAAAGTCTTAATTTGTTCTCTTTTGGGCGTTCTTTGTAAAAAAAAATGACTGAACTTAAGTTTTGGAATAATGGGGAGAAAGGGGAAAATAAACAGAGACTCAGATTCCAAGCAAATAAATGCTCCGAATGAATAAATTTAAACACGACGAATTGGAATTCCGTGCTCATCTGTTGCTGTATATTTCATGCTTTATAATGGGAACTGGGAGTGCATTTTAAAAACCGTCCAACAGGGGGCACTTTGACATGGAGAAAGCCTGAAGAGAAACACCTCCTGGCCTTCAGGGGGCGACAAAAGGCTGCTATGTGCAAAATATATTTTTTTGCATCTGTCAATCAAACGCAGGCAATTTCTGAGCCTTCCAGCATCTGTATTTGCAGCTGAAGCAGCTCCTGTTGGCTCTTGATGTTGATCGGAAACACATCTGGTGGGATGTTGCTAGATGTGACTCAGTTTCCCCTGTGGGTTCCTCACCCTCAATTTATGGCTTCTGAGATCCTCTTTTAGCCCCTTCAAGGAGTTTTAAAAATAACAACAACCAGAACTGATAATAGTGAGTAGGCATGGTATTATTTCCCTGTATACAGTTTACAAAATATATTCTATGTAAAGTTATTTATATACGTACAATTATACGTCTTTCAGAACAGAGGTGGCCCCTAGTCCTTTTACAACAAGGAGGAATGCTAAAACCTATTTGCTCCTTCCCCACAAACTGGCTGAACTGAGTATAATTCAGATTAATTCTCAGGTGGCCCATTGGTAAGTGAACCCTATCAACCGGGGTGCAGAAGTGCCAAAAATACAGGAATATGCTTTGCCATTATCTTGGGGGGCTGCAAAACACACAGGAAATGTGGGAGTTCCCCTCCTAAATTAACTCTGACTTATAACAGAGTCGGAAGGGACCTCGGAGGCCTTCTAGTCTAACCCCCTGCTCAACTCTTGCTTCTTCTATCTTGAAAGGTTGTTGCGATGCCAATCTTTAAGAGAGGTTTTTTTTTGATGTTCTAAGGATATTTTTCAGGTGGGCACTCATTCCCATGATTCCCAGCGTGTGCATTCTTGAAAGTTGATGGGACTCGGAGTCCGGGGGCTATCGGGAGCATGCCGCTAGAAGGCCAGCTCCAACTCCAGCAGAAAGGGGAACGAATTTCCTGGCGTTACCTGGGTTTGATGACCCGTGGAAGAACCTCTATAGCTGATGGCCCAGGAGCCCTGGCCATCATCCTACCAGCAAAATTGGATCCATCATAGCTGGAGGACAAGATACACGAGAAGGTAACACTTTTCAATCTTATGGGGATTTCCAATTCAGACAGTAACGTTTGTCTCCAGGGTTTTAGCCAGGAGACAAAGCAAACCTTCCACAAACCTAATTCATCCTGGTTTCTTTTGGAAGTGAGATTAGCTGCTGCTGTGGTTAAGAAATTAGCAAAAGTCCATAGAGTCTCCACTCACTACCTAATGCCTAACACAAGAAGAGTCCAATCTTGAAGACCTTGGCAACAATGGTCACATTTATGGGGGATCCAATGGCTAGTCAGATTAAGGGGCTGGGACCCCGGTGCCCCTCAACCCATCCTGATAGTTTCCAAGAAGTTGCTGGCTGGAAACGCCCAACGTTTCGATGTAGGAGGAAGAAGAAGTCCCCGCTGGCTTGGAGCTGAACGTTCTTCACTAGGCTTGGAACCCAACCGCTCTGCAGTCCGGATGCTTTCCCTCTGTGAGAAGTCCTTGTGGCTCCCCTGTTTTTAGGGGGCTATGCCATGCTGCTGGTGGAACAGGGGGTGCTTTGAGTGCTGCCCAAACTGTGGTTGGTACTGCTGCTCTCCGACGCAGGCGGGTTCGCTGAGGCTGGTTGGGTTTTGGTGATGGAACCTGGAATGGGTTAGAAGTCACACAAAGGGTTAGGAGAAGGACCGGGTGGGGAGAATTCTATAGTTCTTTGCTGCTCTCTGAGTTGAGTTGGTTTGCAGATAGGTCACGACTCATCTAGATAGCATCAACGGTTCCGGGTAAAGAGAAGGACTAGGGGCAACATGATAGCGCCTGGTAGTGAGTGGGAAACTTACAATTTCTAAGGGGCTACTACAAAGAAGAAGGGGCCAACCTATTCTGCAAACCACCAGAAGGTAGGATGAGAAGCAACGGGTGGAAACTAATCCAGGAGAGAACCAACCTAAAACTAGGGAGGAATTTCCTGAATAATTAACCAGTGGAACTGCTTCCCACCAGAAGTTGTGGGTGCTCCATCACTGGAGGTTTTAAAGAAAAGGTTGGACAAGCATTTGTCTGCAAATGCTTCTTCAGGGTCTTCTGCTCGAGCAGAGGTTGGAGTAGAAGACCTCCAAGGTCCCTTCCAATTTTGTTATAACTGTTGATGTTCCCTAGTTGGGTGATGAAACATCTGCAAGCCAACTCAACTCAACTCAACAAACAACGGATCCCTCAATTCAACCCCGAGCTACAGACATTGTCTTCTGCTGGGGAAAATTTTCCCATGGTGGGACCCAACTGGGAGCTGACAAGGAGACAGAAAGCACATGGCGGAAAGCTCTTGGCTTTGCCAAATCCCAATGGGGTTGACCGAATGCTTTCCCACTGCCTTCTCCAGCAGGGGTGAACCTTGCCAGACCCACCACAAAAAGCAGATAAAGATTTCAGTGATGGCAGCTCCTCCATTTTTCCAGAGATTATTAAGGAAAATATGCAGGTTGGGCTGCCAAAGGGGACCGGATGTCTCCTGTTGGGAATTGGAGGGGAAGACGGGAGAATAAAGATAAGGGGTTCCCGAATGGAAAAATAGCAAATTCCATCCTTTGCATCTCCAGATAAAGCTGGGAAAGTTGGCTACTCTAATTCTTCTCCACTTGGTCATCTTGAGTTAAACCGATGGCTAAAGAGCTTGGGATGTTCCCATTATAACTGCGTTCCTGCAGTTATAACTGCACTCCTCCATTCCTCCACTCCTCCATTCACAGTAGAATCCCTTATGCCTCCAGGCTTGAAATTTTGGGCCTGGACAATCTGGAACTGCGGTCCGATCTAAGCATAGTGCACAAAATTGTCTACTACAATGTCTTGCCTGTCAATGACTTCTTCAGCCTCAATCACAATAACACAGGGGCAAACAATAGATGCAAACTCAAAGTAAACTGTTCCAAACTCAATTGCAGAAAATACGACTTCAGCAACAGAGAGGTCAATTCCTGGAACTCACTACCTGACTCTGTTGTTACATCCTCAACACCCCCCCCCAAAACTTTAACTTTAAACTGTCTGCTGTGGACCTCACCCCATTCTTACGAGGTCCTTAAAGGGGGCGTGCATAAGCACACCAGTGTACCTACTGTCCCTGTCTTACTGTTCCCATTTATCTGTATCTACTTCCTTTGTTCCTGTTTATGTTCATACCTACACTTGTTATCTTGTACGTGTTTGACAAACAAATAAAATAAAAATAAATAAGAATCATGAGGACTAGTGACCACAAAGCAGAAATCCAATTTCTGGTGCCCACAAACAACCTCCCCTTGGGTTGTTGAGCTCTGACCGCAACATTCACCTCTAAAGGGGGTTCACCTGGGTTGGGTGCCATTCCCCCCACCCCTCTCCATCATGCAACCAACCACAACTTACGAGTGTGAGAATAGATGTACCACAATGCCCCGGTGAGCAGGACTCCAATCAAAAATGCTCCAAAGGCAATTCCCAGCACGGTGCTAATCCTCAATCCTTCATCTACAGAAAAGGAATTAAAGAATTAGATTAGCTTTATTTATTTATTATTTTTAAAAATACATGTTTTATCGATATATTTGTCTTTTGTAAACATTAAAAAACAATATATGAACAGCATGTTGTCTGAACACAATTTGTTTTGAATGGCAAAAAGACAATAAACATAATAATATGCATATCACTAATAATGGTCACATAATATTATTGACATTAGTTTATCCATACTAGAAAATGTCTGTTATGTGATTAATCATTCTCTTAATCTTTTTTGTTTCTAACCTCTTTCTGTTCATTAGCCATTGGCAAAACAAATCCCATGTTAAGAAAGAGTCTGTTTCTTCCTCCTCCTTTATTTTTAAATAAATCTATCCATCTCTGCACATTCCAATATTTTCCTTTATAACACTTCCATCTGAAGAGATCTCTTCATTTTTTTCACTGTTATTGCTGCTGTTAAACACAGGTAAAATTAGATACTGTATGTATTTCCTTTATTGTACAGTTCTGGTAGAATACCCAACAAGAATAATTCTGGTCAAAAAGTCATTATGTTGCTTTATGATTTTTTTTCTAACCACGTATGTATTTTTGGTCCAATATTTTTTTTGCCTTTGAGCATGTCCACCACATATAATAGTACAAACCTAGTATCTGATTGCATTCCCAACATTTGGTGGACATGTTTTCAAACATCTTTGCCAGTCTTGCTGGTGGAAAGTGCCACCTATGAAAACATTTTATATAGCTTTTCCTTATATGCAGTTGACATTGTGATAATTTATAATTTCTATCCCACAGATTAGCTTTATTGATTAGCCTATGGGCCATATCAAAAATACAAGGTTCAAACATGTATTACCAATAAAATCCTATAAAAACAAATTAACATAAGAATAAGGTGAAATATAATAATTATGGGATAAAATACAAGAATTTAATATATAAATATGTAAAATAACATATTTCTGTATCACCTCTACAATCTATCCCAATCAGGCCCACCTATGCCGCTCTCAGTTGGACCATTTTTAAGCAGAGGTCGTGCTGTATTAAATGTCATTTTCAGATTCTGGCCCACACATGAGTATATGTTGTTTTAATATGGGCCATACATTTAATATATCTCTCGCCCCCTTATAAAAACAGCAATCAAATAATATACGAATCAGGTCTTCTATCTGTTCAGCTCCACAAATACATGTACATTGATTACATGGGATAGAATGGAATCGCCCATATCTAACTGTTGTATCAAGCTGTTCAAATCTTGCTCGGGTACATGTACATGGGTAACATCTCTCCCTGAGATGTTTTGGCAGTTGTGACTTTAAATAGGTCGGTGCATTTCAGGCTACCAGCCTCACTAAGTGTGGCTATGTCATTTTAGATTAGATTAGTTTAACAAGAGTTGGAAGGGACCTTGTAGGTCATCTAGTCCAACCTCCCCCCTCCCACCGCCCAAGCAGGAGACCCTACACCAATTTCTGACAGATGACAGTCCAGTCTCCTCTTCTGTCAAACCGTCGGAAAAGGGAGAAAAAATTTGATTTTGGGGGGGAGGTCCAAGAGGGAGGGGGCATCCTCCTCTCCCAAATGCAGGAGAGGAACCTTGGAGGTTGAAGCTGATGGAGGTCAATCAATGAGGCCATGAAGGATAGTTTGTAGGATCTCCTAAAATGGATCCAGAAGCAGTTACAAATTAACGGGACCTTGAAGGTCATCTAATCCAACCCCCCGACCAAGCAGGAGATCCTACACCATTTCTGATAGATGGCAGTCCAGTCTGTTCTTGAAAACCTCCAGGCATGAAGCTCCCACAACTTCTGAAGGCAACTTCTGTTCCATTTGCTTGATTGTTTTCATTGTCAGGAAATTCCTCCTTATTTCCAGGTTGAATCTCTCCTTGTTCAGTTTCCATCCATTATTCCTCGTCTGGCCTTCAGCTGCTCTGGAAAATAGCTTAATCCCTTCCTCTTTTTTTGAGCTTCAATGTCCATGATTCTTTGGGCAACTCTTTTTTCTTTTTAATTTATTCTCCTGTTACACAAGAGGCAGGGAGGCCACAGCTCTTTGTGTAATTGTCAATTTAGTAATTTAAAAAAAAATGAAAATAAGGTGGATTTTGAATAGCTTTGTCCCCCTCTCAGATCAAAACAATAATTTTCACTTTGCATGAGCATCTTTGCATGCACGCAAGTACTTATATATTTCCGTCACAGGTACTCTTTGACTTACAACCATCCGTTTAGTGACTGTTCAAAAGTTATAACGGAAAGAAAGCGAGCTACGGCCCGGTCCTCGAACTCACAACTGCAAGAACCCCTCCCAGATTACACACGATCAAAATTCGTTCGCTTGGCTACTGTCATGTACTTACGACGGTTGCAATGTCCCTTGATCTTGTGATTGCTGTTTGGGCCTTCCTATAAGCAAAAGTGTCAATTTGGGGAGGAGGAAGAGGACCCCAGATTCGCTTAATGACCATATGGTTCGCTTAATGATGGCGGCGATTCCCATCACAGGTTGCAAAAGGAGACACGAGTCCCTTTAACAACCATCTCGCTTGGCAATGGTGGGTGACCAGGGCAGTCCAAAATTCCTCGCTTTTGCAAGAGACGTCCCCATCCTGATTGTGATTGTAACTCAAGGACTACCTGTCCCGCTCTGTTGTGGTTAGTCAGCAGCAGGTGCAGACAGCTGAGGAGAGCGAGGACTCAGATGAGGGGCCAGGACCATCAGGGAGTAGACTGCTGCCTTCAGAGATTGTGGGGGCTGGCAGCAGCGATGAGGAGGTTCCCGAGGAGCCTGTGCCAAGTGTATATGCGCTCAGGGTTGCTCACAGGAAAGAGCAGTTACAACAGCACAGGTAACTCGGGAGTAAGGCTGCAAGGTAATGGCCCCTCCTTCAAGAAGATAAAAAACAGCTGTGAAGTGAACGTTCTTTGCAGAAGGCAAAAACGCTCTGAAACTCAGCCTTGTGGATATTATATTTATTATATTATTATATTTGAAAACTCTTGTAAACTATTTCTTATCTGTTGTTTTTTATCAGACTTGAAAAAACTTGGCAAGGCTCTTCCTTGTAATTAGTTGGAAGCAGCTTTTTATCTGTGAAGAAACAGAATTCGTGAATGAAACCTTAAAAGGTGGGGGCTGCTGCCTTTGTCTTGTGTTTACTCTCTTGGAACCAGGTTGGGTCAGAACACGCTCTCGCTGTGAAGTTTGGTTTGTTTTTTTTCTCCCCAAGCGACACCGAACATGTGAAGGAACATCATCCGACGTGCGTGATGTGCTTGGCTGGGGCCCTCTGGGGCCGAGTTCGTGTCAAAGAGTTTTTCCTCATGTTATTGTTTCGCCGTCCGGCGGGAGCTGCACAGGAGTGAGGCAGGAAGGAAGACTCCGAAGGACGGAAAACATCCATATTGGAAATGCTACTCAATTGGCAGGAAGGAATTGCGAAGAGGCCCCTTTCCATGCCTGCCTCCCTCATCCTCGTGTCCCTACAACCATAAAAAACCCCAAAGCAGTAACTATGAGAGGGATCTTGGAGTCTTAGTGGACAACCAGCTAAATAGGAGTCAGTAGTGTGCGGTGGCAGCCAATTCAATCCTAAGTTGCATTAACAGAGGGGTTCAATCAAGATCAAGTGAGGTGCTAATACCACTCTATAAAGCTTTAGTAAGACCACACCTAGAATACTGCATCCAGTTTGAGTCACCACACTATAAAAAAGATGCTGAGACTCTGGAAAGAGTGCAATCAGGATGATGAGGGGACTGGAGGCTCAAACAGATGATGAAGGATTACAGGAACTGGGCATGGCTAATCTAGTGAAGAGAAGGGCCAGGGGAGACAGGAGAGCATCTTCCAATATTTGAGGGGCTGCCACAGAGAGGAGGAAGGGGTCAAGCTATTTTCCAAGGCACCCGAAGGCCAGACAAGGAATAATGGATGGAAACTGAACAAGGAAAGATTCAACCTGGAAATTTTCTGACAGGGAGAACAATCAACCCATGGAACAGAAGTTGCCTTCAGAAGTTGTGGGAGCTTCATCCCTGGAAGTTTTCAAGAAGAGACCAGACTACCACCTGTCAGAAATGGTGTACGATCTCCTGCTTGGGCGGGGGGAGGGACTAGATGACCTACAAGGTCCCTCCCAACTTTGTTAATCTAATCCAAATCTGATTCTTCATCCTACACATCTCCAATGGGAAATCTTGTGCGTCTACCACCGCAACACGAGGAAGAAAGGAAAAATAGGAATATAAATATTTTAAATCCACCTTTCTCTGCCAGGTTTTGGCAGACAACAACTCAAACTAGAAAAGACACGGAAGTTTCTCCTTTCAAAACAAAACTGCATCCATCTTCCTTCAACAAACCCTCATCAAATTTGCCATTTTTAATGTGACTGATTAAAGAAACGGTTTGATACAGAGACTACTAATTGTTTTATTAGCTGGGGTGCATTTGAAAATGAAACTGGGTTTAGTTTCATCCTGGTTTTATGTGCTTCTTTCTCCAGATTCTACTTGCTTTTTGGGAACTGGGCCTCCTGAGACCTAAAGCTCTACTGAATTGTCCTCAAATTTGAAACTTTGCAAGGGGACATCTTCTCAAGGTCTGCTTCCCATGGAGACATGGACATCTACTAAGAGAAGAAAGCTAAGGATATTCTCAGGAACGTCTTTTCCTTTTTTGGAAATCTTTCTTTTGCTGCTGGATTCAAAAGCTTTTGTGGTCTTCCCTTCCTTCACCCCATGGTAGCCTCCAGGAGGAACCTCTGGACTTGGTGGCCACATGCCAATGATTGGACCTGTTTTTGCAGCTTAGCTGAATTCTCTTTATCTCTTGAACTTCCGTCTGGAAAGATGGGATTCTTCCTGCTTTCTCAACTCCTCTCATTTATCTCCTTCCCTTGCGCAGACGGCTGGACGCCAGCCGTGCTCCGCGAAGTCAAAAGCCACATCAGCTTGGGATAAAGGAGGAGATAAGATCCTTCAGGGAAGCTGTCACTGTTCTGCATCAAAAATGACACCTCACCCACCATTATCCCACTTCTGACTTTGGGCAGGGCCAGTTGGCTTCCGTTCTAAAACTAAACCCTCTTCCGTTGTCCGTGCGTGATTTCTCTAAGCATGGCTCCGTGCTCATCAGCCAAGGTCATGGTGCACGCCTTCCGGCTGGGCCACGGGGCCCACCCAGTGTGGCTCCTGTGGAGATGGAAGTGCAGGCATCGGCAAATTGTCGCCCTCATGACGTGACCAGGACCTGACTATTGAGCCAGGCGAAGGAGAAAGATGGAGAAGACTTACCACTTTGAGTGCAAGTTTCAGAAATGGGAAACCATAATGCAGATTCTGTTTTGAAGAAAGATAACATGATAGCAGTCTTCCAGTATTTGAGGGGCTGCCCCAAAGAAGTGGGGGGTCAACTTATTTTCCAAAGCACCAGAAGGCAAGGCAAGAATCAATGGATGGAAAATAATCCACAAAGAGAAACAACCTAGAACTAAGTAGAAATTTCCTGAAAATGAGAATAATTAATCAGTGGGACAGCTTGCCTCCAGAAGTTGTGGATGCTCCATCACTAGAGGTTTTTAAGCAGAGACTGGACAACCAGTTGTCTGAAATGGCATAGGGCAGGGGTCTTCAAACTTGACAGCTCTAAGACTTGTGGACTTCAACTCCCAGAATTCCTTCTCCAGTTATGTTAGCTCAAGAATTCTGGGAGTTGGAAGTCCACAAGTCTTAAACTTGCCAAATTTGAAGACCCTTGGCATAGGGTCTCCTGCTTGAGCAGGGAGTTGGAGTGTAAGACCTCCAAGGTCCATTCCACAGCTTTTATTCTGTTATAAATGCTCACTAGAGGGCAGCAGGAGATATTGAAAACACGCTCTTTCCTGCCACCTAGTGGGTGTCGGGTTTTTCACCTTTGGCAAGTTAAAAAAAAAATCAAGACATGGCAGGATGGCTTTTGCCAAACATAGTAGGCCAGCACCACAAAAGGAGAAGTGTTAAAAGAATTTTTGGGAAGGCTAAACCAGACAGAAAGAGGAAAGAATAGCTCTCAACAGATTCTGAATCCAAACCACACAAATGCCATCATGGAAAGGAGTCCTTTTGGATCACTTCTTTGTCTTTGAGAGTGCATAAAGTTTAGGTGTTGAAAAGTGTTTTATCTGTGGGTGTTTTAAAGGAGCTTTCCATTTTCTATTCTCAGCATCAGAAAGCTGATTTTGAAGAGGGAGGGTGCCTTCCCACAAACAGAGGTGTAAATGCATGAACCAACTTTTCTGTGCAAAAGAGCAAACAAATGGATCGATTTTGTGTAGGGAAGAGCTGTCAACTCACTGTGGGATCCAGGGTTATAACTTTTCAGCATCACTTCTAAAGAGCCTTCGTAGCTTCGGAGTTTGCCGTTCTAAAAAGGAAGAGAAAAATACGTTCAGTTTAAACGAAAGGGAATTCTTCCTCCCTTTATCTGCTTCATTTGGCAACAGTAAATTTCTTTTTTTCCAGAGGGAGATCAGTGCTTCCGACACAGACCAAGTACAGAAAACAGAGTTAATTCCTGTTATGCAAAGGAACACAGATAGTCCTTGACATACAACGTAACAGAGCCCAGAATTTTGCCCCGTAGGTCACAACATTTGTAAATTGAGGCACTCATGGAGCCAACCCAACTTTACGACATTAGTTGCGGTAGTCTTAAGGAAAGTTGGTTGTTAAAGTGAACCCATTGTCTGCAGTGGGCATTTTTGGCTGGAAACTGGAAATAAACCTGGTTTAAGGCAGGCAGTGTTATTAAATTGGGGAGTCACGTCATTGCAGGATGATGCAAATGCCCTTAAATGAGGGCTGGTTGCCAGGCGGCCAAAATGCAATCACAGGACCACCTGTGGAATTTGGAATTTTGAGGGCTGTCGTAGCCTTGAAGGGTCACTGAGCAACCAAAACTGCCTGTATTTCACTGGAGAAAAGAATGCTGTCTGCTGTTTTGAAAGGAAGCAAGATAAGAGTTGAGGTCACCCTGCTTGGGTGGGTGGGGTTGGACTAGATGGCCTACAAGGTCCCTTCCAACTGTGTTAATCTGAAAAACCTCACCATCCAGCCTCCAAAACTGATGAATAGCAATACCAATAACAGTTGTATACCGTTTCACAGTGCCTTACAGCCCTCTCTAAGTAGTTTATAGAGTCAGCCTCTTGCCCCAACAATCTGGGTCCTCATTGGAGCAGAAGGATGGGAGGTGGAGTGAACCTTGAGCTAGTTCGGGTCGAACTGATGGCAGTGGGCAGTTAGCCTGCCATACTGCATTTTAATCACTGTGCCCTTATGGCTCTTAGATAGAGACAGAGTTAGAGATAAGAGACAGGATAGACAGACAGACATAGAAATAGATAGAGAGCACTAGCCCTTAGACTGATATCCCACTTCACAATGCTTTTACAGCCCTCTCTAGGCGGTTTACAGAGTCAGCCTTTTGCCCCCAACAATCTGGGTCCTCATTTTACCCACCTTGGAAGGACGGAAGGCTGAGTCAACTTTGAACTGGTCAAGATCGAACTCTTGACTCTGGGCAGAATTAGCCTGCAATGCTGCATTCTAACCACTGCGCTACCAGAGCAGTTAGGCAGGCAGGCAGATAGATAATATAGACAGACAGAAAGAAAAACAGACTGATTGACATACAGATAGATCAACAGCAATAGTGCTTACAGCCCTCTCTAAGCAGTTTACAGAGTCAGCCTCTTGCCCCCAACAATCTGGTTCTTCATTTTACCCACCTCGGAAGGATGGAAGGCTGAGTCAACCTTGAGCCTGGTGAGATTCGAACTGCCAAATTACAGGCAGCTAGCAGTCAGCAGAAGTGGTCTGCAGTACCGCACTCTAACCACTGCGCCACCATGGCTCATACATAGATGTTACATAGATAGAGAGGGGGAGATGGAGGATAGGCAGGCAGAGAGAGACACAGTCAGGCAGACACACAGATAGATCAATAGCAATAGCACCTAGACTTACATACCGCTTTACAGTGTTTTACAGCCCTCTCTAAAAAGTTTACAGAGTCAGCCTCTTGCCCCCAACAATCTGGGTCCTCATTTTAATGACCTCAGAAGGATGGAAGGCTTGAGGCTGGTGAGATTTGAACTGCCAAATTGCAGGCAGCCGGCACTCAGCAGAAATGGCCTGCAGTGCTGCATTCTATCCACTGCACCATCGCAGCTCTTCTGAAGAACAGAATGAGAGATTCTGACATTTGGGTAAAGTGCTATTGTTGAATGTCACTGGGAGGCAAAATTGCAAAAAAAAAACCCTCACTGATTTTGGCCATGTCGTGCCATGGAAACTCACTGGAGAAAGCAACAATATTTGGAAGAATTAATGGTAAAAGGAAACCAGGCCGTCAAAGATCACGGTGGCTGGACGCCATCAAAGCTGACCATCCAGGCAATGCCTAGAGTCATTCAAAAGAAGTTTTGAGGGCAAGATCCGGAGAGACCTGGCCCATGGGAATACCAAGACTGAATGGACAACCATCACCATCATCCACAAGACCAAGGCAGTTCTTTGGAGGCCAACTCACTGAGGTGTTCAGATGGACGACACAAACCAGGGTGGCCGAATCGATGGACCACAACTCCTCTTCTGGCTTGTAGGTGAAGCTGACGCGTTGGGTCTTTGGGCTGGGGGATTTCAGGGTCACCACCGAGTAGCTCAGAGAAACCCCTTGGTGGAAGAGCAGCTGAGACGGGTTGTCTCGGGGTTTTAAGAAACAGTCCCCCATTTCTAGCGAAAACTGCTTCATGGCCGTTCGGAGCGAGACCTGTTGGAGACGAAGGTGATGTTGTTGTCGTTATTCATCATTTAATAACGCCGTAATCCCTTGCGGAGTGGAATCTAGACAACTGAATGGAGCTAGCAGAGTACTTATTTGGCCGGTTGCCCTTCCTATTGCCAGAGTGGAGTTTTGGTTCAGCAGATATATTTTCATTGTGCCCAGAGAGAGAGAAATATCTGCCTAGGATTGAACTCACAGCCTCCTGATGGTGAGGCAAGAACTCCACTTCTAGGCCACCACAACACTCATTGAGGAGGAAGATAATTGAGGGATGGGGGAACCAAGACAATCTTAGTCACAACATTATTTTCAAGGACACTGGTCTGAAATGAAGGTGGGTTTGGTTCCCCTGTTGTCATCCCTTAGTTTATCCCTGCATTAACCTATTTCCCATATTCAGACAACACTTGGAACCCTAGATTTGCCCACCAAACTCAGTTTGGCCAAGAGGTGGAGCCACATCAAGCTTAACAACAACTCCACTTTTCTTGCAAGTATGTTTTTGCATGTTCTGGTTTTGCCTAATTGGGTCAAGGGTGTTTTCTGAACACCACCTTTTTTTTGTAATACATTTTTATTATTTTTATATTACACTTCAATACAAACATGACCTTAGTACATATTTATATTTCACATTCAATTCTATATCATATCATCGCTTCCATTTTCCAGTAAATTTTCATTCTGATTTTCTTTATACTTATTAAATTCATTTTCAATTTATATCTTATCTTAATTCCTTTTTCTATAAATGTTGTCAAATCTTATTCTATAGTCTAACATTCTTATTTTTTAATTCTAAATTCATTATGCCTTTATACTTTTATCTGTCACATTTGCAATTTTGTCATACTTTTATTTCATTATTCAATAAATTCCATCTTAAATCTAATAATTTCCAAAAATTTTCCCCTTTAAGTATCAATTAGAGTGTGCCACCCTTTTTTCTTATACCTCCCTCAATTTATTCCCCTTTAATCCGTAATCAAAATTTATTTATTTGTCAAGTGATTAGAAGATTACAGGTATAAGTATATACAGTTATGAGTACATGAAATGGATTAAAAGAAACAATAGGACAGGGGCGGTAGGCACGTTGGTGCGCTTATGGACGCCCCCTACAAACCTCTTAGGAAAGGGGTGAGGTCAATAGTAGACAGTCTAAATTATAATATAATCCCTATATAATTATCACATTCTATCTAGTTTAATAATAATCTCCTAACTGCTATATGTCACATGTGCATATATATATTTTAAGCAAGGTTCTGCATGGTATTCCCTTCAATTACTTTCTAAATCATTTGTTTCAAATATATTGATCTATTCAGTTAATTATAGAAACTGGTATTAGTCATTTCACTAGGATCCTCATAATTCATTTTAACTATTTTTATTATCCATATATAAATTAAAAACAATCCTTAAATAAAAAGCCAATTAAAGAGAGAGAGAAATATATCAGTTTCATTCACATTTAAAAGCTACATTGTTCAATCGAACAAAAATAATTGAACATTGCCTTCCTTGACCTCAGCTCCCAACATCTGTCTTCTGTCCTTGGGACTGAAGGTCTACCTTCTCAACCCCAAATCCACCAGACCAGCATTACCTCCACATGGGTAACTTGGTGAGCTTGTATCACCGGATTGCTTGGCAAGGCGAAATCTTCCGAGGTGTAAAGCTGGAGAGACACTTTCTCTGGTAGATCACATTCAAAGGGTACCTGCAGCCGAGGATCAAAACAATGAGATTCATTGATTGCTCCCCTTGTTGTGCAAATAGATGAGTTTGTCTAGATCTGCAAACGGTGTCTGCAGCGTTTAAGAGGCTCAAATACGTCGATTGAAGGGAAGAGAATATGGGAGGGAATAGAAGAGGAGAGGAGGTAAAGAGAAGAGAAGATGGAAGGGGAGGGAAGGTGAAGGAGAAGAGAAAAAAGAAGAGAAGATGGAAGGGGAGGAGAGGAGAAGAGAAAATGGAAGGGAAGAGAAAGAATAAAAGATGGAATAGAATAGAATAGAATATAGGATAATATTGGAGTAGAATAGAATATAGGATAATATAGGAATAGAATATAGAATAATATTGGAATCGAATAGAATAGAATCGAATAGAATAGAATATAGGAATAGAATAGAATATAGGATAATATAGGAATAGAATAGAATATAGGATAATATAGGAATAGAATAGAATATAAATAATATTGGAATAGAATAGAATATAGGATAATATAGGAATAGAATAGAATATAGGATAATATTGGAATAGAATAGAATTCTTTATTGGCCAGGTGTGATTGGACACACGGTGAATTTATCTTTGGTGCATATGCTCTCAGTGTACATAAAAGGGGAAAAAAGCTTTGCAAAGGACAAAAATTGCAAGCCTTTGCATGGAACAATTTTTTTTTAAAATGCACGTTTATAAATGAATCGTGGATAAAACAAATGTTTGTGGGTTTGCCCGATTCCTTTTTCCAAAGCAGAAAGGCAAGACTGCATTTCACAGGACTTTTCTCATTTTCCTAGAAAGAATTCTTTCTCATAAATCTCATCTAGTAGTTTTCTCCTAACCCAGGGCCAAGGTCTGCTTTGAAGAGGTCGGACGCCAGTTGCCGACCATACAAATAATGTTATTTAACATTATTAGGGATGAAATTAGGGATTTGGGTCAGTCCGTTGCATGGCTTGGGAAAGAAATACCTCTTTCTGTGTGTTTAAGCATCCCCATTTTGCAGGGCTTAATTCTATATATGTGTAACGGGACATCCCATTGAAACCCATGTCAGGTATGCCTAAAACTTCATGCTAAACAAACCAGAATCCTGCCTTTCCTTACAAAAACACCCTTTTATCTCCTCTTTTGACTTTTTTTTTAAATAGCAATGGAGTAATTCCTTGAAAAGCCTGCAGTGTGAATTTGTCAAGGACCCCGTATTAAAGCAATAGCAAAAAGAGTTCACCAGAGTAGTAATAGCACAGCCTCAGGAAAGATATTACAAAGCGAGTAACCAGGAATTCGTTTTAGAGCGAAAAGAAATTTCTTCTTACCGTGACTTTCCCCGGAAACACAGGCAGCGTTAGGATGAGCTGGAACAATAGAAATAAAGAAATACGTACATACATGCATGCATGCATGCATACATACATACATATATACTTGGTGATTGGATATAAATGCCTTTGAGTAATTTTGCTTTAAAAGAAAATAGTTGCATAAAATATCCTGCTATATTTGGGGGGCTTCAGGCCAGGATTTGGGGGACTTCGGGTCAAGATTTGGGAAACTTCAAATCAGGATTTGGGGGGCTTCAGGTGAGGATTTGGCTGGATTAAGACTAGGATTTGGAGAGATTAAGGCCAGGATTTGGGAGGCTACAAATTAGGATTTTGGGGGCTTCAGGCCAGGATTTTCAGGGCAACTTATAAAAAAAATACCCTACCTGGTTTTTCACATGGACTCCTCCTTCGAGTTGGGTGGAACATTTATCCAGGATGCTGTTGAGAACGTAGTGAGTTGTGTTGTCTCTGGCCCTGCAGCTGGGATCTTTCAAGGTGATGGCATCGACCTGCGTTGGTAAAGCCTAGGGTTGCAAAGAGAAGGATGAACCATGTTTAGCTGGGAGATGTTTCAATAGGAACAGCCCAAGGAGAGAACGAGCAAGCTTCTGGATTGAACAGAACTCTTCCAGCAGGGTTGCTGAGAAAAGAAGCACGGGGTTGGATTCCCAGGTTGTGCTTAACCTACACAGCCTCTGACTCTGTTGGGGTGTATTGATATTATATTTTTTGATCCATGGCAGTCTGCCTGGGGCTTCTGGGATAGTGTTCTGACCCAGGCTTCGTAAATTGTAACTAATCACAAACTTGTTCTAAAAGCAAAACCTATTTTATTGCAACGTTGGGAATGGTTTTCATTCCCAGCTGGAACTAATCTTAAAACAGCCCCCCAAGATAAGCATCCGCCTTTCAGTGCTGTGGAATGTGGCCAAAAAACAGAAGTATCCAATTAACTATAAAAGAAACCAACCTAAGTAATAAGAAAAAAACAACCAAAGTACACAGAGCTTCAAGGAGGACTCGGAACCGATAGAACTACTTTGCTTCCTGCAAAGGTTTCATCATTTAGGCCTGACTTTTATCCCTTATGGGAGGGGCAATCACCCCCGCCCCCAGCCTTACTCCCGAGTCGCCCCTTTTGTTTCAGCTACTCTCTCCTTCTAGCAGCTCTGTGCATACGCACACTGGGAACAGGCTCCCCTTGTTCCTCTGCCTTGCTGCTGCCAGACTCCAGAGGCAGCACCCCATTCCCAGATAGTCCTGACCCCATCTCTACATCAGATGCAGGACCCTCATCTGAATCCTCTCCAGACTCCTGGACTGGTCCCCGTCCTTCCCCACTGTCCAATTCCGCTGCCGGCTGCACCAGCTGCTGGCGAACCACAACAGATAGGTAATCCAACCTCCGTGGAAGAATCCAAGTTGATTAACCTTGGCTGTCCCTCCTGGAAAGAGGGAGCAGTCAGGGAAACTGAGGCCGAGCTGCCCAGGATCCCAGGTGGACTTTCCTTACCGCCAGATAGATCTTGCGAAGAGCAATTTCGATGCTGCTGTCCAAACACTTCCATGGCTTGCAAAGGTTGATGAGTTTGTGGACTTCCATGGTCAGGTTTTCTGCCACCTGGGGTGGTGGGGTGGTGGTGACAACAGTTGAGCCTGTAAAACAGGACACACCCCCCCCCCAAAGACATGTGAGAACAGGACCTGGAGATGACTTGTTTTTTTTCCAGGGGCCTCAAGTCATTACAGATGGAGTTCCATATCTCTGCAACTCCTATACTGAGCAAGAGACCTGGCATCTAGAAAGCCTCGACCAGCATTTCCAAATTATTTTTGAGACTGTCGAATCTGTTATTGGCCCAGAAAAAGATCTCCAGAACTTCCTCATCAAGAGGTGAAGCTCAAGTGCCTTCAGATGTTGCCTTCAGATGTTGTAGGTGCTCCATCACTGAAGGTTTTTAAGAAGAGATTGGACAGCCACTTGCCTGAGATAGTGTAGGTGTCAGGATTCCGGCAGTCACCCCCAATTAAATCATGAGTCTCAAGCCGAACTTCCTAAACTCCAAAAGGGTTTATTGGGAATTAACATGTCCGGCACTGCCTGGGAGTGGCCAACTCTGAGACACATCATTCATTGTCACCCTTGACCCTGGTTTTCCCCCATCCCCTGGGTGTATCGAAATTCATATTCTCCAATGGGACACCTCCATAGCCCAGAGTCACCAATCATGCTCTCCAGTTAGAATTTTGCATGGCAGAAACTTCGGTCACCTTGTTCCTATCTTTGAAAACATTTATGGAATGCAGTTTCAGTTTGCAAGGTGTTGCACTGCTCCCCCCTCCTTTTCTGTTGGCAACTCTAAAAAGACCATAGAAATATTTTATGAGTTGACAATAGGTTCTCCTGCTTGAGCAGGGGGCTGGACTAGAATAGTGATCACCAACCAGTAGGCCGGAGACTACTGGTGGTCCGTGAGAAAATTTGGGTGCTGCACAGAGAAATCTCACCCCCAGAACACCCCCTAAAGCAATTGATCCAGGCTGCGCGGGAACACAAGGCTTGCGTCGCTTTCATTGCGAACAACACGAGGTAGTGAGGGGCGGGGGGAAAGTGTGGAGGGGGGAACTTGCCCCATTTGCCCCAAGCACCTCGCTTGGCCACCAGGCTGCTTCTTTCCGTTTCTTTCTTCTTCTGCTTTTGGCTGCACGCAAGGAAAGCATCAAAAGTCTTTCCTTCTCTCCCCCAAACTCCACCAGAAATGAGTCTTTGGGGCCCTGCAAGGCCTCCTGCTCCAAGAGACTGCGCCGACAAAGACTCATTTCTGGTGTAGTTTGGGGGAGAGAAAGAAAGACTTCTGCTGCTTCTGCTGTTTTCCTTGCATGAAGCCAAAAGTCTCTCTCTCTCTCTCTCTCTCTCCCCCTGAGAACGGAGCTGGAGATGGTATCCTGAGATCCCAAATAAAGAATGATCCATCAGTAGGAAAACGGGATAAGGAATTTTTCTGCAGACTTTTTTTGGGATTTTACCAGGGTCTCTGGTCCGTAGGTTTTAAAATTATGAGTTTGGTGGTCCCTGAGGTCCAAAAGGTTGGCAACCCCCACACTAGATGATCTCCAAGGTCTCTTCCAGCTGTATTACACTATATTCTGTATTCTGAGTTCCATATTCGATATATGGAGGAGGAATTTCCTGACAGTGAGAACGATTAACCAGTGGAACAGCTTGCCTTCAGAAGTTGTGAGTGCTCCAACACTGGAGGTTTTTAAGAAGAGACTGGCGAATCACTTGTCTGAAATGGTATAGGATCTCCTGCTTGAGCAGAGGGCTGGACTACAAGACCTCCAAAATCCTTTCCAGTTCTATTCTGATTCTGATTCTGAAAATGGGCTGTTTTGAGATAGCTAGGTTCCAAATTTGGTTTCTTGGTTCTTCGTTTCTTCCAGAGCCCCATCAAGAGCTTCCCAACCTTTTAAGTTTCCCTAGAACAGTTGGAAACACCCAACTCAACAACCCAACTCAACTAGCCTTCTAACTGCACGGAATTGGGATCCCTCAAGATCCTGCAAATATTGTCTTCTCCTTAGCTGCCTCCAGCCCAGATTATATTGTGCTGACTCACCACAAATCCTCTTGTATTCCAGGCTGATGGTTTTGGCTGAAGGGATTTCAGTGTAGGAAGCCACGAAGGAATTGTTGCGGGCCTTTTGAATCAGTCCCTCCTTGTTGTCTGGAAGGGTCGTACCGTTGTGCACCCCGGACAAGGTAGCAAATGAATATTTACCAGATGCCTGAGGGAGAGAGAAAGAGAGAGAGAGAAAGAGAGAAGGAGAAAGAAGGAGAAAGAGAAGATGGAGAAGAAGAAAGCAGAGAAGAGGAAGGCAGAGAAGCAGGAGGAAGAGATGGAGAAGGAGGAGGAGGAGGAGAAGCCAGAGAAAAAGGAGAAAGAAGACATGGAGAAGGAGAAAGAAAAGGCAGTAGAGGGGGATGTGGAGGAGATGGAGAAGAAGAAAAAGGAGGAAGAAGAAATAAGAAGAGGGCAAAGGAGGAGGAGAAAGAGAAGATGGAGGAGGAAGAAACGAAAGAAGATGGAAGAGAAAGAAAGTAGAGAAGGAGGGAGGGCAAGCAGGAAGAGATGGAGAAGGAGAGAAGACAAGGAAAAGAAGGAGACCAAAAGAAGAAGAGGAGAAGAAGAAAAAGAAGGCTTAAAACACCTTTTCTGCAACAATTTTAAAATTAGTCTTAGAACTTATTTAGAATTACTGTCAGGAAAAAAAATAGTGAACAGTCCACACCCATTTTTAAGCCATTTCTTCTCCCTGTGTGGTTGCTGACATAACCCCCCCACCCCTTTCCAAGAAACTTTTCCTTCTACAGAAACGAAGACAAAAAGGAAGAGGACAACAATTCCACAACCTGTTGGAGGGGTCTACATTTCCCAGGC
This sequence comes from Bungarus multicinctus, assembly GCA_023653725.1. Lineage (NCBI taxonomy): Eukaryota > Metazoa > Chordata > Lepidosauria > Squamata > Elapidae > Bungarus > Bungarus multicinctus. The sequence goes on along the minus strand of CM042845.1, from coordinate 18,056,814 downwards.
ATCCCATTTTGACCCATGCAACATTTCCCAGTGTGAAGCTCTTCCTTTCAAATGTAACTTGAAAGTTTGTGGGTCATTTTTAGAAAAGCACGTTCCTTTCTAAGGATTGTATCTCATCCACAAACAGAGTTTGTGGGAGTCCTTACAGTTTGGCATTTCACTCAGCACCCCAGTAAAGTTTGTTCTGGCTAATTTTGAAAGTCTGTCCTCTTAGAAAATTTGCAGTTTTCTTTTCGCCCATATATTTCCAAGAAGCGCTGAGTTGCATTAAAAAAAAAAAAGGGAGATTTCTTCCCCGGCATTCATTCTTACCAAGAGTTGCACAAAGGAAAACCCGTGGCCCATTTTCCACAGCATGTTTTGGTGGCTCTTCAGCCACAGAGCCAAAGGCATCTCCGCTTTATGCTCTGGACGTCCATCTTTGCAAACCGTTTTGACGTTCACTTCTACCGTCTGCATCCTGCAAACGAAACATCATCAAAAAGTGAAGACCAAATTAAAAAAACAGCTTTTCTTCTGAACTTTTAAGTTACGTTCAAACATGTTCTTCTTGGGGAGGTCCAACTTTATTTAGAAGGTTCAGTTTAGAAAAAGTTGCAGTTATTCAACAAGAACGACTGAACTTTAATTTGGCCCTGTGGAGGATTTTGTGCTGTGCTGATCTTAGCAGAGGTTTCTCTTTTGGTTAACTTGATAGCTTCACGAATGCATAAAAATACACCCAGTTGTACACTTTATTTTTTTCTCTGAGAGAACCAAGGTGGGGATAGCAGTGGCACTCAGAATTATATACTACTTCACAGTGCTCTACAGTCCTCTTAAGTGGTTTATAGACTCAGCATTTTGCCCCCAATCATCTGGTCCTCAGATAGATAGATAGATAGATAGATAGATAGATAGATAGATAGATAGATAGATAGATAGATAGATAGATAGATAGATAGATAGATAGATAGATAGATAGATACTGTAGATAGATAGATAGATAGATAGATAGATAGATAGATAGATAGATAGATAGATAGATAGATAGATAGATAGATAGATAGATAGACAGACAGATAGACACTGTAGATAGAGAGATAGATAGATAGATAGATAGATAGATAGATAGATAGATAGATAGATAGATAGATAGATAGATAGATACATAGATAGAGATAGATACTGTAGATAGATAGATATAGATAGATAGATAGATAGATAGATAGATAGATAGATAGATAGATAGATAGGTAGGTAGGTAGGTAGGTAGGTAGGTAGGTAGGTAGATAGATAGATAGATAGATAGATAGATAGATAGATAGATAGATAGATAGATAGATAGATAGATAGATAGATAGATAGACAGACAGACAGATACTGTAGATAGATAGATAGATAGATAGATAGATAGATAGATAGATAGATAGATAGATAGATATAGATAGATACATAGATAGAGATAGATACTGTAGATAGATAGATACTATAGATAGATAGATAGATAGATAGATAGACAGACAGACAGATAGATACTGTAGATAGATAGATAGATAGATAGATAGATAGATAGATAGATAGATAGATAGATAGATAGATATAGATAGATACATAGATAGAGATAGATACTGTAGATAGATAGATACTATAGATAGATAGATAGATAGATAGATAGATAGATAGATAGATAGATAGATAGATAGATAGATAGATAGATAGATAGATAGATAGATAGATAGATAGATAGATAGATAGACAGACAGACAGACAGATAGATACTGTAGATAGATAGATAGATAGATAGATAGATAGATAGATAGATAGATAGATAGATAGATAGATAGATAGATAGATAGACAGACAGATACTGTAGATAGATAGATAGATAGATAGATAGATAGATAGATAGATAGATAGATATAGATAGATACATAGATAGATACATAGATACATAGATATAGATACTGTAGATAGATAGATACTATAGATAGATAGATAGATAGATAGATAGATAGATAGATAGATAGATAGATAGATAGATAGACAGACAGACAGACAGATAGATAGATACTGTAGATAGATAGATAGATAGATAGATAGATAGATAGCCATAGGGATAGATAGCAATTAGCACTTAGACTTATATATCGCTTCACAGGGCTTTCACGGCCCTCTCTAAGTGGTTTATAGAGTCAGCCTCTTGCCCCCAACAATCTGGGTCCTCATTTTATCCATCTTGGAAAGATGGAAGGCTGAGTCAACCTTGAGCCAATCAGAATTGAACTGCTGGCAGTCGGCAGAATTAGCCTGCATTCTAACCACTGCGCCACCACAACTCTGTTCATTCCAAAAGATGTCTATTGATTCCAAAATGCAAACTTTAAATAGGTGCAAAGTCTGTTTCTACTCCAACCTCAGGGGGAAAAAAGAACTTATTTTTGCGGCCGCCTAACCCGTCCCCCCTCCTTCCCAACAAATCATACCTCTCGCCTGATGAACTCTGTTGCAGCCACAGGATGTGAGCCACGTTTCCAGATGCCTTGTGGGAATCCGGGCATGTTTCCACCTTGTGAGAAAGGACTTCTACCTCTAGATACGACTCAGCGTTGAAATTCTGTCCCAAGATGCAGTCTTCATTTGCGCTGGGCCCTGACACAAACAGAAATTATGAGTCTTTCTGAAGAGTTGCGATTTCTCCATTATCTTCACAGGAAGGAAGGAAGGAAGGAAGGAAGGAAGGAAGGAAGGAAGGAAGGAAGGAAGGAAGGAAGGAAGGAAGGAAGGAAGGAAGGAAGGTGATAGGTAGGTAGTGATAGGTGATTGATGATAAAGATGGTGATAAGTGATGATAGATATAAATGACAGGGTAGGTAGATTAGAATGATTAGATAGATAGATAGATAGATAGATAGATAGATAGATAGATAGATAGATAGATAGATAGATAGATAGATAGATAGATAGATAATGGTAGTGGATGGATGAATGAATGAATGAAAATGAATGAAAGAATAGAATTAGATTGGAATGGAATAGAATAGAATAGAATAGAATAGAAAAAATGGAATAGAATAGAATTAGAATATAATAGAATAGAACAGAATAGAATTATTTATTGGCCAAGAGCGATTGGATTGGAATTTGTATTTGGTGCATATGCTCTCAGTGTACATAAAGGAAAAAATACATCGAGAATCATAAGATATAACACTTAGTGATAGTCATAGGTTACTAATAAGCAATCAAATCATACTAGGAAACAAAAAGAATATAAATTGTAAAGATACAAGCAACACAGTTATAGTCACAAGTGGGAGGAGATAGGTACTAGGAAGTGTTATTATAATCTAGTAGAGGAATAATAGTAATACCGTCTTAGTAAATAGTTGAACAGTGTTGAGGGAATTATTTGTTTAGCAGAGTGATGGCGTTCGGGAAAAAACTGTTCTTGTGTCTACTTGTTCTGGTGTGCAGTGCTCTATAGCGTCGTTTTGAGGGTAGGAGTTGAAGCAGTTTATGTCCGGGATGTGAGGGGTCTGTAGATATTTTCACAGCCCTCTTTTTGACTGGTGCAGTATACAGGTCCCCCATGGAAGGCAGGTGGGTAGTAATTGTTTTTTTCTGCAGTCCTAACTATCCTGTGAAGTCTTTGTCTGTCTTGCTGGGTTGCAGAGCCAAACCAGACCAATTTGGGGGGTGTCCCAGAGAAAGCTGAGCTGGGAAGGGGACGAAATCTCTACTGAGCAAGGTTTTAACAAGACCCACCTCTCCCTACTTGGAACAGAATCCGTTGAGGGTCTTCTAACTCCGCAAAGGAAGAGATCCCGCCGTATCTTTCCTTGGCCCACCTCAAAAGTTGCTCACTGGAGTAAGAAAGCAGGCTTGTGGTGGAGTTATGGTTGAAAGAAGGCAGGACGTAGCTATGAGGACTCTGCAGAAAACAACATAAATAATCAGAACGTTGATTCACAGTATAGTATAAACACAGCTGGAAGAGACCTTAAAGGTCTTCTAGTCCAGCCCCCTGCTCAAGCAGGAGAACCTACACCATTTCAGACAATAGGCAGTCCTTGACCTACGACAGTTCATTTAGTGACCGTTCAAAGTGGCAACGCCCCTCAAAAAAGGTGACTAATGACCCTTTTTCACACAACTATTGCAGCCTCCCCCTTTTGCAACCTTCTGTCAAGGGAGAAGCAGATTCACTTAACAACGCCGCCGTGAAAGGTCGTTAAATGGGGCAAAATTCAAACTTTCTCACTTAGCAACGGAAATGCTTGGCTTAATTGTGGTCATAAGTGGAGGACTACCTGCAGTAGAACTCAGTACACAAATGGTTCTCCCATCTGGTGGAAATGACTTGGCTTCCATGCAGCAGATGCAAAAGATACATTTTTTTGTGTTTTTGAAACTCGGAATTCTTTAATCCTTGTTTATTTACAACAGTTATTCATACTAAGTAATTTAAAAACCTTTCAGCAACATCATTCCTGCTTATTTCCAATTGTTACTTAATATTGACCAACAGCACATTTTGCCAGTAACCTTAGTTATTATTTATATATACAGTATATATAACAGCAAAAGACCACTCGCGCATCATCACAAAATCTCCAGAAACCGTAAAGCCTACAAACCTGAAATTTGGCCCATATGTTCCTCTTGGCTTCTGGGGGCTCTCTAAGAAAGGATTTTTCTAAATGACTATCAGAGCATATAGAGTATTTCCTATATTATTATTATTAATAGGCTCTGATGCTAAGGAGTTCTACTCCCCCTCCCCACCTGAAAATGCAAAACACAAGCAGAGGAGAGGAGTTTCAGTTTCACAGCACCAAGCAGCTTTAGTAAGAACAGTTGAGCTAAGCCACGCCCAGGCTCCTTGCTGTCTCCTTCTTGATCACATAGCAAATACTCTTTCAGTTTCCAAACAACCCTCAACTCTCACACACTGACAGGACACTAGCCAGATGAAAACCGATGGATGCTGGTAGGCAGAGGCAGAATCCCCGCCCCCCTTATTTTCCTCCCCCAAAACAACCCGACCAATAGTTTCAAGCTAGTTTACAATAATGTTAAGCAGACATAATAATATTTCAATATTGGTCATAGAATAATTATTAGTGATGGTTCATATGAATTTATACGGTGCCTGACTCTGTAACGATTCTGTCCAGTTTACAAAAGTGTTCTTTAAAAGGTTTAAACACAAGGAATCAAAACAACCCAGCACCAAGTAAAGGAAGAAAGGTGGCAGAAAAAGAACAACCTTTTTAATTTTGATTATTTTGGTTTTGACTGTATTGACATCATCCCCTTATTATCTGAAAATAATAACACATCTTTTAAAAAGAAATGTAGCTTTCGGAACCAAAAAAAGTAAGGATTTAGGATATTTGCAGCCTGCAAATTCCAGATGCTGATGACACCTGGATTTTGCTATTACTGGTGTAAAAGTAACAAATGTTTTTAAAGCGATAAAAAGCTGAAAGCTGAACTCTTTTGAAATACAGGGAGTGCTTGACTTACGAAAATTGAGTCCTAAACTTATGTTGCTAAAAGAGACACTTGTTAAGTGAGTTTTGCACCAATTTTATGACCTTTCTTGCCACCATCACTAAGTGAATCATTGCAGTTCAGTTAGTAACATGGTTGTTGTGAATCTGACTTCCTGGTTGACTTTGCTCATCCGAAAGTCGCAAAAGGGGAAATCCTGTGAGCCCCGTCATAAATATAAATCCGTTGCCAAGCCTCTGAATTTGGATCACATGACCTGCAACGGTCGTATGTGTGAATAATGATCCCAAGTCCCTTTTTTTTCAGTGACTTTGGTCACTAAACGAACTGTTGTAAGTGCGGGACTCCCTGTATAAAAAGTTCCTTTTTAAAAAAAAAAAATTGTCTTTTCGTCCGAGTGTTGAAAATTTCACTCTGGCTGTGAAATTGTCCCCAGATATTTTGATTTTAAAACATGCATATCAGGATTCTGGCAATCGCCCTAATTAAATCATGATTCTCGAGCCAAACTTCAAAAAACTTCAAAAGATTCATTAGAGGCGACATACTGGCCCTGCCCTGTATGAAGCCAACTCTGGCATACGTAATTTACAGTCACCTGTGACTCTGTTTCCCCCTGGGTGTGTCATAAATAAGATTCTCCAATTGAGCCCATTCATGGGCTGGGTGTCATCAATCACATTCTCCAATTAAATATATTTGTGGGCAAAAAGCCCTGGTAATTTAGTTACAGCCTTTTAAAGATAAGAGTTGGAATGTACTTTCGCTTCCTTCCCCCTTTTTATGGCAACTACTAAAACAGGCATAGGAATGTTTTATGAGTTGACAACGCATGTGTCAGTGATGGGATTCAAAAAATTTTTACTACCGGTTCTGTGGGTGTGGCTTGGTGGGCGTGGCATGGCTTGGTGGGTGTGGCTTGGTGTGCATGGCTTGGTAAGCATGGCAGGGGAATGATATTGCAAAATCCTCATTCCCTCTACACCTCACCAGCCTGCTTTCCAGCTCTGTTCTCCTGTGCAGGGCAACCACAGGAGACCCAGCCAATCAGCTGGGACTCAATGGGAGGCAGAGAATAGATGGGGTTGGCGGGGCCAGTCAGAGGCGGTATTGGCCGGTTCTCCGAACTACTCCAAATTTATGCTACCGGTTCTCCAGAACCAATCAGAACCCCTGGCGTTTGTGTGACTCGTAAGACAATTGCTATTTTGAGTTTTGCTCTTGGTGTTGTCTGCATTTCTCCCCGCCTGGAAATATCCTTGGAGCCCGCAGGATGAAAGCTCTCGGATCCTTTTCTGCGCGGAAAGCTAATCTCCCTCTAGGATCAAAGGGGTTTTATATCCCATTGTTGTCTGCTGGGACTCCCGAAAAAAAAGAGAGAAAGACTCCAATCTTGGCGTCATCCAGCATCAATCCGGAGAGAGGTTAGCCGCCTTCAAAACAGGCCTTTGTAAATCTGTCCGGTGAGGGGGGAGAAGTGCATCCCTTCCCCGAGAAATAGTTTTGCAATCCCCCCCTTTCAAAATAACAATAACAATAACAATAACAACAACAATAATAATAAACTTATTATTATTATATCATCATCATCATTATTATTATTATTATTATTATTAATTATTATTAATAATTATTATTAATAATAATAACATGGCCCCAGTTTCTTAAAAGATGCTGAATTTTGCTGATGTTTTGGTTTTGGTAGTCTACGTTGTATGAATAAGTTAGGTTAGTAAATCAGTTTTGAGGAATATTAAAGACTGTTTTTGCTTTGTTAAGGCAGTTAGAAAATTACCTTTAAACTTTTTTCTTTCTTTTTTCCTTCCTTCCTTCCTTCCTTCCTTCGTTCCTTCCTTCCTTCCTTCCTTCCCTTCCTCTCTCTCTCTCTCTCTCTTTCTTTTTCTTCCTTTCTCTCCCTTTCCCTCCCTCCCTCTCCCCCTCCTTACCTAAGAAGTTAAGAATCTCACCATTAAGTTGCTCAATTGTTATATTATTGAACACTCAGGGAGCAATCAATCAATACATTGAATTTATCCATTGCTTCCCAGCCCATTTCCCCATGCCTTTTAAAATGAATTCATTTTGATTTTAGTTCCATGAACTTGGACTTAAGGCTTGGGGAAGGACGAGGCCAGTTGGGAATTTTTTCTTTCTTCTTCTTTCTTTCTTTCTTTCTTCTTTCTTTCTTTCTTTCTTTCTTTCTTTCTTTCTTTCTTTCTTTCTTTCTTTCTTTCTTTCTTTCTTTCTTTTCTTTTCTTTTCTTTTCTTTTCTTTCTTTCTTTCTTTCTTTCTTTCTTTCTTTCTTTCTTTCTTTCTTTCTTTCTTTCTTTCCTTCCCTTCCCTTCCCTTCCTTCCTTTCTTTCTCTTTCTTAACTCTTCCCTTTCTTTCCCAACTCCTTCCTTCCTTCCTTCTCACTCTTTCCCTCCCTTGGGGAAGAAGGGGGCCATCTGGGAATTTTTTCTTTCTTTCTTTCTCTTTCTTCTTCTATTTTTTTTTCTTTTTCTGTGTCCCTCTCTTTTTTCTCCCCCTCTCTCTCCTTTTTTTCTTTCTCTTTCTTTCCCTCTCTCTCTGTCCCTCTCTTTTTTCTCCCTCTCTCTCTTTCTTCTTTCTTTATTTTCTCCCTCTGACCCTCCCTCCCTCCATTTCTGTCTTACTCCTTTTTTTCCTCCTTTCTTTCCTCCTTTCTCTCTTACCTCCTTTCTCAATTTAATGATACATCCCTTCCTCCCCAACCCCGAAACTTTCCCATTACCCAGTGAAAAGCAGAATTTGACACCATCTGAGAAAGTAGGAAGCCTAATTTGATTTGGAAACTCATTGCGGGTTTTTTCCCCCAGAATCTGGACATCCCCCATCTCTGCCCGTAATCTTTCGCCCGCCCTGCCCGTCTGCCCTCCAAACACTTAAGTGTGAGTACGTCCTGGCACCCTCTGCCTTCTTGCCCCCACCCCCAGCATGGCCAAGGCAAGCCGGCGAGGTTGGCTGGCATGAGCCGATGGTGCCACTCTAATCTGATAGCGGCTTGTGCTTGAATTCCCTCCCATCCTCATTGTCAGCCCTTTTTTTATTATTAGACACAAATAGGAAAAAGTTTGTTTTGTTTTTTTTAACAGAGGAAAAAAAAAAAACCCAGAGGTTACAAACTGCCCGAGGCCCAGAGGAAATGGGTCGTTTTTCCGATTTTTCTGTGCGTCACAGAAAACCCGGCAGCTGAAAGGAAGCAGACGCCACGGAGTCGAGCAAAGAGATGGAGCCACGGGAGAGACTCAACTTCACAGGCTCCGTTTAGACGGGCAAAGCTACTAGTAGCTACTAAGCTATGCGTGACAGCTATGTCGACTCATAAAATATTTCTATGGTCTTTTTAGAGTTGCCAACAGAAAGGGAGGGGGAAGCAGTGGGCAACTTGCATTCCATAAATGTTTTCAAAGATAGTTTCTAGGTGACCGAAATTTTCTGCTGTGCGAAACTCTTAACTATAGAGCATGATTGATGACTCTGGGCTATGGATGTGTCCCATTGGAGAATAGGAATTACGATACACCCAAGCAGTGCACGCATGTTTATTCCTAATAAATCTTCTTTAAGGTTTGGAAGTTCGGCTCAAGACTCATGATTTAAATGTGGGTAACTGCTGGCGCCCTGACAGGCTAAGCTTTTTTGGCACCAAGTGCCCAAAGCACACGCATGCACGCACATCCCCAAAATGCAATTCACATGCATCCTCTGCATGCGCCACCCCTATGCATGCATGCATGTCCCCTGTGCACGCATGCGCAGCAGAGCTGAGCTGGGGCAATGGCTTGCATGCCCACAGAGAGGACTCTACATGCCACCTCTGGCACCCATGTGCCACAGGTTCACCATCACGGCACTAGGGGATTGGGGCCAGGCTGTGTGTCAACTTCCCTATCCCGCAGGGTTGTTGTGCGGGGGCAAAAAATAAATTTATGCCATTTCCAGTTCCTGTTACATCGGTTGAAGGTCTCGGATGTGTGACTGGCTGAACGCCTTTGGCCCCCAAATTTGACAATATCCAAAGGGCCCCTGAATATATCATTTTAAAATGAAGGAATCCAGTCTGAGCCTTTGAAAATCAAAAGCAGAACTGGCACTACCGTAATTTATTTTTATAGTTATAATGTACACTGAAGAAGGCATTTAATTTCGTTGTATGAGGCGCAATGACAATAAACTCAACACAACTAAAACTAAACACCCTCCTCCTCCTTCACCCTCTTTATCCTTTTCTCTACTCAATCCCGAGGGCTGGAATAGATGGCCTCAAGGGTTGCTCCCAACCCCATAATACTACCACCAAAGTGGAACTCAAGGTGATTAGGAGGAGGAGCGAGCCTCCCAAGATGGGAGACAAGATTCCCATCCAACTTCTCCTTTGCCCCCCACAGGGCCTGCGGAACTCCAGTCCACAAGGTCCCAAAATCCTAGTATTGCCCATGAGCGATGGCTACTCACGTGAAGGATGTGGAGGCGGCAATCTTCATCTGAATGGATGCTTAGGACGAAGCTGGTGTTGGAGTTCAGGATGAAGACGGCTTTGCACTTGCCTTTGGCTGCCCCCGAAGAGACGTTGAGCTGGAGAGTGGACATCTAGAAGAGCAAGAGAGACAGGTGGGTTTCTGGGCACGCTAGAAGCAACCAATGTCGGGGAGAAAGTTCAGAGACACTACACATCTTCAAAAAAGAGAGCTAAGGTTTGGGAAGACACACCCCGCCCCATGCAGAAAAATTTAGAAATATCTCTCTCCGCCAGCCAGCCAGCCAGCCATCATCCAGTCATTCAACGCCTGTCTGTCTGTCTGTCTATCATCCACTTAACTTGTCAATCCATCCATCCATTCAACTTGTCTGTTGTCTGTCTCTCTCTCTCTCTCTCTCTCTCTCAACTATCATCACCCACTCAATATGTCAGTCTTCCATCCATCAATCCATCTACTCAATTTGTCCATCCATCCATAATCCATTCAACTTGTCTATCACTGTCTGTATATCCATCTATCATCATCCACTCAGCTTGGCTATTCATCCATTCATCCTTCCATTCATTCATTCATTCATCCATCCATTCAACTCTGTCTATCTTACCTCTCTCTCTTTTTCCAACATCTCTCTCTATCACCTATCTATTTATTTATCATCATTCACTCAACTTGTCTTCCATCCACCAGTCCAACTAATCAACTTAACTATCCTCCATGCATTCAACTTGTCTATCACTGCCTGCCTGCCCCCTACCTACCTACCTACCATCTATTGATCTACCTACCTATTTATCACTATCACATGTCTATCTACCTATCAATCTATCACTATCTATCATCTATCTGTCTGTCTATCTACCTATCTACCAATCTATCACTATCTATCACTATCTTCTGTCTGTCTATCACTATTATCTATCTATCTATCTATCTATCTATCTATCTATCTATCTATCTATCTATCTATCTATCACTATCTATCCATCATTCTCTCTCTCTCTCTCTCTCTCTGTGCTGTCCAGCCAGTGTATGGGAATTGGATAGTTAGTTAGCAATTGTGAGCTGTCCCCTTAAGGGAATGCATCATGGTAAATGTAGTTAAGTTATCTTGGAAAATGTAGTTCATGTCATGTGACCACATCTATAATCCTAATTGGTCACTAAATTGACCCTCAATGGATTGGGGGAAGTTTCCTCACTCTTGCCTGAACTCACGGACTCGTGGTAACTGCTCTACCTCTACCGCTAGGAGATGGGAGAAAAGGGGTAAGGAGATAACCATCTTTTTACCTACAAGACAGATATGCAAAGGATTGGACATTAAGAAGAACTTTGTCACAAATGTGAGTTATGAGGATACCTGATGAACCAATAATAAAGACTTTGTATGAATGTTTTGTTGAATTTATCTATCTGTATCTGTACAGAAGACAAAATCTACCATTGTACAGAATACAAAACAGTAAAAAGATGCTTAATTTGAACTCCTGAAGCCCCAAAAGAAGTAGAGGCATCTGGAGTCTCTGTCTGCAGTAAACAGAAGATTAACTCGGACTCCCTCTGTGCCTCGTTCTCTTCTGAAGTTGTCTTCATCCCTTAAACAAGGAAAGACACTGCATTCCTTTTTTTTTCTCTTCTTTTCCTAACGCTGGATTCCTTTGTATCAAACCTCGCCTACTGTATAAAGGCAGGAAGGAGTAAATTCCCCCCCTTGTCTCTTCAGCGAAGACGTGCTGTCTCGTGTTACATCGCTTTAACTAAAAAGGAGCTCATCCGTGCAAGCAGGGGTGGGGCCAAGCATCCATTTGTCTCTGAGCTCCTCCAGTTACCAACTCCTTTTCTAATGCAGATAAGAAGGCAGTCTCCCTTTGTGGGCTAAAAGCTAGAAACTGACAGAATACAGAACATTCTCTCTCTCTTTATTGATGTGTGTGTGTGTGTATCTATACACTCAAGTTTTCTGTCTATCTATCCATCCCTCCATCTACTCAACTTGTCTGTCACCACGTCTCTCTCTCTCTCTCTCCTCCCGGTTCGGTTCAAAGCCGCTCGCCTTCTCAAAAACTAGATTGCCTTGCCGTCTGGGCACAAAAAAAGATGGCTGTCCTTCCATGGCGCCTCTGGGCTCCGACTCCAGCGCCCTTCTCCCCCCCCCCATCCCCCTCTGCCTACAAAACCGCCCCCGTCGGATGGAGAACGGATGGTGAGACCTGGGAACCCTCGCCCAGACATGCCACTTCCACTCCGATCCCAACAGCGAGGCAAGGAACCCAAACAATAACAAGAGCCAGCCCCCCCCCCCTCCCTTGCAGAATGCCTTCGGGCCCCCATCGAGGGCACAAGCCCCGGGGTCAAACGGCGAGCAGGGAAAGCTTTTGCTTCTATTTTTACCTCCCCACTTCATCTCTCTCCCTCCCCCCCTACTCGGGAGCCATTGTTCCTCCCTTGGAGAGCTCAGCAAGATTCCTTCAGCCTTCCTTCGGCTGGGAGATCTGCTTATAGAAATCAGCTTCCAGTAATTCTTTCCTGCTTGGAGTCTGGCTCCTCGGCCCGCCGCTGGAGTTGGGGCCGCTTGTCTGAATGCCTCAGCCGTGACATCAGAGGGGCCTCCTAATCGCAACCCTGGAGGCTTCTGGGCCAGCATGGTGGTAGACCGGGGAGGGAGGGGGGGGGGTTGTCCACTGGGCCGGGTGCCCCAGCTGTAACCACCTCTTCAGACCAGGTCTCTGGGCTCCTTGGTGCTCCCTGAGCTTACAGGTTCAACTAGGTAACATCCTGGCACTGACCATGTTCCCTAGCTGGGTCATGGAATGTCTTCAAGAAACTCCCCCCCGCCAGCTCAGAGAGCCCCCTCCTCTTCCTCTTCCTCCTCTTCCCCCGCCTTTCTCCTCTTCTTCCTCACATCCCTTCTAGCATTGATGATGTTCCCTAGTTGGGTCATGAAATGTCTTCAAGAAAACAGCTAGGGTCAGAGAGAACCAAAGACACCCCCCCCCCAAATTATCATCTTCCTCCTCCTCCTCTTCCTCCTCCCCCTCCTCCTCGTCTTCACACACCCGACTCCCTTCTAGCACTGATGATGTCTCCTAGTTGGGTCATGAAATGTCTCCCGAGAAAACCAAGGTCAGATCCCAAAATGATCTTCCTCCTCCTCCTCTCACCCCAATTCAAATAGGCATATGAACTGGGGTGAGATAAGAACATAAGCACAGTTGCAATTTCATTTGCACCCGCTTTGTTCAATGACCGATTGCGATTGCTAAACGAGGACTCTGTCAATTCAAAAGGCAGGCCCATTGAAAGCAATCTTGAAAGTGGGAATGACCGATAAACCAGTTTGAAGGGGGTGGATGGGGTTTGAAATAAGACCCCGCCGGTGGAGGGTTGCCAGATCATCTACTCACCTGGGACCTGCTGTATCTCAGATTCAGAACATGGACCTCCAGGTCAGGATCGATTGGACCACGGGCCTCGCAACCGGTGGGTACCACACTGGTTGTGTAGAAGACCCTGACCCCCTGGTCTTTGCTGATGGGCTCCGGAACACATCCCAAGGAATTCAACGCACCTAGGAAGGTAAGCATCTCATCATTAAGTTGCTCAATTGTTATGTTATCAGACGCACAGGGAGCCATCAGTCAATACATTGAATTCATCCGTTGCTTCCCAGCCCTTTCATAATTTCCTTTGGCTTTTTTAAAAAAAAGCACTGAATTCATTCTGATTTTAGTGCCCTGCAATTGGACTTAAGGGTTGGGAAAGAAGGAGGGAATCCCTTTCTTTCTTTCTTTCTTTCTTTCTTTCTTTCTTTCTTTCTTTCTTTCTTTCTTTCTTTCTTTCTTTCTTTCTTTCTTTCTTTCTTTCTTTCTTTCCTTTCTTTCTTTCTTTCTTTCTTTCTTTCTTTCTTTCTTTCTTTCTTTCTTTCTTTCTTTCTTTCTTTCTTTCTCTTTCTTAACTCTTTTCTTCCTTTCCCAACTCCTTCCTTCCCTCTCACTCTTTCTCTTCCTCCCTCCTTCCCTCTTTCTTCCTTCCGTTCTTCCTCCCTCCCTCTATTTTTTCTTCCTTCTTTCCTTTCTCTTTCTTCCCTTCTTTCTTTTTCTTAACTCTTTCCTTCCGTTCCTAACTCCTTCCTTCCCTCTCTTTCTCTCCCTCCCTCTCCTCCTTCCCTCTCTTTTTTCTTTCTTCTTTCCTTTCTCTTTATTTCTTTCCCACTTTCTCTCAGTTCCTTCCTTCCTTCCTTCCTTCCTTCCTTCCTTCCTTCCTTCCTTCCTTCCTTCCTTCTTTCTTTCTTTTCTCTCTCTTTCTCTTCTTTGTCTTTACCTTTCTTTCTTCTTACTTTCCTACTAACCTATTTGTTCATTCATTCATTCAACTTGTTTGCTGCCTATCTCACTGCAGGCTGACTCTGGGCGATGGACAACATCAAAATAAAACCATAAATAGCAGTAACGAACGAATAAAATCACAGCCAAAACACAGCTTGGAACTAAAACCAAAGGATGGGGAGGAAAGGAGCAAGGATAGATGGGTGGGAGGCAGGAGCTGCTTTTGGTCAATCCCCCATTTAAATCAGATTTCATGAAATTGAAGGCGTCCTGAGCAGGACCAGACTCCCAATATTTGAGGGGCTGCCACAGAGAGGAGGAAGGGGTCAAGCTATTTTCCAAAGCACCAGAAGGCCAGACAAGGAACAATGGATGGAAACTGATCAAGGAGAGATTCAACCTAGAAATAAAGATGAATTTTCTGACTGTGAGAACAATCAACCCATGAACCAGAAGTTGCCTTCAGAAGTTGTGGGAGCTTCATCACTTGAGACCTTCAAGAAGAGACTGGACTGCCATCTGTCAGAAATGGTGAAGGGTCTCCTGCTTGGGCAAAGGGGTTGGACTAGATGACCCACAAGGTCCCTTCCAACTCTGATTATCTGTTCTCTGTTCTAAAGAACCAAACCAAGCTTGTCAGGCTAAAATCTGTCCTAAACGGAGATGGATAAATCCATGTTCACGCCAGGCTCCTGAGCTCCCTTTCCCCGCCTCGGCTGACCTGCAGTCATCCACTCGCCCATTGTCCTGAATTTCCTCCCAGGACCAACCTGGGCCAGCCCCAGCCCAGCAGCATCAGAGGAAGGAGACTTATCTGGCCTCTGCAGCCTGCCGTCACCCTTCCCCTCTCGGAGCCCGTCTAGAAAAATAACCGACAGGGACAAGACACCGAAAAACAGAAAGAAAAGAAAAGAAAAGAGACCCAACCTCATGGCTACACAGGATTCTGTTTATGTTATTCCCCAGGCGCCAAAGAGCTCTGTGTGAGCTGAGCTCAGAGAAAAAGCCGTGAGATTAGATCAGCCTGGCGACAGGGGCAAAGCTAACGGAGACTGGATTCTGCCATGGGTGGCACCTTCCGACCTCGCCACAGGGAGGTTGAACAAGGGGCGAGGAAGGAGAGGTTCCCACTGGTGGGAGACCCACTACGCTGGACCAGGGTGTGGTTTGTGGTGGCCAGAGAAAGCCGCCTCTCGAAACCTCCAGTTGAGTTGGAGATGCACACCAGGCAAAGTTTGTTGTCTGAGCAGCATTTCCAATCCTCTGCCTTTTTCAATCCTTTTTCACTCCAGGTCCACAGGTCACACGGGGCTGGTGTTTTTGGGCATCGCGCTGATCATGACATGGAATGATAACCGCGACCACAGAATGACAATGGGGTCATTGGGGAAGGGGAGGCTGATGATGCCTTTAAATCTTAAGGCACAAAAAGGACGGTCAGGAAAGAAAGTTTTTTTTCCCCTTCTTGGTTTGGCAATTTTCTAAGTCAGATTCTTTCATTCATCCGTCAACATCCCTTTTTCTCTCTCTTTTATCCATTCACTCCATCCATCCAAGTTAAATAGGTATTATCCATCCATCCATCCATCCATATGAATTATACCTCTATTATCCATCCATCCATCTATATGTCCACTATCCATCCATCCATCCGAATTATATCTCTATTATCCATCCATCCATTCATCCATCCATATTATATCTCTATTACCCATCTATCCATCTAAATTATATCTATTATCCATCGATCCAGCCATTATCCATCTACCCAAATTATATTTCTATTATCCATCGATCCGTATTATATCTTTAATATCCATCCATCCATCCATTTGTCCGTCCATCCATCCGTTCATCTAAATTATATCTTTTATCCATTGAGCCATCCATTATCCATCCACCCGAATTATATTTCTATTACTCATCCATCTTATCTAAACTTTGTTTCTCTCTATCCACCTGTCCGTCTACTGTACAAAGCTGAAACTTCTGATCACTTCTTTATTATAAGTGTTATATATAAATTATACACACACGAGCACGGAGAAAGAGAGAAGAGAGAAAGAAGAGAAGAGAGGCAGAGAAGAGAGAAACATATTGTATATTTCTGTTAATGCCACCAAAACTGCATTGGCCTCGTTTTCAGCTGCCTTCATGTCACTGGCTCCCAATTCCTGGGATTCAACATTCTTTTTGCAAGACTTCCCAACTAAGCCAGACATCTCCCATTTTAATCCCCTAATCTTTATTTCTCCGTGAAGAATTTTGCTTGTGTGATTCTGTTTTTCCCACCCTCAGAGATCCTCCTGAAAGCTTGCACACACACCAACCAACAGGTCAATGGGGATGGGAGTAAAAACAGATGACCCCTTGCATTGTTTTGCACTGAACTTCCTGGAAGACTTAATTCTGCATTCTTACAAAGCATGGTTTTTAAGCTATTTCTCTTCGTTTCCCTTTCTTCCTCTCCTCCAGATGTTGGAGACTGGAATGTGAACAAAGTGTTAGAGAGGGGGGGAAACAGAGCAGCAATTTTGAATCTTCTTCTCCTCCTCCTCCTCCTCCTCCTCCTCCTCCTTCTTCTCCTCCTCCTCCTTCTCCTTCTTCTCCTTCTTCTCCTTCTACTTCTTCTCCACACTCTCCAGATTCTTCCTTCTCTCCTCCTTCTCCTTTATCACGCATCCTCCTCCATCTCTCTGCCTCCCTCCCAATCATTTTAAATGATATTTCCTGTGAGAATTAGGTTTCACGGCCCACCCCAAGTTCCCATTTGTGCTCTCCAAACAGCTGGATTTCATCTAGTCTCCAAAAAAATATTAGTCACATTTTCAATTTCTTTTCCCCATTTTTTTTAAATGGTGAGTGGGTGAAAATAGAGAATTTAGCAGTGTCATCTGCAAATGAATTACATCGTCAGCTAGAGAAGTTCCTCTTTTGGATTTTCTCAGCCTCGAGCGACCCAGACATCAAGTGGGGAAAACTGTGTCCTACCTTACAAGATTGTTGTTAGCTTACCTTAAAGGGAGTGTGGAATTTTTTCACATTTCCAAATGTTTCCTCCCTCCTCGTAGCAAGCTAAGGAAAGAAATTTTACACCTTTCCCTCATGGTCTTTTAACATCCTAATTTCCAGGTACCCCCCCAAAATTAAGATATTCAACTGAGATAAATTAAGTAGCACTACTAGAAGATGTAATTCAGCGCCCATCACCTTCGGAAGATCAACTAAGCAAATTTGGGTTTCACTGGCCTCCTGCAAAATTGTTCCTTTTTCCAATTTCAACTCCTGAAAAATGTTATCCATCTTTTAATCATTGTCTTTTAGAGCTGGTATTCTTGTAAAATCTTGCCTCGTGGAGCGTGTTTTAAATCCTGCTTTGAACAATTTGGTTTTACCCGATCCCCAAACCACTTAATTTTTTTTTTTTGTTTTTACAAAGAAGGATGGCTTGAAAATACATTTCATCTGTCCGTAAAATAAACATTTCTAAAATTGAGAAGAATATTTCAAATATGAGGCACGCTCTTAAAAAACTGACAAGTTAGTCCCATTTTATGTCAAGCCAGAATTGCAATCAAAAACCAACAAGAAACCAGCTTGACTGCATAAAATAAAATAATCCTTTAAAAAATTTGTATCACATAAAACCAGCATGTAGAAATCACTCGGTATCGCAGGAAAATATCCCTTAATGTGTTGAGACATTTCTTTCTGGATATAAAAGAATAATTTATAAAGCTTAGAGATAGTCAAGTGAAGGATGATTGGTTCAAAGTGGGATTTGGCTTCTATGTTAGAGGAGGTATTTAAAGGTAGACTGCCTTTAATAATCTAATAATCAGGTATTAATAAATCATTATGCCTATCTTATGTCTAAACATCTACATAGGGAAGTGAATTCATAACAAATACACTGTAGGTTAAAAACAGCTTCAGTACTACAAATTTTAAATTTTATTTTTAATCTATTTTAATCTGGGCATTTTTTTAAAGTTCGGCTACCTTTACTAGAAACAAGGGTTAAACATGGAATAAACGTATAAACCGCAGTGACATGAATACAACTCCTTTAGCAACCAGCCAACAAAGCAGGAATAGTTTGGCATCAACAACCCAGAAAGGCCAAAGACAAGAGCGTTCCAGCGCACGTGCAGAGTTTCTTAGATCCCCATCTGAAAAAAAAAAAGCCATCTTTTTGAGCTACTTAAACCAGAGAGTTTGATTTTGGATTGATTTCATTGAGAAAGGAAGAGAAACTTGAACTCATGGGGCAGGTCAGTTGTGTTGCACTTTTAGCAAACCAAATTGTGACACTCAATTTGTCGCTCCTTCTTACAGTTACCCACAGCTTGGGTGTGCAAAAAGAAAGGTCCAAGGAGGGAGGTTTTTATTTGGAAAATGAGTTAAATTAAGTAGCACTACTAGAAGATGTAATTCAGCGCCCATCACCTTCGGAAGATCAACTAAGCAAATTTGGGTTAGAATCTTTGCTCTTTGTCACTTAGCGGAACTTAAACAAACACAGCATGGTAGAACCAACTGGTTGGACGTAATATTTTAGGCTTATTTGTGAGTGAGCGTGTGTATACTTTCACTCGTGTTAGCTAAGAACATTCCTCAGTTTTTGGATCACTGAATAATTGTAAAAGAAGCTGGTACTGATTTTTCTACCAGGAGCAGAGCTGAGGGCTAGAGACCATGGCTTCAACTGGAGTCCCTCAACCATCACTTCAACCGGGATTTCTCAACTTGGTCAACTTTAAGCTGGGTGGACTTCAACTCCCAGAATCCCCCAGCCAGCATATTGGCCACGTGAAGTGTTAGTACTGCTTTGTAAAGCCTTGGAATACTGCATCCAATTTTGGTCACTGGCTTACAAACAAGATGTTGAGACTTTGGAAAAAGTACAAAGCAACTAAGATGATTAAGGGCCAGGAGAGAAAAACACATGAAAAACATTTGCAGAAACTGGGTATGGCCAGTCTAGAGAAAATAAGGACTAAGGGGGACATGATAGCAGAATTCCAGTATTTGAGGGATTGACACAAAGAGGAGGAGGTCAATTTATTTTCCAAAGCACCAAAAGGCAAGACAAGAAGCAATAGATGGTAATTAAACAAGGAGAGAAGCAACTTGGAATTAAGGAGAAACTTCCTACAGTGAGGACAATAAACCAGTGGAATAGCATTGCCTTTAGAAGTTGTGGGTGCTTCATCACTGGAGTTTTCTAAGAAGAGACTGGACAGCCATTGGTTCAGAATAGTATAAGGTCTTCTGCTTGAGCAGAAAGTTGGACTAGAAGATCTCCAAGATCTCTTCCCAGCTCTATTCTGATTGGCTGAAGTCTGCCTGGCTTGAAGTAGTTGAGACACATACTCAACTAATCTTGATTCAAAACTAGATTGTACTTGTGAACCCAATTCTGCCATGGTCTCTTCCACCACCCACCTACTCCAGCTCAACACTTTCCAAGGAGGGGAAGATATTTTGAGACCTTCTCTGGAGCAAAACCTGCTGAAATCAGCAAAACTGAGAAGATGACAACAACTTGAAGGAACTTAAGATGGACTAGGATTTCCTTCAAATCTCATGTCTCCATCCGGAGAGAAACAGAAAGAGATTTTTTTAACTCCTTGCAGTACAGTTCACCCTTCTTGAAGCCAGACCTCAGAACTGGGGTGAAGAAGCCCAGATCACCTCCCTTCCTCAAAGAGATTACAAGCCTGTCACCCTCCACCCAGATGTCTCCTTCCATCTCCTCACCTTTGACAAAGTCAAGATTGCCAAGTCTTCCATTAAACTTCCCCTAAACACACTATAAAAAGATGTCGAGACTCCAGAAAGAGGGCAGAGAAGAGGAACCAGGATGATCAAGGGACTGGAGACTCAAACATATGATGGACGGTTGCAGGACCAGGGGAAAGACCAATAATTGAGGGGCTGCCACAGAGAGGGGGAGGGGGAACAAGCTATTTTCCAAAGCACTTGAAGGCCAGACAAGGAAACTGATCAAGGAGAGATTCAACCTGGAAATAAGGAGGAATATTCTTGACAGTGAGAACCATCAACCCATGGAGTTCAGAAGTTGTGGGAGCTTCATCCCTGGAAGCTTTCAAGAAGAGAAGTGGTGTAAGGGTCTCCTGCTTGGGGGTTGGACTAGATGTCCTACAAGGTCCCTTCCAACTCTGTTAATCTAATCTAATCTAAAATGACATAGCCACACTTAGTGAGGCTGGTAGCCTGAAATGGCTGAGTGAATATAAACGCTCCTTCTAAATGGACAACTATGTAAAGTCACAATTGCCAAAACATCTCAGGGAGACATGTGCCCCCGAGCAACTGTAACTGCTTCTGGATCCATTTTAGGAGAGCCTACAATCATCCTTGATGGTCTCATTAGATTTAGATTAACAGAGTTGGAAGGGACCTTGTAGGTCATCTAGTCCAACCCCCCTCAGCCCAAGCAGTAATTGATTGACCTCGATCAGCTCCGACCTCCAAGATTCCTTCTCCTGAATTTGGATGCCTCCCCCACTTGGACACACCACTACCCCCAAAAAAATCCAATTTTAACATCTCCCTTTTCCGACGGAGACTCCATCATGCTTACTTGCTGTGGCTGCAGGGCCCGAGGTCAGAAGCAGCACGGCAAAGTACCACAGGTCCATCTCCCCACGATCTGAACGGTCAGTGCCCGTCCCTTCTTCTCTTGGTGGCCTCTTAGCCCGTGTCCAGAGGCAAAGGGCTGGAGAAACTGGACTTCGCCGGACTGGGTCGTTGTGCAACGGGACGTGAGACGCACAGACGGTTCAGTTCTGCTCTTCTCCAATCCAGCCTCAGTCCCTTTCAGGAAGACCAGAGGGTGATTGGAGTCTGGGCGGGCGAGGACACGAAAGCCACCAGGCTGAAGTTCCACAGGTTTGGACCCAGCCAGACAAGAAGAAAGCCTTCTTCTTCGTCCCACGAGCTCCGAGTGCCGAAATGTTCAGGCTGGGCTCCGCTCTAATGATTACGCCGCCGGGGCAGGAAATCAACTCCCTCTTTGGAAAGCCTGCCAAGATTTTTGCTGCCAAAGCAGCGAGAGGAAATGCAATTATTTTTCCTTTCTTTAGCTCTCTCTCTCTTTTTTTTTAAAGAGAGAGAGAGAGAGAGAAAAAAGAAACCAGCTTCAAAGGATATGCCAAAAAAGAAGAAAAATTCCTAGGCTTGACAGTGAAAAAACTCCGACCGGAGAATAAAGACGTGATCTTCGACAGGGAAATAGTTCAACTTCTGCATTTGGAGGTCAAGGGGAGACTCAGCTTTTAGGAACAAACTTTATCCTGTTTTTTCGGGGGGAGGTGTTTTAAAACTCATTTTTCGGGGGTCTCCTGGGCAAGAGAGCGTAGGATGAAAACTGAAACGCCAGGTCAGATTTATGCAAGAATTATTATTATTAATTTTTTGCATACTTTTGCATTCTTTCCATCAATTTGTGCAATGTCTTTTTAATTTAATTTGATTTTCTTTTTTTTTTTTTGGGCTGCTGAGATTCATGTGAAAGTTGACTAAAGAGACTGTAGGAATTTTGCATAGGGGGGAAAGAGAAGTCACAGCGTAATGCTTTCCATCTTTACTTTTAAGGTGATTCTTTCTCTTCATGAGGACTAGCTCCTTCATTTTGTGTCAGCCCCTATTTTACAATGGGAAGGTTCTAGAGCTGTTTTTGGCTGGTAGTTTTGGCTTACAGTATTCTTGCACTAGAGGAGTTTCCTTTCAGCCCCCATTCTCACCGTCTCCTGTCTGGAACTTCATGAGGTCTAGCCACTTCATTCTGTGTCAATCACTATTTTATAGTATGTTCTATCATTTTTGGGGTGGCTGGGTGGGTTATGTTACAGGATTAATTCCCTAGCAGGCTCCTGTTTTGTTTAAAAGCTGGGCCAAGGAAAGGAGAGGAAAGATTAGAAATAAGAACGTCTTCAAACACTGCAGATGGCTCTTTAAAATGAACAGGATTTTAATTTTAATTTTATTTTAAAATGGACTTAAAATAGGATTATGGAAATTAGGAACTTTCGGACAGCAAACAGTCTCCTGCCAGAAGTAATACATCTAAGTTTTCTGGCACTGTGCAAACAGGAAATGATCACCATCTGTAAACCATCCAACATTCCTTTGGCCTCTGTTTGGAAAATTCCACCCGGCTGGACTAAATGACCTCTGGGTTCCCCCCTCCCCAACGATGCTAAAAACATGGAACTTCTTCCCAGTCTCTCTCCTCTACAACTTCGCCCTCAACTTCTGTGAGCCCAAAATTTGCGCTGCTGTGTGGGACAGATCTGTTTTGCCCCATTTTATGGCCTGCCTTGCTCCTGTTGTTAAGCGAACCACGGCAGGCGTTAAGTCGGTCACACGGTTGTTTAAGTG
>CM042845.1:18026578-18029078 GCA_023653725.1 Bungarus multicinctus | reverse complement strand
ATCTCGTGTTTTCGTTTTCCTTCCAAGGATATCAAGATTGGGGAACGTGTCCTCCAGTAAAAGACCGGATGAATGGGCAATCCTCTCTGTCCTAGTGGAGAAAAACTGGTTTTTTTGGTGCACCTTTTTCTTTTTCCCACTTCTTTTCTGAGACCGTAGAAAATACATGAAGGATTGTAAAGAATTTGGTCCTGGGAAGTTGGCCAGGTCCATGGTATTTCTAAGGATCTCATCTCGCCACTCAGCAGATTAGTTCCCTTCTAAAGGAAAGACATTTATCGATCATTTAGCGGCGGCCTGTTCAAGCTGTTCACAAACAACCTCTTCCCCTCCTGCAAATCATCCAAAAGCCCCAAAAAGCTCCTTCTTAAAAGCTCCTTCTTGAAATTATATTCCTATCCAAGGTGTGAGTGCTCTCAAACCTCCACCTCCCAGGGATTCGTACTACAATACCCCATCCACTCCCTCCAGCCAAATCTCCATCCACCCTCCTTCATATCCCCCCTTAGCCTTTCCCCTTTTTTCTTCCCCTTTTCTTCCCCGCAGAGCTGGGTTGATTCAAGATCCCCTTAAGGTTTGGGGAGTACTGATTTGAGGAGGATGGGATCTGCGGTCGGCACAAGCAACAACCCCGAGTAGCTCCTGAAGGAACATTTAGAGGATTGTCCCTCAACACCAAAACTTGGAATTTGCAATAGAGAATCGGCTATTCTTCTTTCTTCTTCTCTCTCCTCTTCTTGTCACTTTCTTCCCTCTCACTTCTTTCTTTCTCTCCCCCACATCCTACCATCTCATCTTCTGACCCGTGGAAGATGAATATTAAATTTCTTTCTCATTGGATTTTATATTTCTTTCCCATCCCTCCCCACATTTGAGGGCGAAAAATTCCTTAAAAAAAAAACAACCCCCCCCAAAAAAAAACCAGGATGAAAACATCTCATCTCACGAAATCCAGATTTACTTTGCAAGAGAGAGAGAGAGGAGACTTAAGGAAGCCGAGCACATTGTCCTTGAAATTTCCTCCATGGGCCTCTCTGTCCACGAAAACAGGATGAAGCCACTTCCTCCACAGCCGTCTTTGGAGATGAAAAGGGAGGCAGGGCGGCAGGGCAGGGAGGGGCACATCTACACAGATCAGAGTCTTGGGGTGGGAGGGGAGGAGAGGATGAAGCTCCTCCAGGGGGCGGGGTTTACTTGAGGACATCCAGATGAGTGCAGACTTGCTTGAAGACCTCATCTACCGTGCCTTCCGCGTTGACCTGAAGACGGGGAGAAAGCCGTGGGGCTCAGGAGGAGAATCCTGAAGTTGCCTTCTTTTGAGACAACATCCAAGCATCATCGCTGTCCATCCTCCCTTCCCCACCACCATGGGGGCCAGAGATCACCCTTCTTGAAGGAATCCTAGCCAGGTTGAATGTTGGAGAGAAGTCCACCAGCTTTCAAAGGGAGAATAGGAGGCTCACAAGAAGACCCATCTGGTCTACTTTGGAGGATCCTACCTTCTCCCTGGCCATTTTGGTGTCCAGGTTCCTACAGCTTCCTAAGTCAAGAGTCTTCAACCTTGGCAAGTTTTAAAACTTGTGGACTTCAACTCCCAGAATTCCTGAGCTAACATGACTGGAGGAGGAATTCTGGGAGTTGAGGTCCACAAGTC
Source organism: Bungarus multicinctus (assembly GCA_023653725.1). NCBI lineage: Eukaryota > Metazoa > Chordata > Lepidosauria > Squamata > Elapidae > Bungarus > Bungarus multicinctus. Next base: position 18,027,424 of record CM042845.1, on the reverse strand, counting down.
TTAAAGCGGTCAAGTTTGAAGAACCCCTGTCCTAAGCCATCAGGTAGATTCCAAGGGGAAGCCAAGCTTGATGCCTTCAAACCATGCTTTGGCCTTCACTGTTGAGCACACTCAACATGCCTTCATTCCATAAAAGCAATGTTAAAATATCCCATGGTATAGTATGATGGGTAAAGCTCAAAATGCCCCATCTAGGTCTGAGGAGGATCCATCTTCAAATCTTGGTCCTACCATAAGGTCAACCCTTCAAATCTTGGGAATTGCTTCCTCCCCACCCAAGTTCCATTTCCCCTCTTGCTTCTCTTCGAAATCCTCCCAATGTTGGCGTGGATTTGTTCCCTCCTCTGGCAGCCAATTAGTCAGCGCCTTGCTATGCCGAGCAGGATAAGACCTGGAGGGAAGTCCCTGAGAATAATGAATGACCCTGGCCCATCCTCACAACTCAGGAGAACGGGTGTCCTTCTTTGTGACAGCTGGGTGGGTTCAAAATACTGTAGGTAAGATTCCCTGCAGAGACTGACCTGCTGCTTAAGTGTACAGGGGGATGAGGGAAGGAGAGGGAGGAAGGAAGGGGAGGGAGAGAGGAAGAAAGGGAGGAGAGGGAAGGAGGGAGGGAGGAAGAAAGCCAAGGAAAGGAGATGGGGGAAAGGGAGCGAAGGAAGGAAGAAGGAAGGAAGGGATTGAGGGAGGAAGGAACCGGAGGTGAGGAAGGAAGCAAGAAAGGGAGGTGAGGAAAAGAAGGGACGGAAGGAATGAGGAAGGAAGCAAGAAAGCAAGGGAGAGGAGGAAGTAGAGGGAGGGTAGAAGGATGGATGGGAGGGAAGGAGGCAAGAAGGGGGGGAGGAG
>CM042845.1:17978053-18026442 GCA_023653725.1 Bungarus multicinctus | reverse complement strand
GAGGTAAGTACAGGAAGGAGGGTAGGAGGAAGTAAGTAAAGATTTCGGTTAGTAAGCAATCAAGGATTTCAATTATAGAAAGATTTAGTAATGAGGATGAAGTACGCAATAAAGCAGGGACATAAGATAATGGTAGTAGGTATTATGGATAAGAAGTAAAAGTAAGGCTGGAGGGAATTGAACAATGAAAGGGATAGGAGTTAAGAAGCAAGAAAGGAAGAGGAAGGAGAGAAGGGTGGGGAGGGAATGAGGAGGAGGAAACAGGGAGAAGGAGGGGAGGGACCGAGTTAAGGAAGAGAAAGAGGAGGGTAGTGAGGAAACAAGAAGTAAAGGGAAGGAGAGACGAGGGGAGGGAGGGGGGAGGAAAGAAAGAAGGGGGAGAAGAAGAGGGGAGGGAGGGAAGGAGAGGAAGGAACGAAGGAAGGTGTCAAACAGCTCAGCCCATAATTATTTTAATGTGGCTGAAAGTACTCCCTCTGTCTGGATCCCAAACATCATTGCCCATGTTCAGACAAAAGGTGTTAAAAGTCCTCAGGGAGCGATTTCCACCCTCCCTGACCCACCTTGCGGACAATTCCCTTCTTCTCGTAGTAGGCGATGACGGGCTCGGTGGCCTTGTAGTAGGTTTCCAAACGCTTCTTGATGGTCTCCTCGTTGTCGTCCACCACCGCCCGCTGGTTTCACCTCGTTTCAGCAGCCGCTTCACCATGGTGTCCTTCCCAGCGCCACGTACAGCAGCAGGGTGGGGGCAGCGATCTGCTCGGGAAAGTTCAAGGAGAGGTCAAGGTGAGAGGAGCGGGGAGGGAAGATGCGGAGAAGGGAGAAAAAGTGAGTAAAGGTGAAGGAGAAAGACGATGAAAGATAGATCAGGAGGAGAAGGAGGAAGAGGAGAAGAAGATTAAGAATATAGGGGAGGAGATAGATGGGAAAGAAAAGAAAGAAAGAAGAAAGAAAGAAAACAAGGAAGGAAGAAGAGAAGAAGAAAGAAGAAGAAAGCAAGAAGAAAGAAAGAAGAAGAAAGAAGAAATAAAAGAAAGAGAAGAGGACGAAGAGAGGAAATTAGATACAAGTGGGGGAGGGGAGGAGGAGAAGATGGGAAAACAGAGAAAAAGGATAAGATAGAGGAGGAGGAAGAGGAGGAGGAGAAAAGAAGGAGGGTAAGTAAGGAAAAGATAGATGAAGAGAAGGAGGAAGAGGCAAGAAGATTAAGAAGAGAGGGAGGAGATAGTGGGAAGGGAAAGAAAGAAAGGAAAGAAAGAAAGAAAAGAAAGGAAACCGAAAAGAAAAGGAAAAGAAAGAAAGAGAAAGAAAAAGAAAGAAAGAAAGAAAGAACAGAAAGAAGAAAGAAGAGGAAGAGGAGGGTGAGAAAAAGAAGAGGAGGAGGATAAGGTTAAGGAGATAGATAAAAAGATGAGAAGAGATGAAAAGTATATAAAAAGGGAGCAAGAGAAGATAAAGAAGGAGAAAGAGGAGAAGGAGAAGATAGAAGGAGAAGAAGAAGAAATGAAAAGTGGAGAGGAGAGGAGAAGGAGAAAGAGGAGGAAGAGAAAATAGATGAAGAGAAGATGGAGGAGAGGATAGATGAGAGAAAGAAGGAGAAAGAGGAGAAGGGAAAGAAAGAGAAAACCTAGTTTGCAATTCTCTAAACCCTCCTTCACATGTTGCAAATTTCACCTGGCACTTTCTGTTAATCGATCAACAACGGTGAGATGGCAAAATCAAAATCACAACCCATTCAGCAAAACTGAACAAGATTTAGCCAAACAACAGCTGCCCTAGTCAGTTGCTAACACCGAATCCATGTTCTCCACCAAGTAGAAGATTGTGAGAAAAGATTGCACTGCCCTCTCGTGGCTTCCTCTCGCTCTTACCAGGGCCAGCACCACTCATATTAAGAACAACTCGATAAGAACAATGCCTGTCAGGTCCAAAATCAAAAGCTCTTCTGGAAAAAAAAACACCAGGGAGAAACATTCCCAAGCTCTGAAATCTTTTCCTCTGGGAAAAGATTTCATCTGGGAGAGGGGTGCTGCCTCCGAAGCCTCCAGAGTCTGGCAGCAGCAAGGCAGAGGAACAAGGGGAGCCTGTTCCCAGTGTGGGTATGCACAGAGCTGCTAGAAGATAAGAGCAGCTGAAACAAAAGGAGCGACTTGGGAGTAAGTCTTGGGGGTGATTGCCTCTCCCATAAGGGATAAAGGACAGGCAAAGGTAGAGAAACCTTTGCAGGAAGCAAAGTCATTCGTTCGTCCCAAAAAAAAAAAAAAGCCCCTTTGGGACACCAGTCATTCTGGTGTCCCAAAGGGGCTTTTTTTCAAGAGGCACCTGGACTTCCTTGTTTTTTTTTTTTGAAGACATTTCGCTTCTCATCCAGGAAGCTTCTTCAGCTCTGACTGGATGGTGATGAGGAATGGACAGATTTATATTCCTAACTAGCTGGATACCCGTGCTTTGCTGCAAAACTATGTGGTTGGGCTTAGCTTTTGGGGAGGAAAATAAGGGAGGGGGAATCCTGCCTCTGCCTACCAGCATCTATCGGTATTCATCTGGCTAGCCTCCTGTTAGTGTGTGAGAGAGTGGAGGGCTGTTTGGAAACTGAAAGAGTATTTGCTATGTGAGCAAGAAGGAGACAGCAAGGAGCCTGGGTGTGGCTTAGCTCAACTGTTCTGCACTAAAGCTGCTTGGTGCTGCTGTGAAACTGAAACATTTGGAAGAGATTTCTTTTCAGGTGGGGAGGGGGAGTAGAACTCCTTAGTATCAGAGCGTGTTAATAATAACAATATAGGAAATACTCTAAATGCTCTGATGGCCATTTCGAAGAATCCTTTCTTAGTGAGCCCCTAGAAGCCAAGAGGAACATAGGTGCCAAATTTCAAGTTTGTAGGCTTTACAGTTCTGGAGATTTTGTGATGATGCGTGAGTGGTTTTATATATATAGATATATTTCTGTCTGCAAGGAATATAAATCCTTCCATTCCCCACCATCATTCAGGCAGAGCTGAAGAAGCTTCTTGGATGAGGAGAGAAATGTCTTCAAAGAAAAACCAAGAAAGTCCAGTTGCCTCTTGAAAAAAAAAAAAAGCATTTTTGGGACAACCACGACTGGGAGGACGGAGAATCTCTACAGACTTTTCCTCCGGAAAACAAACTTAGACCTAGGATCTTGCAAAACCACCAATTTGGTCTTTATGCTCAAACCTGCCATGCAAAACCACCTGCACACCCAGGTAATAATTTTCAGAGAGAATGAGAGAGAGAGAGGGAAGGGGGAGGGAGAGGGAGGGAGGGAGGGGGAAAGATGGGGAGGGGGGAGAGGGAGAGAGAGGAGGGAGAGGGAAGGAGAGACTGAGAGAGGGAGGGGGAGAGGGAGGGGGAGAGAGGGGGAGAGAGAACTGGGAGGGGGAGGGGGAGGGAGAGGAAGAGGGGAAGGGAGGGAGAGAGAGAGGGGGAGGGAGGGAGAGGAAGAGGGAGGGAGGCGGATAGAGAAGGGGGAGGGAGGGAAAGAGGTGGCAAGGGAGAGAGAGGAGAGAGAGAGACCTGAGATTCACCACCACGTTCTTACCTTCTTCTCAAATTCCACGCCTTGGTTCACCTCCCGGGGATAACCGTCAATCAGGTAGCCCTTGGACTGGTCTGCTTTGGCCAACATGGCGTCCCTCAGCATGTCAAGGACAGTGTCCTGGCGGACGAAGAGATTGGAGTAAGCAGCAATTTTGCAAAGTTTGGGTGGGAAATTCCAGAGCTCTGGATTCACACAACTAGGAAAGGAGCTTGGATTGCGTTGGGTTCTGCACAGATGGGATATTTCTAACCCTTCCTCCATCTCTTCCATTATTAACTGATATTCTACCTTCCCTCACTGTGGACGTGACTTTCTTGATTTTATTTACACAACAATCAATCCTCAACGTGCAAACAATGGAGCCCCAAATTTTCAGTTTTTCAGCAAGACATTCGATAAGTGAAATTTTGCCCTGTTTTTAACCACCTTTCTCGCCTCCATTGTGAAGGGAGTTGGTAAGTTAGTAACCAGGTTGTTTAAGCGAATCTGGATTCCCTTTGCTGGTCAGAAGGTCACAAAAGGGGGGGGAATCACATGACCTCCGCTGCGACCATTCTAAATATGAATCCGTTGCCAAGCCTCTGAATTTTGATCGCAGGGATGCTGTTGTGTTTAAAACAATCATAAATGTTGTGGTTTCGCCGGCAGCCTGTGCAGATGGCAGTGGAATCGAACAGTGGGGAAGAACGGGGACCAGTCCAGGAGTCTGGGGAGGACTCAGACAATGCAGAGATGGGGCCAGGATCATCTGGGAGAGGGGTGCTGCCTCCGAAGCCTCCGGAGTCTGGCAGCAGCGAGGCAGAGGAACAAGGGGAGCCTGTTCCCAGTGTGGGTATGCACAGAGCTGCTAGAAGAGCAGCTGAAACAAAAGGAGCGACTTGGGAGTAAGTCTTGGGGGTGATTGCCTCTCCCATAAGGGATAAAGGACAGGCAAAGGTAGAGAAACCTTTGCAGGAAGCAAAGTCATTCGTTCGGTTCAGATTCAACCTTGAAGCTCTGTGTGGACTTTGTACTCTGGTTGGGATTTTACAGTTCATTTGGCACTCTAGTTGTTGGCAGCACTTCAAAGGTGATAAAGGTGGGTGCTTATCTCGAGAGACTATTTGGGACTCATTACGGGCTGGGAATGAACATAATTCCCAGCGTTGAAATAAAACAAGATTTGTTTTAACTAAGAGTGTGCTTAATTACGGTCTTAGGAAGCCTTGGTCAGAACATTAAGTCATTTTTTCCCCTCAGTGCCACTGTAACTTGGAATGGCCAGTAAGTTGTTGGAAGTCAAGGAGTGCCTGTAATGTAGATCGGACTAAAGAGGAAAATGTCACAAAACCATTCCAGATACTGGGAATTTGTGCCGTGATTGTGGTGTGGCATGGATGTCTATTCACTTGGCTTTAAATTATGGACAGCCTGGGAGTTGAAGGAAGCCAACAGCATGGAAGATTTCCAAGGCTGAGGAACATCAGAAGGTCTTCTATCTAACTCACCAGAGGGACCAACTCTCCTTTCTCCATGATGGCCGAAAGCTTCTTCCCTCTGTCCGAGCCGGAGCTGACTTCTTCTCGTAGGAGATCACCGGTGGACAAGTGGGTGTAGCCATATTTTTGGACAATCTTCTCACACTGTGTTCCTTTTCCAGAACCTGGTCCTCCTGCAGAGGGCATAGAGCAATCAGGGCACAGAATTAGGGACTAAAAATGATCAAGACAGGAGAATATTTGTAGCTCAGGGCTGAAATGAGGAGGTCCTTGATGCTCTCTGAGCTTGGTGGTTTTCTTGCAGACATTCATTACCCAACTAGGTACCATCATCAGTGCTAGAAGGGAGTGGGGTTTGGGTGAAGGAGGAGGAGAAGGACTGTGGGGTCTTTGGTGCTCCCTGAGCTGGGTTGTTTTCTTGCAAATGTTTCATTACCCACTAGGTACCATCATTAGTGCTACTAGTGCAGTACACTAGCACTGATGATGTTACCTAGTTAGGGTCATGAAATGTCTGCAAGAAAACTACCAAGCTCAGAGAGCATCAAGGGCCCCACAGTTCTCTTCCTCTTCCTCCCCTCCTTCTCCCACACCCAAACCCCACCGCCTTCTAGCACTGAGTTGGGCTCTAACCCAAACTTGACAAGAGAAATCCAGGCCCACCTTAGAACCCCGTTGAAAAGTCCTTAAAAGCTTTTTTTTTTTTTTTTTTTTTGGGGGGGGGGGGGGGGGGAGAGTCAAAAGAAATGCTTTGCGATGGCTTAAGACTTACCCACCACGAAGATGATTTTGTGGTTTTTCAATTTTTCTGCAAGGAAAAAAAAAACCCTGTTAGGATCTGATGGAAAAGTCAGTTCTTGGTTGCTTACACAAGACAGCCACTTCGGTTTGTGAACTCGTTTTAAGGATTCCCCCCTCATCCCCCCCTCTATCTGTTTACTTACCTATATATATCTATAATCTATTTCTATCTTTCATCTATATCATCTGTCTCTATTGTCTATTTTCTATCTATCCAATCATCTATATATCATCTCTTCTTCATCTTTGTCTGTCTGTCTCTCTCTGTCTGTAACATCTATCTATATATCTATCCAATCATGTATATCATATATCATATATCATCTGTCTTCTATCTTCTAATCTATCTATCTATCTATCTATCTATCTATCTATCTATCTATCTATCTATCTATCTATCTATCTATCTATCTATCTATCTATCTATGTATCTATCTATCTATCTATGTATCTATCTATCTATCTATCTATCTATCTATCTATCTATCTATCTATCTATCTATCTATCTATCAATCATGTATCTATATCTATCCAATCATCTATATCATATATCATCTGTCTTCTAATCTATCTATCTATCTATCTATCTATCTATCTATCTATCTATCTATCTATCTATCTATCTATCTATCTATCTATCTATCTATCTATCTATCTATCATGTATCTATATCTATCCAATCATCTATATCATATATCATCTGTCTTCTAATCTATCTATCTATCTATCTATCTATCTATCTATCTATCTATCTATCTATCTATCTATCTATCTATCTATCTATCTATCTATCTATCTATCAATCATGTATCTATATCTATCCAATCATCTATATCATATATCTACTCTTGTCTTCTATCTTCTAACATCTGTATCTATCTCTCTATCTACAGTATCTATCATTCTATCTATCTATCATTCTATCTATCTATCTCTATCACTGCAAAAGATCTGAACTCACACCTGTATCAATAGATACAAGACTTCATTACAACTTATTTCACAACAAATGTTGTCTCAGGTACTGCAGAAAAGGACACCCCCAAGTTTCATTTCCCGATTTCTGTGGGCTGCAAATCTAGGAGCAAACAACAGATGGGGGGCCTTCATTTTGCTACTGTTTTTTTGAATGATGCTTCTCAGGACCCCGGAAACTTTTCCAGATCTGGTTGAAAATGTAAAGACCGCCAAGTGGGAGAGCTAAAAATAAAAACCACCCGTTTCAGGTTTCACGGACAACCTGTAAGGAGAATTCTCCTTTGATTACATCCTTCTAGAATTATAACCTTGCAGAGCTGAGGAAATGAGCAGTAAAGTAATTATGAAGTCTCCGGAGTCTAGTCAGAATGTCTGAATGGCAAACACAGCCTATAGATGCTGTAACTCAACTGTAAAGTCAATCTTTTAACGCCAACGTATCGGCCCCAGTTATATCTTGGATATTAAGTGATGGAGAAATTTCACCGTCCAGGCCAAACTCAGCTCTGCAGACAAATAATTATTTGGTGTGTTGCAAATCTCTCAAGTCAACTTCACAAATTGACTTCAGAAGTGTCTTACCACAGGCAAAAACTCACCCACCTAGGACATCAATGCACTGGATTGACGCTAATGCCAAAGAAATGCATTGTATTGTTTGATGTGTGTGGAGATACTCAGTCATCCAAGTCATGATTATCCCAAAGGTGCTTTTTCAAGAGGCCACTGGGCTTTGTTTTTCCTTGAAGACGTTTCGCTTCTCACCCGAGAAGCTTCTTCGGTTCTCCAGAAGGCAACTGGACTTCGTTTTTCCTTGAAGATGTTTCACTTCTCCTCCAAGAAGCTTCTTCAGTTCTGAGTGAACTTCTGACTGCATCTGAACAGTTCAGGTCAGAACTGAAGAAGCTTCTTGGATAGACTTTTTCTTGAAGAGGTTTCTCTTCTTATCCAAGAAGCTTCTTCAGTTCTGACCTGAACTCCTTCTGGAGAACTGAAGAAGCTTCTCGGATGAGAAGCGAAACGTCTTCAAGGAAAAACAAAGTCCAGTGGCCTTTTAAAAAAGCACTTTTGGGACATACTTGTCAACTTGCAGGTTTCAGAGCAGAGAAGAACCTTAACTTAGAAACTGTCCAACCAACGGTAGCCAACATGCCCTAGAGGGTTTTGATGCTGTTTTTTGGAAGAATAGATCAGATGATAAACTAGACACTAAATTTTCACTCCTTGGGGGGGAAAATTGGGAAAAAAGATTGTGGGGAAGAATGAAGCATCTTGGGAGATCCAGAAGTTGGAACATCATAAAGAGGTGTTGGTAGGTGAAGATCAAAAGAGGATAACTACGAACGTTGGCTTGATTGACCAGAAAGGTGAATCAAGATCCACCAAAATTAAGAAAGAGAGAAAATTCACTGACCTGCCGCCATTCCCAAGGGTTCTGAGGTGTCAACCTCCTCTGTCTGAAAGAAAACAGAAGATCCGATTAGGATTAGACCGAAGATCCCAAGTCTTGAAGGGTGTCAACCCAACAGCTCAGGAAATTCCTTGATTGCTCCAATCTTCTCTTCCAAAACCAGATAGGAGAAGAATTCAGCGCTGCAGGCAAAAATAACTAAGTCATAAAATAATTATGACTTCTTCCTGAGGTTGCCGTGTCTTTAAATCCTTCCCATCTCCCCCCCCCACACCTTTTTTAAAAGATGTCCCTACCTGCCACCTCAAATAAAATCTTCCATCATGCCTACAGATGTTGGAGATAAAAAGCAAAGCAATAAAACGAAATAAAAATACTTTACCTCAATCTATCCTGGAACACCAAAACCAATCTTGGGTTAGACACAGCAACTAATTTTTTCTTCCTTTTTTTTCCCAGCTGGCAGACCTAAGAAGGTTCAACGGTGAAGACAGACGAGATCTTACCGAGTCTTTTCTCCAACCCTCCCCGGTAGAGTCACCCTAGCAACTGCCCAACGGTGGAAACAAGAGTCCAAGGATCGCTGTCAATGTGTAACGTGGTAGGCAGCCTCTGACTCACAGCTACGTGAATGGAGGAAGGAAAAAAAACACCTTCTGAGGCATCACCTGGGAAGAGGTTCCCATGGCAACTGCTTCCTGCCTCAGATGTACCGGCAGCCCTTAAGAGGCAAGAAGGACCACCGTGGGGGGAAAACTGAAGCAATGAAATTCCCCAGGAGGCTTTAGGCATAACAGAATAACAGAGTTGGTGTTTAATAAAAAATATTTTTAAAAAAAGAATAACAGAGTTGGAAGGGCCCACTTCTCAAGCAGGAGACTCTAAGACATTCCAGACAAGGGGCTGTCCACTCTCTTCTTAAAAACCTCCAGTGTTGGAGCATTCACAACTTCCGGAGGCAAGTTGTTCCACTGATTAATTGTTCTCATTTTCAGGAAATTTCTGCTTAGTTCTGGGTTGATTCTCTCCTTGATTATTTTTGATCCATTGATTCTTGTCCTGCCTTCAGGTGTTTGGGAGAATGATTTGACTCCCTCTTCTTTGGGGCAGCCCCTCAAATACTGGAAGACTGCTATCACGTTATCCTTCCTTATTTATTTATTTATTATTTATTAATTAAATTTCTATACCGCTCCCTCTCCCAAAAAGGGACTCGGGGCGGTGTACAGCCTACTAAAAAACAGAATATATACAGTTTAAAAACGAATTAAATATAAGAATCTGGCCGAATCCCATCAATTACAAAATACAAAATTTAAAATTCCAGGATTAATTAAAAATTAAGAGTTAAAATTTAAAAAACCGAATTAGATTAAAACCCATAAACCATTTACTGGGCCAGGCTGGCCTGCTGGAAGAATAAGGTCTTAACTGCGCGCCGGAAGGTCTGGATGTCAGTAATGGCCCGTATCTCCGGGGGGAGATCATTCCACAGGGAGGAGGCCCCCACAGAGAAGGCCCGCACCCTTGGGGCCGCCAGCCGGCAACGATCAGGCGGCGGCACCCCAAGGAGGGCAACCCTGTGGGAGCGTACTGGGCGGCGGGAGGCTGTTGATGGCAGCAGGCGGTCCCGTAAGTACCCAGGTCCCGAGCCATGGAGCACTTTAAATACCGTCAGTACCACCTTGAATCGAATCCGGAAGGCCACAGGAAGCCAGTGCAGCCTGCGGAGAAGTGGTGTTACATGGGAGCTCCGAGGGGCACCCACGATCACCTGTGCGGCCGCATTCTGAACCAACTGCAGCCTCCGGAGACTCTTCAAGGGGAGCCCCATGTAGAGAGCATTGCAATAGTCCAAGCGGGAGATGACGAGGGCGGAGGTGACTGTGCGAAGTGTTCTTTAAACAGAATTTTCTGTCCCATTTCTGAAACTCCAAGTGGTAAGTCTTCTCCATCTTTCTCCTTCGCCTGGCTCAATAGCCAGGTCCTGGTCACTTCATGATGATGAGCACTTGTGATGCCTGCACTTCCATCTTCCCTTCCAGCTGGAAGGCGTGCACCATGACCTTGGGCTGGTGGCACCTCTGAGCACGGAGCCATGGTTAGAGAAAGCACGCGTGGACAACGGAAGAGGATTTGGTTTGGAATGCTGGGTCTCAAGAGAGGGTGGTTTTGAGTGGTAAGGGAGGAGACAAGAAGACTGCAGGAATGCTTCAAGTTCTTCAGGTCTTTTAGATGGACATTCATAGCTTCTTTCTTTTCCAGGGGTCTCAAGTCAGCACAGATGGAGCTCCGTATCTCTGCAACTCCTATGCTGAGCAAGCGGCCTGGGATCTAGAAAGCCTCGACCAAAATAATTCCAAATTATTTTTCAGGCTGTGGAATCTATTATTGGCCCAGAAAAAGATCTCCAGAATTTCTTCATCAAGAGGTGAAGCTCAAGTGCCTTCAGATGTTGCCTTCAGACGTCGTGGGTACTTCATCACTGGAGGTTTTTAAGAAGAGATTGGACAAATGGTATAAGATCTCCTGCTTGAGCAGGGGGCTGGACTAGAAGACCTCCATGGTCCCTTCCAGCTCTGTTATATTCTTCAGTTCTCCACACCTCTCCAGATCCCTGCCCTCCATAAAAAATATCATTGGATTTGCTTTCTAGGCTCAAGCAATCAGCTGCTTCCGTCTGGAGTTTAGGTCAGCCTTGGGTGAAGAGGGTGGACTAAAATACCCATCAACCCCAGGCAGTGTGGTGAGTGGACCCAGCTGGTAAGTATCTAAAGAAGGTTGGACCATTCTTTGCATCCCCCCCCCACCCTTCTCTCTTGAAAAATGACTCAAATGGAAAAGCATAACTTATGTCTTCTTCTGTACTATTTAACTGGGAAGAATCTTACTTATTTTATTTTTCTGCTTTTGGGAGGTTATGAAGGTGATTACTGCAAAATGGACAGATTGACCCATGGAACTGCTGAAGGACCAAGCTTGGAAGAACCATCTTAAGAATCAGCACGGACTCCCTAGTGTACCAATCCATCAATCCAGATTGAAGGCTCATCTCAAGACCAAACAGCTGGTTAAGTTTTCCCAAAGCCGTTAGTTTTACAACTATTCAGGTGATTTTATTTCAATTCTGTGAAAAAACAGCCTGACTTTTGTGAGGGGAAAATAACAACAACACCCCACCAACAAATAGATATCTTATTCCATTTGTTCTCACAACTCTTTCAGTTTTGATCACCACGATGTAAAAAAAAGATGTTGAGACTCTAGAAAGAGTGCCAAGAAAGCAACAAAGATGATTAGGGAACTGGAGGCTGAAACATACAAAGAACAGTTGCTGGAATTGGGTATGTCTAGTTTGATGAAAAGAAGGACTAAGGGTGACATGATAGCAGTCTTCCAATATCTCAGGGGCTGCCACAAAGAAGAGGGAGTCAAGTTATTCTCCAAAGCACCAGAGGGCAGAACAAGAAGCAATGGGTGGAAACTAATCAAGGAGAGAAGCAACTTAGAACTAAGGAGAAATTTCCTGAGAGTTACAACAATTAATCAGTGGGCCAACTTGCCTCCAGAAGTTGTGGATGCTCCAACATTGGAAGTTTTTAAGAAGAGATTGGACAACCATTTGTCTGAAATGGCATAGGGTTTCCTGCCTAAGCAGGGGGTTGGACTAGAAGATCTCTAAAGTTCCTTCCAACTCTGTTATTCTGTTTTGTTCTTACAAATGAAGTATTTGTTGCATTGCTGACCCCAAGTGATGAATCAAACCCAATTGTTGCTCCCTGTCTGAGCCCTCCATTAAATCCTGGCATTGTGGCTTCCAATCCTGGCTTGCTACTTGATCCTTCAGTCCTCAGTTTCCCCACTGCAAAAGGTCAGCAGCTGAAACCCACCTCGTGGGCTTCTCTGAAGGGTGGATCGAATCGCGGTTAGATTTCGGAAGCATCTTTGGGTGGTGTTGAATTTCATGGCTGAAGAGCAGCTCATCTTTACATTGGGTTATTCCACCCCACCAAAAAAACCACGCCCCTCCCTTTAAAAAAAATCTATTAATGTAATTTCAGGAAGACACCGAAAGAGGAGGGACTCCTAGAATAGATGCTGGCACAGTTTGAGGGGAGAAATAACCAGGTCTGGTTACACATCTCTTTTTTTTAAACACCTAATAAGGTTAACTCCTTTGAGGTTTTGCAAAGTGCAACTCAGCAACTGCAAATCTGGCTGGGGACAGAACAGAATATAGTATAACAGAGCTGGAAGGGACCTGGGAGGTCTTCTAGTCCAGCCCCCTATTCAACCTTTGCAGGAGAAGGTGAGTTGGGTGCTACAACAAAGTTTTAAATTTCTTCCTGAAGTGGATTTTGAAGCACGTCAGGAGTTTGAATTCTTCCATTTCTGCAAAAACATTGCATCCAAAGGCAGGCACATTCACCAAACACACACACACACCATGAAAACACCAGGAGAAAACCTGGTTAGCTTTTCTGCAAGCAAGGAATTGGCAGGGTAAGGAAGCAGCCAGCTCAATTTCTTCTTCCTTCTTCCCCCTGCCTTTACAATGAGCCACTCTTGCTCCAAGGATGATTCAAATGCCCCCCACCCCCCGAGAAGGTTACAAACCGGGCACAGAAAAAAAATACCAGGTTACCTCCCAGTATGTTAGGAAAACTATGTTAGACATCCTCCAGCAGATGTCAGGAAACACGAGTGGAGGATGATGGTTAATGATGAATCTGGTTCTGGAATTACAACTTCCTCCCTTGACATCCAAGCGACGTGGTCATTATGATGTACCTCATCATCACAATGAGGTGATTCAGTGTTTAATGACAGGTGTGTGGGCTGTTTAAAAACAACACAAAAATCCCAGGACTTCCTCCCTTGGAGAAATCCAGGACCTCTCTGTTGGATTTCTAACTGCAAAGAACAAGGGGTTTATACATATGTGTGTATGTGTGTGTTGTGTTGTCTCTCCATGTGGTTAATTAAAAACCACAGGATAATCAATGTAAATACTCTGAATTTTAGCATAGCATCCTTACATCGTCGGATGCATCCCAGGTTCAAATTTAGCCACAAATGCTTCCTAGACAGCTATTTATTCTCTGTCATCCCAGCCTACCTTACAGGGGGGTTGTGGAGTGTGGGGGAGGGAAGGGGAGGAGACACTGCCATGCACATGCTAAAATTGCTGTTTAGATCTTTTGGAGAAGGCTGTGTTAAATCAGCGTACAGGGAGGCACTCCCTGAGATGCTAGCTTTCTGCAGGCAAGGAACTGGCTGGACAAGGAAGCAACTAATCAAATGTTCTTTTCCCCTTCCTTTGCCTTTTAAAAAGGGTGGTTCAAAGGTCTTTGGATCCTGGAAAAAAGAGAATATACTCACAAGAAAGAACGAAAGAAGGCGAAGAAGAACAGAACAGGAAGTTCTTGTTCTCCATCTTGCTTAAACCAGCATCTGGATTTCCTCCAGATCTTATAGTTCTCCACACTTTGCACCCCAGTGATGTCTTTTTGTGACCTCCAAATCTGGCTGGAGGATTATTTTTCTTTTTTCAATTTAACAAACCCAAGTGGCTTATTGAGGAGATCAGCACGATTTTAAAATTGGGGCCAAGAATATCAGCCTGTCTCGGTTCCCTTTGGAGCGAAGCAAAGAGTAAACTGCAAAATCCCAGCTGTTTAACCAGGGCAACATTGCAGGATGGGATGGGGGCAAGAGGGAGTCCAAGACCTTCCCCCTTGGAAAAAAAAAGATTTTAAAGCCCCTCTCTAACGGCTTTGGAGCAACAGAGAAAAACCTAAGAGGTCAGTCAAGGTTATTGCAACCAGACGCCTTCCCAAAGTTGATGCAAGATGAAGGAAGGAAGGAAGGAAGGAAGGAAGGAAGGAAGGAAGGAAGGAAGGAAGGAAGGAAGGAAGGAAGGAAGGAAGGAAGGGCAATAACAATAGCATTTTGACTTATATCCTACTTTACAGTGCTTTACAGCCCTCTCTAAGCAGTTTACAGAGCCAGCCTATTGCCCCCAACAATTAGGGCCAGAATGTCTGTTTCTAAACAAGAGGCTTGTTAAATGAGACATTCAATACATACAATCATATATGGATCAAAGCATGTCTGATTTTGCTGCAACTATCCACAGCCTTTGCCCCTGGATCCATTTGGCTGCAGATCCCACTAGGAAAATTAAATAAAATTAAAAACCCTGTTGCAAATCTCTATCCAGAGCTGTTTCCTGCTTCTTGAACTATCAGAGAAATCTTCCTCAATGTTCTGCGCTGAATGAGATGAAGGAGAAGAAGAAAAACCAAGGTATCCACCATTCTCCTCTCCATTTTTTCCTTCCTCGAAGAATGCCCTGCCTTTAGCAAAAAATAATTTTAAAAAATCCTGGGAAAAACGGCTCAGCCTTACCTCTCAGCGCTGGAGGAGGAGCAGACAAAGGCGGCCACAGAGAGACAGAGAGAGAGAGAGAGGCGGCTGTGCTTCTCCACCACTGGCCACCCTGCATGGTTATTTTTACCTCCCTATATAGAGAGAGGCTTTGAGGCATGATGGGAGAAGGAGGGAGCATTGGCAGGCACGGGTGCCCAGAGACGGAAGCTGAATAGCAGTGAGAAGGGAGGAGGAGGAGAGAAAAGAGAAGTCTAGAAAGGAAGGCTTGGAGGAGGCTGGTAAAAGAAACCAAAGACCCAGAAATCTGAAACAGACAAAACCTTTGCCAGACCAATTCTTGAATACAGCTCATCTGCCCGGAATCCACACCGTATAACAGACATTAATACAATTGAACGAGTCCAGAAGTATTTCACAAGAAGAGTATTACACTCCTCTGCTCGCAATAGAATACCCTACACCAGCGGTAGGGAACCTTGGCTCTTTTATCACTGATGGACTTCAACTCCCAGAATTCCTGAGTGAGCCATAAACGTTTCCCCCTCCCTGGCCTAGTGGTTTTTCAGTTGTGAGGGAAATCAATTTTTGACTTGAATGGGACTGTTTAATATACAAATGTAGGACATATAAAGAATATTGATCATTCAAGTCACAAATTAGGACATCTGTATATTGAACAATCCCATTCAAATCAAAAATTGATTTCCTCCACAACTGAAAAACCAGTAGGCCAGGGATGGGGAACTTTTTATGGCTCACTCAGGAATTCTGGGAGTTGAAGTCCATAAGTGATAAAAGAGCCAAGGTTCCCTACCACTGACCTACACTATCAGGCTTGAGATTTTGGGCTTGGACAACCTTGAACTACGCCGCCTACGGTCTGACTTAAGCTTAGTACACAAAATTGTCTTCTGCAATGTCCTAGCTGTCAATCACTACTTCAGCTTCAACCACAATAACACAGAGGCAAACAATCGTTAATTTATCATTTGTTGCCATACTTCCGAATTTCATTATACCACTCATTTCTTTGAATATCCCAATTTCGTCGGAGGTCAGCCTATTCTTCAAAGCAGCAAAAGGCAGGACAAGAAACAATGGATGGAAACTAATCAAGGAGTGAAGGAACCTAAAACTAAGGAGAAATTTCCTGACAGTGAGAACCATTAATCAGTGGAACAACTTGCCTCCAGAAGCTGTAAATGCTTCAACACTGGAAGTTTTTAAAAACAACCAATGAAGTGGTGTAAGGTTTCCTGCCTAGGCAGGGGGTTGGACTAGAAGACCTCCAAGGTCCCTCCCAATTCTGTTAATTCTGTAAAGGATGCCCTGGATTGTCAGAATCTGAGCTGGGGGTACAGGAGCCGAGCCAAGAGAGGAAGAATCCATCCATTGTTGGTGAATCTAGACAAAGACGCCAATTTTGCAAGGGCCAAAAATATTGGGACTCGTGAGAAGACTTTCATTTTGACTTCACATAGAGTTGGAAAGGACCTTGGAGGCCATCAACCCCAGGAGTGCTCATACCATCTCAGACAAATCTGGAGAGTTGGGGTGAAAAAGAAGGAACTGCTCTTCACCCCTGGGAGGTCCCAAATTTTCAGCCAGCCCTGGCAAAACATGGCAACCACAGAGCCATTGCAAAAAAATAATAATACTTTTTTAAAAAAACCAAAGCAACAGGTCAAGCAATATTTGGATTAATCCGCCCCCAAATATACAAAATTGTTTAGTAAAAACTTTGTTGAGAAGGAGGGAAGCCCAGTATCTGGTAAGGCTGATTTGCTGGAGATGAAAACAAGGGCAAGAGAAGGAGAACATCAAAGTGGAAAAGAAGGAAGAGAGAGAGAGAAGGAGGAAGAAAGAGAGAGAAGGAGGGCGAAAGGGAGAAGGGAGAGAGGGAAAGGAGGAGGGAGAACAAGGAGGGAGGGAGAAGAAGGGAGGAGAGAAGGAGAGAGAAAGAAGAGGGAGAAAGAGAAAAGGAGGGAGATAGAAGAAGGAAGGAAGGAAGGAAGAAAGAAAGAAAGAAAGAAAGAAAGAAAGAAAGAAAGAAAGAAGAAGGGAGAGAGGGAAAGGAGGGAGAAAGGAAAGAGAAAGAGGGAGAAAGAGAAGGAGAGAGGAGGGAGAAAGAGGAGAAGAAAGAGAAGGAAGGGGAGAGAAGGAGAGAAAGAAGGGAGAAAGAAGGAGGGAGAAAGAGGAGAGAAAGAGAAGGAAGGGGAGAGAAGGAGAGAAGATGGGGGAGAGAGAGAGAGAATGGACAGGCTGACCAAGGAGATGTCCTCTCCACTTTGGGACCTGGCTGAACCCACCAGTAGCTCTGACCTTGTTCACCGGTAGCTCACCTCTTCTGCCTCTTGGCTCTATCCCGTATTTTCTTTCCATTCCTGTTTGCTTAACAGGCAGGTTAATTGCCTGCAGTCCATCAAAGTCAGTCCCTGACCCCTGGCCACTGTCCCCAACCTTCTCCCACCGGGAACTCCCACCCAGTCGGTCTCAGCTTCTGGTCTGATGAAAACGGGAAGCGGGCTTCGGATTCCACCAGGGCTCAGGAAAAACAACTTGGGAGCCAGCGCCAAGAACCAGGTCTGGACTGCATCAATGGTGGTGACCTCACCTGCTCCTTTCTCTCCTCTTCCTTTGTAGAGCTTTGGCACGGGCTGAAGAAACTGTGCAGTGTCAAGTCTAGATGCCCCTCCAGGACAAAAAAGCCAGAAAAACAGGACAATTAGATGCCTAGAAGAGTTATGAGAAAACAACACAACTCTGGTGGAAAAGGAAATCACAGTCAGGATTGTAAGAACAGTCAAAAGGCATTTTTGATTAACTCAGATTTCTAGAGAGGGAAGAACCCTGGAAACTGAGGTTCAAAATGTGTGTGCAAATAGCCCAAAACCCTCTTATTCTGCCCCGAAAGGATTCCAGGTGTGCGTCAGGAAAAGAGGAATTTTGCAGCTGGAGGAAGCTGAGCAGAAGTTGGTGATGGAGACACTTGCTAAGCTGTGAACCCCTAAGGGACCTTGAGAATAATCTTGGGGGACAGAAGGAAGGGCCTCAGCCCAGCCAAAGATGTCTCAGCCCACGGAAGGAAAGGGAAATGAAGAAGATCTCTCTAGTTTTCAACCTCAAAGGGCTGACCCAACCATCGCTCGCATTTCTGGTTGAACACGAGCTATCAACTCATTCTGAGGTTCAAGTGAGACTCATCCTTCTCTAACTTCTCTAGAACAGTGGTCTCCAAGCTTGGCAATTTTCCAGACTTGTGGACTTCCGCTCCCATATTGACTGAGGAATTCTGGGAAGTGAGGTCCACACGTCTTAAAGTTCTCAAGGGTGGAGAACCTTGCTCTAGAAGATGGTCTTCACCCTCAACAGAGGAGTATGGTCCCTGCTTTAAATTCCAGCAGCTTCTACAGAGATTAACACATTAACAGAGTTGGAAGGGGCTTTGTAAGTCTTCTAGTCCAACCCTCCACCCAAGCTGGACACCTTACACCATATCTGACAGATGGCAGTCCAGTCTCTTCTTGAAAGCTTCTAGAGATGAAGCTCCCACAACGTCCGAAGGCAACTTCTATTCCATGGGTTGATTGTTCTCACTATCAGAAAATTCCTCCTTATTTCCAGGTTGAATCTCTCCTTGTTCAGTTTCCATCCATTATTCCTTGTCTGGCCTTCAGGTGCTTTGGAAGATAACTGGACCACCATCTCCTCTCTGTGGCAGCCCCTCAAATATTGGAAGATTGCTATCATGCCTCCCCTGGTCCTTCTCTTCCCTAGACTAGCCATCCCCAGTTCCTGTATGGTTTAGTCTCCAGTCCCCTCATCATCTTTGTTGCTCTTCTCTGCACTTTTACTAGAGCTTCAACATCTTTTTTATAGTGTGGTGACCAAAACTGGATGCAGTACTCTAGTTGTGGTCTTACTAAGGCTTTATAGAGAGGTATTAGTCCCTCCCTTGATCTTGATTGTATCCCTCTGTTAATCCAATTTAGGATTGCATTGGCTTTTTGGGCTGCCTCCGCACACTGCTGGCTCATATTGAATTGGTTGTCCACTAAGACTTTAAGATCCCTCTCAGTGTTACTGCTATTAAGCCTGGTTTCACCCAGTGTACTAATGTGTACTAAAGTTGGGAGTTGGGTCTCTCCAGCAAACATCTCTGAAGATGATCAAGATGTTTCTGTCACTAAAGTCTGGAGCAATCTAACGTCTTCCCTTCTACAAGGTGACTCCTCTTCCTCCTATTTTTTTCTGAGATGGGATGGGGTGGGAGCATTTCTTTTGTCCCTTGATATAAGCAGATACTTTCTCACCCAGAATTCTCTCTCTCTCTAGCTTCAGCCGTTGTTGAATGCAGGATCTGATGGCAGCAAATATTTCATCTTCTTCTCTATCTGCATCAAACTGGAAAGTACAAAAAATACAGAATTAATCTTTTCAACTTGGGCCAACCCTGTGCTGTTCTTCTCTCGACCCTGTTTCCCTGAAAATATGACCTACCCTGAAAGTAAGTCCTAACTTGATTTTTACACAGGTGCCTAAAATACCCTCCAAAATAAGCCGTAATTAAGATCCCACCCACTCCAGGGTGGATGAGTAAAAATTAAGCTACGGTGGATGGGGAGGGGGGAGGGGGCTGGAGCTGCCCTACTACTTACCTTTGGACAGTTGTAGCCAGGCCTCGCACAGCCCAACACCTGCTTTGCCGGCCTATTTCTTCTGCAACCAGCAAGGCTGGCATGGCTTTCCTGAAGGCCTCAGGAGCTGACAACAAAGCTCTGGATCGATCCAGAGCTCCATTATCGGCTGCAGAGACTTTCAGGAAAGCCTTGCTGGCTGCAGAGAAAGAAGTTCCTGAAGGCCTCTGGCAGTAAAAAGGAGGCCAGGGGCGATGCGCACAAATGAGGTTAGTCAGTGGATGGCATCCCCCGAAAATAAGACCCAGTGCCTTTTATGTTGGCAAAAAAAATATAAGACAGGGTCTTATTTTCAGGGAAACACGGTATGTGTGCAAACATCATCACTTTTGGATTTCAAGGGTCTAAAATCCCTTCAGAGAAGAGATGGAGAACAGAGCAAGTATAAATCATGTAATCTGCAACTCTTACATTGCGAAAACATATGGACTACACAATTCAATCAGGGCAAAGCAATAGACACAATCTACATAGACTTCTGTAAAGCCTTTCATTCAGTGGTACACGACAAACTACTACTATAACTAAGATCTTATGGTATCTCTGGACACCTACATAACTGGATAGAAGCATTCCTGTCAAACAGACAACAAATTGCCAAAATTGGGAGTGTCCTATCAAATTCTGTACCTGTCAACAGTGGTGTCCCCCAAGGCAGTGTTCTAGGACCAACTCTTTTCATACTCTACATAAATGACCTCTGTGATCATATCAAGAGTAACTGTGTTCTCTTTGCTGATGATGTAAAGCTATTCAACACCACAGACAATACTGCTACCCTTCAAAAAGATCTTGACTATGTATCAGAATGGTCAAACAAATGGCAACTTCAAATCTCAACAAATAAATGATCTGTCCTACATATTGGCAAAAAAAATCAGAAAATAAAATACAGGCTGAATAGTCAATACCTTGTTGATGATCCAAACTCTGTCAAAGATCTTGGATACTCATCTCAAATGACCTAAGTGCTAGAGCCCACTGTAACTACATAGCCAAAAAGGTGCTAAGAATTGTTAACCTAATCTTACGTAGCTTTTTCTCTGGTAATATTACACTAATAACTAGAGCATACAAAACATTTGCTAGACCAATACTCAAATACAGCTCATCAGTCTGGAACCCACATTACATATCTGATATTAACACAGTTGAGAAAGTCCAGAAATATTTTACAAGATTTCTTCACTCCTCTACTTGTTGTAGAATACCTTATGCCACCAGACTCGAAATTCTAGACGCAGAAAACCTAGAACTACGCCGCCTTCGGTCCTATCTAAGTATAGTATATAAAATCATATATTGCAATGTCCTACCTGTCAATGAATACTTCAGCTTCAGCCATAACAACACAAGAGCAAACAATAGTTACAAACTCAAGATTAATTGCACCAAACTTGATTGCAGGAAATACAGCTTCAGCAACAGAGTGGTCAATGTCTGGATTACTCTACCTGACTCTGTGGTTTCTTCCCCAAACCCCAAAAACTTTAACCTTAGACTGTCTACTATTGACCTCACCCCTTTCCTAAGAGGTCTGTAGGGGACGTGCATAAGTGCACCAGCGTACCTACCGTCCCTGTCCTATTGTTTCTTTTAAATTTTATTTTTCTTATATGTATCCATGTATTCATAACTATGTTTTACTTATACCTATTATCTTGTAAGCAATTGACAAATAAATAAATAAATAAAATATCTATCTCTTTATTGCTCTTTCAAAAGTGTGTGGCATTTGCATGATTCTAATCAGAAAGAAATATTGTTATGAAATGCCAAAATCGATAGTTCGTCAATAATATTAAAAAAAAACAGACTTAAAACCAGATGTCGTCTTGAATTGGACCTCCACTGCTTCCATAATGCATCAACCAAGGCCCTTGAGATACCAAAAGTGCTTTTAGTTGTATGGTTGACCTTCAGAGACACGTGTGACAATGTCTTTGGAGATCCTCAATCCTCCAGGTCATGGTTGTCCCAGAGGTGCTTTTTCAAAAGGCAACTGGACTTCCTTTGTTTTTCCTTGAAGATGTTTTGACTTGTCAGAACTGAGAAGAAGCTTCTTGAATGAGAAGCAAAACGTCTTCAAGGAAAAAAACTAAATCCAATTGCCTTTTGAGGAAGCACCTTTGGAACAATGTGCAACAATGGAAAACTGGAAAGATATTCACCATCTTCAGAGTGATGGATTACTCTAGAACTAAGCTAAGTGTCTTGTTTGCCCAGCTGAAAGAACTTCTCAAGGGTGACTTCTCTTGCTTAGGTCACCCAGATGCCAGCTTCATGCAGACCTTCTGGTCCATGCCCTAAGCCAAAGGTCTCCAACCTTGGCAACTTTAAGGCTTGTGGACTTCAATTCCCACAGATCCTCAGCCAGCTGAATTCCACAAGTCTTAAAGTTGCCAAGGTTGGAGATCCCTGTCCTAAGCAATTGAGGTTCTCAGGAGACGTGTCACTAAGCGAGGCATTGAAAAGCAAACCTAGACATCTTCTGGAATTCCCACTCTTATTGTCCTCACCCGGACCAAAGCTCCTTTCTCCTGGTAGTACTTTCCAATCAGCAGAGCATTCTGCTTGAAGGTCTCCAGCCTACGTTCAACTCCATGGGGGTTGTCATCCAAAAGGCCTCGTTCCCGAGCCCGTTCCTTTAGTCGTTGCCGCATCTGTTGACTTGAGCAAGCTAGGAACACCACAACGTCTGGAGAACCAACCTAACAAAGGCAAAGGATGGACGATAAGGTCGTGAGAAGTCAACCTTGGGTTGGTCTCGTCCCACCTTGCCTGCTTTCAATCCAAGGACTCCCTTCTCTTTCCCTTCTACATCTTTCCCTCTTGGGTTCACTTTTTCTCTGAAAAACCCAACCTGGTTGGTCTCTCTCCACCATCAGGTGAAAAGGTTCTGGAAGGACAGATGGAGAGAAGAATTGAGGTCTCAGAGAAGGGCAGAAGTCTCAGTGATGAACGTTGACAGCTTCATCTCACCTGCTCCTCAAACAAGAAGGCCTGGCCAATGTCTCGCGGGAATCCATCCACCACAAAACCTTTGGCATCTGGATGCTTGATGAACTGCTGCTTCAGCTCTTCAATAGTGGTCTCCTGAAAAGCAGAGAGATGTCTCAGGAGGAATGGCAGTAAGGTGTTTTGGAGACCCAAACATAGCAGGATAAGTTCTCCCCCAATTAAACCTTGGAAAAAGTTGAGAAGAGTGATTAAGAGGATGGAAGGCCTGGAGATTAAAACATATTTGAAGAACGTCTGCAAGTTTTGAGTTTGACCAGTCTAGAGAAAAGAAGAACTAAGGGAGACATGATAGCAGTATTCCAGTATTTGAGGGGCTGCCACAAAGAAGAGGGGGTCAAGCTATTCTCCAGAGAAACCATGGATGGAAACTAATCAAGGAGAGAAGCAACCTGGAATTATGGAGAAACTTCCTAACAGTGAGGACAATTAACCAGTGGAAAAACTTGCCTCCAGAAATCATTTGTGCTCCATTACTGGAGAGACTGGATGGCCACTTATCTGAAAGTGTATAGATTCTCCTGCTTGAGCAGAGGGATGGACTAGATAGAAGACCTCCAAGGTCCCTTCCAGCTCTATTCTATTCTAATCCCAGTATGTGGCTAGCTCATTAAGGTAGAAATCCATTAAAAGAAGGATGGAGAATCCCTTTAAAGAAGGAGAGAGAAAAATGCCAAATTTGATAATTTGACAATGTATTGAAAACAGGGGAGACATCTAATTAACTGTAAATTTATACATATAGAATTAAAGACACTAAAAGGACGAGGAAGTTATTATAATAAGGTAGAATATGTCAATGATAGAAAAATGTCAGTGTAACTATCGCTCAAAGCTTGCTGTAAAATGTATATATGTGTATATATATGTATGAATATAGGCATGTA
Organism: Bungarus multicinctus; assembly: GCA_023653725.1. Classification (NCBI taxonomy): domain Eukaryota; kingdom Metazoa; phylum Chordata; class Lepidosauria; order Squamata; family Elapidae; genus Bungarus; species Bungarus multicinctus. The sequence goes on along the minus strand of CM042845.1, from coordinate 18,003,219 downwards.
TGTATGTATGTATGTATGTTTTTTATTGCATAAATGTTTAATAATATTTTTTTTAAATACCAAATTTGGAGAAATTCCTGGTTGTGAAATCACAAAATAACCAAATTTTACAGGTTGTTAATTCTGGAATAATTCCAGAATTATTAACTCAGATTTGAATCTGACCCGGAAAAGAATGCAAACCCTTTTTGTCTTTTGACATCTTCCTCTTTTGCCACCAATAACTCATTTTCCTGGTGTAATAGGAGAGAAATAACTCCCCCCACCAAAAAAAACCCAGTCTAAACTCGAGTCTTTCCAATAGGAAAGGATCTCAACCATCTTGGATTCAAAGGACAAGACTGAATTGAGCAATAGTTCTGTGGCACACCAGAAAAATCATCAATGGTGTATACGTATTTTTAAATGTGCAAGACTTGGTTTTGGAGGGGAAGTTACATACTGGGATGCCTCAATTTACGACCACAATGGGGCCCAACATTTCTGTCGTTAAGTGAGACATTGGTTAAGTGAGTTTTGCCCCCGTTGTACAACTTCCTTTGTTAAGGGAATCACCGCAGTTGATAAGTTAGTGACTCAGTTGTTAATTTGTTAAGTGAATTATTGAGCCTGTCATCTGCAGACAGGACTTGAGGGTTGGGCTTGGACTAAAAATAAGCCAGGGGCATGAGTGAGCTTAATGAGTGTTTCTTAAAAAAAGGAGACACTTCCATTCACAATGCACATGAATTACTACGGTATATCTGCATACAGGCAGGAAGTTGTACAACTTGCCTCGTGGCATGACCGGAACAATCTGGAACTGAACACACTCAAAACCGTAAAAATGGTGATAGACTTTAGGAGAAACCTTCCCATACTACCACCTCTTACAATACTAGACAACACAATATCAACAACAGAGACCTTCAATAGAGACTTTCAATAGAAACCTAGGTTCTATCATATCACATGACTTAAAATGGACACCTAACATCAAAAACATCATCCAAAAAGCACAACAAAGAATGTTCTTTCTGTGCCAACTCAGAAAACTCAAACTGCCCAAGGAGCTGCTGACCCAGTTCTACAGAGGAATTATTGAGTCTATCATCTGCATCTCTATAACGGACTGGTTTGGTTCTGCAATCCAACAGGACAGACACAGACTTCAGAGGATAATTAGGACTGCAGAAAAAACAATTACTACCCACCTGCCTTCAATCGAGGACCTGTATCCTGCACTAGTCAAAAAGAGGGCTGTGAAAATATCTACAGACCCCTCACATCCTGGACATAAACTGCTTCAACTCCTTCCCTCAAAAGGACACTATAGAGAACTGCACACCAGAACAACTAGACACAAGAACAGTTTTTTCCCCAAACACCATCACTCTGCTAAATAACTAATTCCCTCAACACTGTCAACTTATTTACTAAGTCTGCACTACTACTATTAATCCTCCCATCCTTCCTTTCACCCATCCCCTCCCACTTATCCCCTCCCACTGCATGACTGGAGTGAAAGGGGAGTGGTGTTTGCAGGAGACAATTAGTTCAATTGTCAAGTAATTGCTGCTACAGCCTGACGTTTAGAAGCTATCGGCCTGGCAACTCTCCCAGCCTGACAGAGGTCTGTAGTTGTGAAATCTCATGAAAGGCTGTTTGCTGGGACTGGAGAGGAATTCCCTTGAACCGAAATAAAAGGAGTCTTGCTTCATGATCTTGGGAAGCCTAGGTCAGAACAGGCAGCTTTAAGGCGCGCTTCGCTTACCGACGGGGCTAACTCGCCATCGGCAATGATTTTGGCAATCAGCTCCCACTTCTTCTCGCTGGTGGCCCGACGGAGCATCTGAGCGCGCAGAATTTCTCCGACGGAGATGCAGACGAAGCCAAAGTGGGAGGCCATTCTCTGGCTTTGCGTCCCCTTCCCACTCCCGGGACCCCCTGTGAGAGAGAAGAGGGGGGAGGGTGTCATTTTGAGAGGAAGCAGGGTTGAAGGGTCATCTGAGCGTTGGGACGAGAATTAAAGGGGTCAGTCTACATTTAAGGTACCTCGAAGACAAGGTGAGCCTCGGTGGCACAGTGGTCAGAGTGCAGTACTGCAGGCTACTTCTGCTGCCTGACGGCTGCCTGCAATTTGACAGTTCGAATCTCACCAGGCTCAAGGTTGACTCAGCCTTCTGTCCTTCCAAGGTGGGTAAAATGAGGAGACAGATTGTTGGGGGCCAGAAGCTGACTCTGTAAACCGCTTTTTCAGGACTGGAAAGCACTGGAAAGTAGTATGTAAGTCTAAGTGCTATGGCTATTGCTATTAAAACCTTCTCTCTTATAATCCTGCAACTTCTTTTTTTTAAATATATTTATTTATTCAGAGTTTTAAACATTTAAAAAAGAGAAACAAAGTTCTCACATTTTACAGTGATATCATAGCAATGTACATGTCCTTTAATAACAGTTGAGTTCATTTACCATCGGTATATCTGTAGCTAATTCACTAGTTCCTTACTTACTATATTATGGTTAAAGTACAATACTTATTTATCTACATTATTTTACATATATACACATAAGTCATATATCCTATTCTTCTTTGAAATCCTGCAAACTTCTTACTCTTGTCTGCAAAAAGACTGGGATAAAAGATCTATGGGAATTCTTTTTTTAAAACCAATGAGAGGTTCTCTTTCCTTCCTTCCTTCCTTCCTTCCTTCCTTCCTTCCTTCCTTCCTTCCTGTCTTTTTCTTTCTTTCTTTCTTTCTTTCTTTCTTTCTTTCTTTCTTTCTTTCTTTCTTTCTTTCTTTCTTTCTTTCTTTCTTTCTTTCTTTCTTTCTTTCTTTCTTTCTTTTCTTCGTAGGGCTGTGTAAAGAGAGGACAAGCCAACTATCCTTCTCCAGGTGCTATTCTAGTTTACCGCTATGTTTCTGGCCATTGGTTCTTTCCTTTTTTTCCCCTGAAAATGATCTATTAAGTTGGGGAAGGGAGAAAGGCAAAATATCTAGAACACCTTTCAGGATGGAGTTGGACTAGAAAACTTCTAAGTTCCCTTCCAGCTTCATGATTTTATGTTTCTCTTTCTCCTTCTTCTCCTCTGACCAGGACGGTATAGGGACACCTGCCTTGAGCTAGAGGTTGGACTAGAAGACCTTCAGGGTCCCTTCCTTCCAGCCCTATGATTCTATGATTTAGCTGCTCCTCCTTCCCCTCCCGCTGCTTCTCCCCCTCTTCTGACCAGGATGGTGTAGAAGAGTCTCCTCCTTTGAGAAGTGGATTGGATTAAAAGACCTTCAAAGTCCCTTCCAACCCTATTATTCTATCCTCCTCTTTCTCCTTCCTCCTCCTCCTCCTCTTCTTCTTCCTCCTCCTCTTCTTCTTCCACTCCTCCTCCTCCTTCTCCTCTTCTTCTTCCTCCTCCTCTTCCTCCTCCTCCTCTTCCTCTTCCTCCTCCTCCTCCTCTTCCTCCTCCTTTTCTTCTTCCTCCTCCTCTTCTTCCTCCTCCTCTTCTTCCTCCTCCTCTTCCTCCTCCTCCTCCTCTTCTTCCTCCTCCTTTTCTTCTTCTTCCGTCGCTCCTTCGTTGCTTCCTCTCCTTCTCTTCTCCTCTTCCTCCCTCCTCTTCCTCTTCTTCCTCCTCCTTCTTCCTTCCTCCCTCCTCCTCCTCCTTCCTCCTCCCTCTTTTCCTTCTTCCTCCCTCCTCCTTCTTTCTCCTCTCTCTTCTTCCTCCTCCTCTTCTTCCTCCTCCTCTCTCGTCCTGCTCTTCTTCTTCTTCCTCCTCCTCCTCCTCCTCTTCTTCTTCCGCCTCCTCTCCTCCTCCTCCTCTTTCTTCTTCCTCCCCCTTCTTCGCTCCCCCGCTTCCTCCTCCTTCCTCCTTCTCCTCCTCCTCCTCTTCCTCCTCCTCTTCCGCCTTCTTCTTCCTCCTCCTCTTCCTCCTCCTCCTCTTCTCCTCCGTCCTCTTCTCCTCCTCCTCTTCTCCTCCTCCTTCCTCCCCGCTTCTCCTCCCCTCCTCCTTTCTTCTTCCTCCTCCTTCTTCCTTCCTCCTCCTCTTCTTCCTCCTTTCCTCCTCCTCTTCCTCCTCCTCCTCCTTCCTTCCTCCTCCTCTTCTTCCTCCGCCCTCTTCTTTTCCTTCCTCCTCTTCTTCTTCTCCTCCTCTTCTTCCTCCTCTTCTCCCCTCCTCCTCTTCTTCCCGCCTCCTCCTTCTTCTTCCTTCCTCCTCCTCCCTTCCTCCTTCTTTCCTCCTTCCTCTTCTCCTCCTCCTCTTCCCCTTCCTCCTCCTCTCCTCCTCCTCCTCCTCCTCCCTCCTCCTCTCCTCTTCTTCCTCCTCCTTCTTTTTCTTCCTCTACCTCCTCTCCTCTTCCTCCTCCTCTTCCTCTCTCTTCTCCCTCCTCCTCTTCTTCCTTCTCCTCTTCTTCCTCATCCTTCCTCCTCTTCTTCGTTCCTCCTCCTTTTCTTTCTCCTCTCCTCCTCCTCTCTCTTCCTCCTCCTCCTTCTTCTTCCTCCTCCCTCTCCTCCTTCCTCCTCCTCTTCTCCTCTCCTCCTCCTCCTTTTCTTTCCTCCTCCTGCGCTCCTCCTCTCTCTCTCTTATTCTTCTCCTCCTTTCTTCTTCCACTCCTCCTCCTCCTTCTCCTCTCTTCTTCTTCCTCCTCCTCTTCCTCCTCCTCCTCTTCTTATTCCTCCTTTTCTTCTTCCTCCTCCTCCTCTTCTTCTTCTTCCTCTTCTTCCTCCTCCTCTTCTTCTTCCTCCTCCTCTTCCTCCTCCTCCTCCTCCTCCTCTTCTTCCTCCTCCTTCTCCTCCTCCTCTTCTTCCTCCTCCTCTTCTTCTTCTTCCACTCCTCCTCCTCTTCTTCCTCCTCCTCTTCTTCTTCCCCTTCCCCTTCTCCTTCTTCCTCTTCTTCTTCTTCCTCCTCCACTCACCAGAATGGTATAAGGCCTCCTGCCTTGAATAGACATTGGATTAGAAAATCTCGAAGTTCCCTTCCAGCTGTGTAATTCTATGGCCTTCTATTCTCCTCCTCTGGAGGTGACATGTCCCTCTGCCCACAAATGAAGCTTTAGATGATAGATGATAGATTAACAGAGTTGGAAGGACCTTGGATGTCATCTAATCCAACCCCCAACCCCACCCAAGAAGGAGACCCCGCACCATTTCTGAGGGGTCATGCAAGAAACACAGACCTTTGTCCTGTAGAATTGGCCCTCTGTCAACCTAGGGCTGGAAGGGAGCTTGGAGGTCAGCTAGCCCAATCCTCCCAGGATCCGTTCCTCCCACCCACCCATCCAACCACCGGGATCTTGTCTTCTGACGGAGACCCCTCTCACCAGTCATGAAAATGATCTTAGGGCGGGGCCGTCCGGGGTCAAAGGCGTCGTATTCTTGGATCAACCCCGTGGATTCAGTCATATCGGAATCGCTCTCGATGGAAAACTGGCTTTGCACGGAGGATCCATCCTGGTGGGAACTGAACGGTGCCGAAGCAGATCCTGCAAGAGCGACGGAAGAAGTCACAGCCTGGTTGGGGAACGGAAACTCATCAGAGAGGGGCGACAATGTGAAATGGACAGGACAAGACAATGGAACAAGACACAGTCCTACGACCATAATGGGGGAATCAGGATTTCCGTTGCTAAGCAAGGAAGCTGTTCAGTGAGCCAATCCAGGAGCTGGAGACTCCATAGATCTCAGAGGGAAGGACGCCTGGTAGAGTCATAGTTCTGCTCCCAGGATGTGATGACCCAAAGGGGCATGGCACAAAAGCAACAAAGCCACAAAAGTAGGCAAAGTCCCTTTAATATCTCCAACTTGGCCTCCAATGTCCAGTTATCATTGGCTGGAGAAAAAAACTCTCCCAAGAACAGTTTTTAAAGGGAAGAAATTCAATCCGAACCCGAAGTACATATAGATTATAAATAAAAAACCAACACAAACCACACTGCGGCAATGAACGAGACAGGGCAGGATAAGGAATGGCAGACTTCCAAAAGATAACGAAACAGGACGCCAGAACCCAGATAAGATGTGACAAACAAAGATAATGCACGCTTTGCTTCCAGAAAGGTGCTGTGCACAAATGCCCTTTTTAAATCCTGTTTTCCCAGCTGCAGCTAATCAAGGGAATCAGGGCCCTTTTCTCCCCCGTAACCCACATTGCTCCCTTCTCCATTCCTCCCTGTGTGTCTGAGGATGAAGTGAAAGTGGGCCTGGGTCTTCCTCTGAATGCCAGCTGGACTAAACCCTCCCCCAGTTTCCTCCACAGCCACCGGAGCCACACTCCCACTCCCTGTCAGCTGCTCGACCTCCCCCTCGGAATCAGACTCCAACAAGGGCATGACATAGGGATCTCAAAGGACCTCTTTCTCCATCCAGGAACTGGAGACCTCAAGAATCTCAGAGGGAGCAATGCCTGGTGGACATAGTCCTGGACTTAACACAGAGACCTTGTCAGGTAAATCTCGAAACCCTCCCCTTGTAGAATGGACATCCACCTGACTGGAAGATGGCGTTCTTGTTCAAGCCCCCAGTGGTAAGTTGAACGTCTTCTTGGCTGAGGAACGTGTCCCATTGGAGCTTCTCCAGATCCCCCATCGCCCGGACCTTCTTCAAGCATCCTTCAAGGTAACCAATGGGATCTTCAGGCCGGTGATACATCAGGCCTGTCAACATGCTCTGAAGGAGGAAGAAGGAAGGAAGGGAGAAGAAAGAAGGAAGAGGAGGAGGAGGAAGGAAGAAGAAAGAAGGAAGAAGAAGGGGAGGAGGAAGAAAGAAGGAAGGAAGAAGAGAAGGAGGAGGAGGAGGAAGGGGAGGAAAAAGAGGAGGAGAGGGAAGAGGAAGAAGGAAGGAAGAAGAGGAGGAAGGGGAAAGGAAAGGGAAGAAGAGGAAAAAGAAGAGGAGGAAGAGGAGGAAGTAGAAGAGGAGGAAGGGGAAGGGGAGGAAAAAAGGAGAAGAGGGGGAGGAGGAAGAAGGAAAAAGAAGGAAGAAGAGAAGGAGGAAGAAGAAGAAGGAGAATGGAAAAGGAAAGGAGGAGGAGGAATGGAGGAAAAAAGAAGGAAGAATAGAGGAAGGAAGAGGAGGAGGAAGAATGGAAGAAGAACGAAAGGAGGAGAAGTAGAATGAAAGAGCTGTTCTTTTCTTAAACGATCTTGTTCCTAACTTGCAGGTAGTCCTTGACTTATTACGACAATTGAGCCCAAAATTTCTGCCACTTAATGTTTATTTATGTTAATGTTAATATTATTAATGTTTATTAAGTGTGCTTTGCCCTACTTTACGGCCTTTTCTTGTTAAGTGAATCACCACAGTTAAAAGTCAGTGACATGGCTGTGAATCTGGATTTCCCCTTGGCTTTGCCCGTCCAGAAGGTCGGAACTGTCATAAATATGAACCAGTTTCCAAGCGCCTGCATTTTGATCCCGTGACCGAGGGGAATGCTGCAACGGTCGTAAGTGCGAATCGTGGTCCTCAGTCACTTTTTTTTTCAGCGCTGTTTGTAAGTCAAGGACTAAGTGGAGAAGCATTCACAATCAGGACTCCTGGGCTTTTGCCAAGAGAAACACTTGAGTTCGCCAACCCAATCAAGCCGCGGATAAATTTCCTGACAATTTCCTTTCTCAAGGGATGGGAGCTTCCTCATGTTGGGAGCCCAGAAGAATTCATTCTGGGGTTGAGCTTGCAAAGTTTTACTTTTAGGCAGGAAAAAAAAAATCAAGCACAAATTAAGCAAAACCTGGCTCAAGAAAACAGTCAATGGGAGAGGCACCTTGCAGTCCTAGTGAACAATTACTTGAATATGAGCCAGCCGTGTGCAGCTGCAGCCAAAAAAGCCAACACAATTCTAGGTTGTGTAAACAGAGGCATACAATCAAGATCATGTGAAATATTAGTACCGCTTTATAAAGCCTTAGTAAGGCCACACCTGGAATACTGCAAACAATTTTGGTCGCTGTAATACTAAAAATGATGTTGAGGCTTTGGAAAAAGTTCAAAGAAGAGCAATTATTGCTGATTAAAGGCCTGGAGACTAAAACATAGGAAGAAGAGTTGCAGGATTTGGGTTTGGCCAGTCTAGAGAAAAGAAGGACTAGAGGGGACATGAGAAGAGTATTCCAGTATTTGAGGGGCTGCCACAAAGAGGAGGGGTCAATTTATTCTCCAAAGCACCAGAAGGCCAGACAAGAAACAATGGAAACTAATCAAAGAGAGAAACAATTTGGAGTTAAGGAGAAACTTCCTAACAGTGAAGACAATTAACCAGCGGAACTGCTTGCCTTCAGAAGTTGTGGGTGCTTCATCACTGGAGGTTTTTAAGAAGAGACTGGACAGCCATAGTATAGGTTCTCCTGCTTGAGCAGGGGGCTGGACTAGAAGACCTCCAAGGTCCCTTCCAGCTCATTCATTCTATTCTATTCTAAATCTTACCCCCACATGGGTGGAAAGCACATTTCCCATTCATCCTTTTCCAAACCCAACATGCCGTTCTCAGAAGCACTCCTTCCTTGGTGTTGTTTCTCTGTGTCGTATAATATATATGAATGTATGCATAATTTTATATTTATTTATTTTGTCATATTTATGTAGTGTATATTGGAGGTGGAAACCCTTTTTTTTGCAGTGAAATGTCATTTTAATGTATGCCAATTAATGTACATTCAAAGTGACAATAAAGTTATTCTAAGTCTAGAGGTGCTTAAATTGGTGCTTCTCTTTTATTCTGAAGTAGATCGAGTGCATTCAGAATTGCTTTCTTTTTTACCTATTTGGGGAATATAGATAGATTAACAGAGTTGGAAGAGACCTTGAAGATCATCTAGTCCAACCCCCCTGCCCAAGCAGGAAACCCTACAACCTAGACCATTTCTGACAAGTGGCAGTCCAATCCCTTATCTTTGTGTCTATAAGGAAAGCGGTGTTAATTGGGGGTTTTAAATGCAAATTTTAGCCTAGTGTTTTTCAGTCTCTGACTTTAAGACCAGTGGACTTCAATTCCCAGAAACCCCCAGCCAGGGAGTTAGGGAATTCTGGGAGTTGAAGTCCACTGTTCTTAAAAGTCACTGAGATTGAAAAACATGATTCTCACACCCTTTTGTTAAAGTTTTATTTTATTTATTTCTTTGTTTGTCAAGAGCTTACAATATAACAGAAACAAGTACAAACATAAGTTTAAATGCAAGAAATAGGAACTAATAATTGGGGACAATAGGACAGGGATGATAGGCACGATTGTGCACTTATGCATTTATATTAAGTTCTCGGAAGAGACACTTGCAAAACCATTCGTCCAGAATTAGCCATGGAGACGTGTGTGGCGTTGTGATGCTGCTATGTACAAAACACACCCTTGTTATTTAGCTTTCTCTGCAGAATTATGCGAGGAGAATGAGACGTTGATCCAAACAAGGCAATCCACAAACTGAATTTAGCCAGCTCTTATTTTTTAATAGCCCAGAATGCTTCGGGGTTTAGCATCACTCTGATGCATTGTGGGAAAATCCGATGGGGAAGCCATCTGGCCTTAATTCACTGGCCTTCGCTGGTTGCCATTATTTCTTGCATTTAATTCTATCTTTTTTCCCCTCCCAGGAGTTTAATGCAGTCTATCTGGAAGTTTCCTCTTCATTTTGACTCGACAACAATCCTGTGAGGTAGGCCGGGCTGCAAAAAGTTCCCCCATAGGTTTGCCGCCTTGAGTTATTTGTAAAAATAATAAAAGTAGGACAAACATAAAAAAATAAATTAAAAGCTGTAAGTTGGGATAGCTGATTAAGAGAGCATGCCTATGTGAGAAAGTTATATCTGTAAATATTAGCGGTAGATGGAATGTATATATTAACGGAAGACTTGCTTTCCAGCCTGGATTATACATTTATGGTGGGGCCATTTTACTGCATTTCTCTGCTGTGTAACTTATTCTCATGTTTTGTTTTTCTTGTTCTTTGGATTGTTTATTCAACCAGCCCGTCTTGAAAGATGGGCCAGTAAAAGCTATAAAGAAACAACATCAAAATGTTAGGAAGAGGCTGTCTATCTTTCCATAGGATGTCACAAGAGCCCCCCACAGGCAGCCTGTCTCAAATTTTGGAATTAGGGGATGGAGAGCCAACTATGCATTTTTAACCCTACCTGCCTCACTCCTGGGGATTAGATTAGATTAAGAGAGTTGGAAGGAACCTTGTAGGTCATCTAGTCCACCCCCCCTTCGCCCAAGCAGGAGATCCTACGCCATTTCTGACAAATGACAGTCCAATCTCTTCTTGAAAGTCTCAAGTGATGAAGCTCCCACAAATTTTGAAGGCAAAGTGCTATTCAGCAAGGTTAAAAAAATAAATAAAAAGGAGAAGGTTCAAGGAAAGCTAAGATAGCACCTCACAGCCGCTGGAGGTTCTCCAGTGAGGGAGGGGAAAAGGGAAGAGCAAAGTGGAATGCATGAGGAACAAGGACTGTCATCTTCCCCAGTCCAGCGCCCGTCTGGTTGCAAACATATGCCAATTATTCCATGCCAGCTGATGAGTTTTGACTCATGCTGGGCATTCATTTCATCCATGGCATTAGCCACCCAGCCTGGTTTGCAGAACAGGGGGTGAAGCCCCACCCCCAAAGAGGACCCCAGAGAGGCCTTAATGCAATGGCGTAGTGGGGATTCCAGTTTTTCGGGCCCCCCCCCAGGTTTGGGATGGCGCCCCCTCCCTCCAACTAAAGCGCGCGGCCTGACGACGGAAAAACACCCTGGGTTCTGCTTGGATTGGCAGCCAAACGTCTCCGGAGCCGTCTGGGCAACTTTCCAGAGTCTCACAAGCGTGTGTCTGTCTGTCTGTCTGTCTGTGTTTGTGCCCAATCTTCCCTCCCGTTGTAGCAGCGCTCCCGTCGCCACTTCACTTAGTAGGGATTGGCACCCACGAATAAGCCTTGCCCATCCCGAAATGCCAGCCCCGAGCGCGCTCTGCTTATGCTCAGAAACCCTCTGCCCTCCTTTCCTGGGGATCTTGGCGAGACTAGCTCCCACCCGCCCCCCCGCGATCTTCCTGGCGTCCTGCGCAAAGTTTGGACATCCCCAAACCGGCACCTTTGCGCTCTGGACCGATTGCAGGCTGCGCCCCGGGGCGCTTTGTGCATGCTCAGAGGCGACCCCAGGCGCCCGAGAGGAGGGGCTTGCTTGCCTCGGCACCCCAGGACCTACCTCGAAGAGCCGCGGGATCTCCCGACGGGAGATGTAGTCGCCAGCCTCGGCTGAGTCGCTCATCGCCCTTGCTGGGACGCTCGCCCTGCCCTTCCCTTCCCTTCCTTTACTCGTCCAGCCCTGTTCTGGCAGCCGTTCTCGGCTCGGGGCGGGGAACGGGGGCGGGAGGTCAAGCCAAGGACTGCCCACATGTGGCTGGGTGGAAAGAGCGTCTCTGAGCCTGTGCAGATGGCTGTCCAAAGCTGGCAGGAGCTGGGCGCGCAAGCAAGAGGCCAGCTTGTTTTTAAGGCTCTTTAAAAACTTCCCCAACTCACTCTCTCTCTCTTTTCCTTTATCTTTTCCTTCTCTTTCCTTCCCTCTTTCTTTCCCTCGTTCGTTCGTTCCTTCCCTCCCCCCTTCTGTATATCTTTGTCTTTTTTCTTTAATTTTTCGTCCGTTCATCTTTGTTTCTCTCTCCTCCTCCCACCTCTCCCCGTTTCTCTCTCTGCGTCTCTCTCCCCCTCCCTCCCTCCCTCCCCTTTCTCTCTCCTCGCTCTTTTCCTTTCCCTTCCTTCTGTCTCCTCTCTCTTTCTTTATCTTTCTTTTTTATTTATTTATTTATTTATTTTTATTTGTCAATTGTTCACAAGATAATAGGTATAAGTAAAAACATACTTATGAATACATGGATACATATAAGAATATATATATATATATATAAAACATTAGGACAGGGAAGGTAGGCATGTTGGTGCGCTTATGCACGCCCCCTACAGACCTCTTAGGAAAGGGGTGAGGTCAATAGTAGACAGTCTAAGGTTAAAGTTTTTGGGGTTTGGGGAAGAAACCACAGAATCAGGTAGAGTATTCCAGACATTGACCACTCTGTTGCTGAAGTCGTATTTCCTGCAATCAAGTTTGGTGCGATTAACCTTGAGTTTGTAACTATTGTTTGCTCTTGTGTTGTTATGGCTGAAGCTGAAGTATTCATTGACAGGTAGGACATTGCAATGTATGATTTTATATACTATACTTAGATCAGACCGAAGGCAGCGTAATTCTAGATTTTCTAGGTCTAGAATTTCAACTGTGGTGGCATAAGGTATTCTGCAACAAGTAGAGGAGTGGAGAACCCTTCTTGTGAAATATTTCTGGACTTTCTCAACTGTGTTAATATCAGATACGTAATGTGGTTTCCAGACTGATGAGCTGTGTTCGAGTATTGGTCTAGCAAATGTTTTGTATGCTGTAGTTATTAGTTTAATATTACCAGAGAAAAAGCTACGTAAAATTAGGTTAACAACTCTTAATGCCTTTTTGGCTATGTAGTTACAGTGGGTTCTAGCACTTAGGTCATTTGAGATGAGTACTCCAAGATCCTTGACAGAGTTTGGATCATCAACAAGGTATTGACTATTCAACCTATATTTTATTTTCTGATTTTTTTTGCCAATATGTAGGACAGAGCATTTATTTTTTGAGATTTGAAGTTGTCATTTGTTTGACCATTTGATACATAGTCAAGGTCTTTTTGAAGGGTAGCAGTATTGTCTGTGGTGTTGAATAGCTTTACGTCATCAGCAAAGAGAACGCAGTTGCTCTTGATATGATCACAGAGGTCATTTATGTAGAGTATGAAAAGAGAACACTGCCTTGGGGGACACCACTGTTGACAGGTACAGAATTTGATAGGACGTTCCCAATTTTGACCATTTGTTGTCTGTTTGACAGGAATGCTTCTATCCAGTTATGCAGGTGTCCAGAGATACCGTAAGATTTAAGTTTTAAGAGTAGTTTGTCGTGTACCACTGAATCAAAGACTTTACATAAGTCTATGTAGATTGCGTCTATTGCTTTGCCCTGATTGTAGTCCATATGTTTTTGCAATGTAAGAGTTGCAGATTACATGATAATTTTTTCCTAAAACCAAATTGTTTATTAGAGAGTAGGTTGTTTGTTTCTAAGTGGAGGATGATAGATTGGTTAATAATTGATTCCATGACTTTACAGGTGATGCAGCATAAAGAGATTGGTCTGTAATTTTCAACTAGGCTGGGGTCTCCCTTTTTGAAGATGGGGATGACCGTGGCTTGTGACATCGTTTGGCAAGGAGCTAGTCCTGAAAGCTTTTTCAAAGATTATGCTTAGAGGTTCTGCTATGGCAGTGGATAGCTTTTTTAAGAAGTATACACATATTCCATCCGGTCCAATAGATAGAGATGGTTTTAGATTGTGTACTGCTTTTTCAACAATGTCTTCTGTAAAATCGGTATGTATTAGATCATTGTAGTTGTCTCTGGTTAGACTAGGAAATATTGGGCATGATCCATTGCTGTTTATAAATACTGAGCCAAAGAATGTGTTAAAGAGGTTGGCTTTAATAGTGTCATCGTTGCAGTCTTTACCATTAGGTTCTTTCAGGGGTGGGATGGACCTCGAGTCTTTTAGTTTGTTGTTTACAAAATTGTAGAAAGCGTGGGTGGAATTGGTGCGTAGAAGGTTTTTTTCTTGTATAATGTGATAATTGGTGCATTCAGTTTTTATCTGGTGGCATAAATTTTTGTATTGGCTTTTGAAGTTGGCAACGTGACCAGATTTTCCGCCAAAGTGATTTCTTTTTGGATTGAAGCTTCCTTATTGTTTTGGGTAATTTGTTTTTTCTGGTTTTGGGAGTTGTTATTGGTACATATAGTTTGATGACTCTTTTGACTTCAAGTAAAAATGTATTGTAATAGTCTTCTACAGTATTGCATCCAGAGAATAGAAACTGCCAATCAAGGGATGAGAGATCATTGTTTATAAAATCATAGTTGCCTTTTTTGAAGTTATAATTGGGGATTCCGTCATTGTGATGATTTTTGTGTGATCGTATGTTGAGACAAAAGTCAATCATGTTGTGGTCACTGTTGGAAAAGAGTTCTTTAATTTGTATTCTGTAAATTGAATTCAAACTATTGCAGAAGATGAGATCGAGGCAGTTGTTAAGTCTAGTGTTGTTGGTTACTAGTTGTTCTAGTCCCAGATTTGTTACTGCATTGTAGAAGGTTGCATGTGTGGGTTCAGTTGTACATTTGTTAAAGGTCCAGTTAATATGAGGTAGATTGAAGTCACCAAGAAAAGATAAAAGCGTATGGGCAGGATGCTGCCCATGTTAGTAGTGTATTTAGCTTGTTTGCATGTTCGATGTCATAATCAAGGGCTCTGTAACATAATAAGAACCGAAATGTGATATTTAAGGACAGTTCACAGATGATGGTCTCAGGAATAGCAAGCTCCTGGGTAACTTGGATGCTTTTTAGATGTAGGGACTTTTTATAGAAGATAGCAACATCACCTTCTCTATGGATTTCATGATCTGATCGGTAAACATGATGGTCTCTTACTGTGGTAATGGAGTCAGGGAGAGATGCATTGAGCCATGTTTCACAGACAAATATAATGTCGAATTTAGCCGTATTTAGTAAGAGGAGAAATTCCGGTATTTTATTTACAAGGCTTCTTGCATTGAGTAGCTTGCATTTAAGGCCAGTTGTGGTTGGAATAGAGGTAGTTAGGGGCGTGCATGCCTAGTTTTGAGTGAGGTTGGATTGGGTGGGGTGGGGTTGGATGCAGAGTTGTGGGTTGTGTGACTTTCTTTTGATGTAATCAGCTCTGTAGTCAATATACAGGTCCTTTTCTCCATTGTCTAGACAGTTTTTAAGTTCTGCGCGGAGTTCACGGGAGCGGATTCTTTGCAGTATGGATAAGTCTGGTCTTGAGTGAAGTTTTTTCTCTTTTCCTTCCCCTCCCTTTTCTTTCTCTTTTCTTTCTTTCTCTTTTATTTTCCCTTCCTTCCTTCTCTTTCTCTTTTCCTTAGTTCTTAGTTATTTCCCTTTCCTTCCTTTCTCTCTCTCTCTTCTCTCTTTCCTTTATCTTTCTTTTTTCCTTCCCCTCCCTCCCTCCCTTCCTTCTCTCCCTCCCTCCCTCCCTCGTGTATGAGCTACAGCCTGCCACCACTCTCCTCCTCAGGCTCCTCTGATAACACCTCCCATCATCCCCAGCCTGAGGCTCTTTCTTCCAACGACACCAGAGGTGGTATTCAGCAGGTTCTGACCAGTTCTGGAGAACCAGTGGTGGAAATTTTTCAGTAGTTCGGAGAACCGGCAAACACCATCTCTGACTAGAGATTTTACACTATCCTTCCCCTGCCACGCCCACCAAGCCGTGCCCACAGACCCGGTAGTAAAAAAAATCAAATCCCACCACTGAACGACACCCTCCCCAAACTCCAACTAGCTAGCAAGAGCCGCCTTTTCCTTCAAAAAACAACAGAAAAATCACACCGATATTCTTTTCCATTTTTGGTTTTTTTTTTGGTTTTTAGAAAGGCCCTCCAAGCCTGGGAAGACCCCCCTGGATGAGCCTCTGGGCCCCCACTTCCTCCCACATGGCTTAGCCTCGTCTGCAGAGGCTCCTTGCCCCGCTGAAGAACGGGCTATGGACACTATATCCTCTCCTCCCTTCCTCTTTTTGAGGAAGAATTTTGACTGTTTTCCAGGCCATGTTGCTGGAAACAGCCTGGTGTTGTGCAAAGCCTGGACAGCCGGCGTAGTTCCCAACGACATTTATGGGAAATGCACAGCCTCTCAGTAAGTGGAGAGTCTCGATCCAAAAATGATTGACATCCAAGGCTGGCGTCCAAATTCTCCCTCATCTTGCAACCCAACAGGACAGACACAGACTTCAGAGAGTAATTAGGACCGCAGAAAAAAAACAATGGCTACCAACCTGCCTTCCCTGGAGGACCCATCTACTGCACAAGTCCAAAAAGAGGGCTGTGAAAATATCTACAGACCCTTCTCATTCCGGACATAAACTGCTTCAACTCCTTCCCTCAAAAGGACACTATAGAGAACTGCGCACCAGAACAACTAGACACAAGGACAGTTTTTTCCCGAAAGCCATCACTCTGCTAAACAACTAATTCCGACAACACTGTCCAGCTATTTACTAAGTCTGCATTACTATTACTATTAATCCTCCCATCCTTCCTATCACCCATCTCCTCCCACTTATGACTGTATGACTGTAACCTTTTTGCTTGTATCCTATTTATATTGGCTGTTTCCTAGTATGATTTGATTGCTTATTGTACCCTATGACTATTTTAAGTGTTGTACCTGATGATTCTTGACTGTTGACGAATGGATCTTTTCTTTTCTGTGTACTGAATTTGCATCAAAGACAAATTCCTTATGTGCCCAATCACACTTGGCCAATAAAGAATTCATTCATTCATTCATCCATCCATCTATCCATCCGTTTTGTTCAAGTGATATCATTTAGGAAAAGTTGGTGGTTGCTGAGCCCCCTTCTCCTCTTCAGAATCCTGGAGTTTGGAGACTATCCGTTGGTGGTTCTCTTCTCCCACCCTTTGTGTTCCCACAAGGGGATTAGCATCACGGCTCAACCCCCAATAAGGACCAGGAGAGCATCACCGCGCATAGCCAAATGCTACCATAGCAACTGTGGTGCTGTCTGATGTCTTTCTTGCAGGCTGAGTGGGGCTGACGTGGCGAGGCAGAACTTGGTTTGTTCATAATGCTGATTTTTTTTTCTCAGCCTTGGCTGCTTTAAAAGGTGTGGGCTTCAGTTCCCAGAATTCTTCAGCCAGGGGGATTCTGGGAACTGAAGTCCCCTCTCTCCCTCCCTCGTACTTCTTTCCTTTTCCTTCATTATATTCTCTCTTTTCCATTTCAATATTAAGTGTAATTCTTTGCTCTTTCTCATTCCTTCTTTCCTTCAGTCCAATACTTTTTTCTTCATTATATTCTCTTTTCCATTTCAATATTAAGTGTAAATTCTGTTCCTTTCTCCTCCCTTCCTTTCTTCTTTCAATCCTTCCGATACTTTTTTCCTAATACTAAGTGTAATTCTTTGTTCCTTCTCCTTCCTTTCTTCCAATACTTTTTTCCTTCATTATATTATTTTCCATTTCAATATTAAATGTAATTCTTTGTTCCCTTTCCTTCCTTCTTTCCCTTCTTTCCTTTTCCTTCATTATATTCTTTTCCGTTTCAATATTAAGTGTGATTCTTTGTTCCCTTTCTTCCCTTCTCTTCTTTCCCTTCATTATATTATCTTTTCCGTTTCAATATTAAGTGTCTTTGTTCCTTCTCTCTCTCTTCCCTTCCTTCCTTCCCTCCCTCCCTTCTTTCCTGTTCCTTCATTATATTATCTTTTCCGTTTCAATATTAAGTATAATTCTTTGTTCCCTTTCCTTCCTTCCCTTCTTTTCCTTCATTATATTATCTTTTCCGTTTCAATATTAAGTATCTTTTTTCCTTCTTTCTCTCCTTCCTTTCTTCCTTCCTTCCTTCCTCCTTCCTTCCTTCCCTTCCCTATGTTTTCTTCATTCTTTCTTTCCTCTTTCCCTGCTCTTTCCCCCCCTCTTCTCTTCTAAGTTTAGGTTGGATTCATCTGTATGACGGTCATCAAACTTCTGCAATTGAAAAAAAATCCATTTTTAAGAAGAAGAAAAAAAGGAAGACCATTTTGGTCAAGTCAACGTTTAATAAAAGTTTCATCTTTTAAGATTCATCAAACGCATCCAAATGCAACCTTAACAGTTAAGAATGTCCCCGGCCGATAAAATGTTCAACTGTCTCAGAATGAACAAAGAGGCAACAGTGCAAAATCCCAAGAAAAACCTCCTCACCGCCATTGCTTTGGTACCAAATTTTTGAGGAAGGGGGCTCCAGAGAGGAGGAGATGGGCGAAGCATCTCTTGTGTTCCAGCTGGAGATAATGGGCCTTGCAACCCGACAGGTGGAAAATGAACTGAGAAAGAAGGATGGAGGGCCGGGTGTTGCAAGAGAGGAAGAGACCCCTGGGTTTCGGAGTCGTGAAGGGCAATACTTTTTATTTGAATTTTGCCAACTGAGGTTTTGTAGGAATGGTGAGGTCTTTGGGAGAGTCGGCAAATTTGGAAGCCAGGGTTTTTCTGCCAGGCTGAATCAGCTGCCTTGGTGCTTGGGTACCGGGCACCCATCATGGAGCAGAAAAAAAAAAATTAAGATCTATCAATTTGGGGAACCCCTTTCCTGGATAAGGAAAGGTAAGGGGGTTCTTCGCTGGCCAGAAGCAGGTATGAATTGCCTTCAGAAAGGTTTGAGGCTTCCTTTCCTGAGCCCAGATGGATTGGATGACCACTGGAGGGCCATCTCTTCCCTTCCCTGTTCTTTTTTTTTTTTTAATTTTGATTTTTAAAATCTTTTCAGAATAGGAAAAGAAAAAAACAGCACACGCACACCCATTTTGCTTTCCTCAATGCTCCAAGATTACAACTCCCATCCTCCCCAGCAGAGGGACAAGCACCGAGGGAGGTTTTACCCAGTTGACCTCTCTCTAAAAGACCCCCACATTTTTGGAAGGACTAAAGAAATTGAGTGAGAGGGGGAAGAGGTGACTAAAAAGATGGGGAGCCTCCCTCCCTCAACTATCATCTTCTCAGATCATGAGCGAGTTGGCTAGGGATAATGGGAGTTAGAGTCCATAGTTCAGGAGGGCTCCCCCACTAGGATCAAGCCCCTAAAGGTGAACAAGGTAGCAAAGCAGAACCAGAGAGAGCGAGGGGGAAATCTCTCTTGAAGAACTTACCAACCATTAAAGCATCCAACTAGAAGCACCTTGATGGCCTTCCATCCAACTGTGAGTACTGGACTTCTAATTTCCCACAATGCCCCAAGGCGCTCCTCTAGGGCATGATGGGAAATAACACAGCAGACCAGGAACCAGAGAGAGAGAGAGGGAGGGAGGGAGAAAAATCTCTCTTGGAGAGCTTAATAATGAGCTGCACCTAGAAGTAACCTTGCAAAGGTTTGAGATGGACTTCCATCCATCTGTGAGCTCCATGTTGGATTTCTAATTTCCCACAATGCCCCAAGGCACTCCTCTATGGTATGATGGGAAATTTAACATAGCAATCCAGGAACCAGAGAGAGGGGAAAAATCTTTTTTGGAGAACTTACCAACCACCAAGCATCCAACTAGAATTTCGAAGGCCTTCCATCCAACTGTGAGCTCTTCGTCGGACTTCTAGTTTCCCATAATGCCCCAGGGTGCTTCTCTATGGCATGATGGGAAACTTAATACTCAGCAGTCCAGTAATCAGAGAGAGATGGAGGGAGAAATTTTTCCTGGAGAGCTTAATAATGAGCTGCATCTAGAAGTAACCTTGTAAAGGGTTGAGATGGATTTCCATCCAACTGTGTGCTCATCAGACTTCTAATTTGCCCAAGGTGCTTCTCTATGGCAATCCAGCAATCAGAGAGAGAGAGAGGGAGAAAAATCTCTCTTGGAGCACTTAATAATGAGTTATATCTAGAAGTAACCTTGCAAGGGTTGAGATGGCCTTCCATCCAGCTGTGAGCTCACCGGACTTCTAGTTTCCCACAATGCCCCAGGGTGCTTCTCTATGGCATGATGGGAAACTTAATACTCAGCAGTCCAGGATCTGCTGGCCAGGCCCATTTAGGGTGTGGAGGGGGTCTGCAGGATCCTGGTTTTGGCATTTGTGGGGGGGTCTCCTCATTGCCCTATTCCCACTCGGGGTGCGAGAAAGTGATGTTGTAGAGGTTAGCCCATCTGCCGAAAACCCGTTTCTCAGTGATGAACCGGTGATGATTCCCTTTGTGGCTGCGCTCGTTGTGGATGTAAGTAGTGCATTCGTCTGGTCCTTTGGGTTCGTAGTAGTGGTAGGGTAGCCGGTGGGGAGGGGTCTTACTGCCAGGAGGAAAAAAGCCAGGTGAGGTCAAGAAATTGGGCCCCATGCACCCCCAGCCTTGCAAAGCAGGCGAGGGGCTACTTACGTGCAGTAGCTGGGAGGCACCATCCCATAAACGTGGAGTTTGTCGCACAATTCCACCGCAATCACCATGGTAAACCATCCGGTGCTCAGCCAGGATCGGGAAGTCTGCCTGGGGAGGGCAGAGGACAACAGAAAAAGAAAGGAAATGCTTTTGAGATTTCCAGCAGAAAAAGAAAGAAAATACTTTATACTTTTGAAATTTCCAGCCGACAAAAAAATAAAACAGCTTTGAAATTTCCAGCTGAAAAAGAAAATACTTTTGAAGTTTCCATCAGAAAAAGAAAGAAAATACTTTTGAGATTTCCAGCAGAAAAAGAAAGAGTTTCTGAAATTTCCAGCAGAAAAAGAAAATAGTTTTGAAATTTCCAGCAGAAAAAGAAAGAAAATGTTTTTGAAATGTCCTTTTGGGTCGTGCAACGGCAGAAGAATGAAATGCAAGGGCTTTCGCCAATGCGCAATGTGGCTAGTCGGTAGTTTAAGGATGTGTGGACTACACCTCCCAGAATTCCCCTGTGCTGGCTTAGAGACCATCCATCTGATCCTTGACTTACAACAGTGTGTTTAGTGACTGTTTGAAGTTACGACGGCACTGAAAAAGGGGACTTATGATGGTTTTTCACACTTACGAGGCAGCATCCCTGTGGTCACGTGATCAAAATTCAGAGGTTTGTCCTCTGACTCGTATTTATGACGGTGGCAGTGTCCCAGGGTCGTGTGATGTCCTTTTGCAACCTTCTGACTTAAATAGGGAAGTTTCCTGCAGTGATTCACTTAATAATTGTGGAAACCAAAGTGTCATGCCCCTCTTGGAATCTGATTCCGAAGGGGAGGATGAGTGTGGCTCCAGTGGCTGTGGAGAAAACTGGAGAAGGGCACAGTCCAGCTGGGCATTCAAAGGAAAACCCAGGCCCACCCCCTCTTCATCCTCAGGCACTCAGGGAGGAACATGGGTTGCGGGGGAGAAAAGGGCCCTGATTCCCTTCATTAGCTGCAGCTTGGAAAACAGCATACAAAGGGTGTTTGCACACAGAACCTTGCTGTGTTAATTCACAAGAAGGTTTTTTTGTGACCAGGAGTCTTGCTTCTGCTAAGGCTGGGTCAGAACATGTCAGAACAGAGCTTAGTAACAAGGTCAGCCAATGAGAGCTGAATTGAGGGCTGAAACTTAAAGAGAGAATCTGGGCATGGTTTATCTCTGTTCTGTGCTCAGCTCTAAAGTGAGAGAGAAACTAACTTGCTTGCCTGCTAAATTAAAGTTTCACTGATGTCTGTTTTCTGAGCTCTTGAGTTGCTGTTAAACTCTGAACCTGTAATATGTCTGCTTCTGTTTGAGTTGGCTCCATGTTGGAAAAATCTACAACTGGTATTGTAAAAATTTACTTTAAAGGTTTATAAAGAAGTTAAATGAAGCCTCAGCCATCTGTGTTTACTTTTCTGGCGCTGAATTTACGCTTCAACACTCTGAACAGAACATTATCTCTCTCTCTCTCTGACTGTCTTGAGGCAAGGAGTTCCACCGGTTCTCAGTTCGGGATGCAAAAAAAAACCCAAACCCCTGCCTTCCTCCCATCCTAATAGACTCACCTGTCCTTTCCTGTCTCTTTCCGGAACAATTCGTCAAACTGTTGCATGCGCTTGGGAGAAACTGCGAAGGCCGTCATGTTGGGGAAACTGAGGCTGACCCGTTCGATGAGTTTGATGATACTCTTCTGCATCTTGAGTGGGGGCCCCCAGAAAATCAAGATGTTCTCGGGGGTCTTGCTGATGAATTCCTGTGGCCTCTTCAGGACCCGGAAGGCGCTGGAGTGAGCCACGACACGAAAAGTGGTCTTGTTCCCCACGTCCTCCGAGAAGCCCGTGGTGGGCGCGTCGTTCATGCGGATGGTGCATTCCGACTGGTCGATGGTTTTGCCCAGTTTGCTACCCAGGAGGTGACTGGAACTGGTGATGAGGGCACACTGGTTGCAGTGCTGAACCAAGGGCTGGGATAGAAAGCAAGTCGGTTGGAGCGAATGGGAGAAGGTGGTTTGGCTTAAGATGATCAGGGAGAAGGAGGGAGAAAGAGAAGAGAGATTGGGGAAAGGAGGAGGAAAAGGAGAAGAGGACGAAGATGAACAGGGGGAAGGAGGAGTTGAAGAAGAGGGGGGAGGGAGAAGGAGGAGGAGGAAGAGGAGAAGAGGAAGAGGAGAAGAGGAAAATGCAGAAGGAGGAGGAGGAGAAAAAGGAGTAGGAGGAAGAATTGGGGAAAGAGAAAAGGGAGGTAAGGAAGAAAGAAGACAGAGAAGGGGGAAGAGGAGGAATGGTGGGAAGATAGAAAGAGAAAGAGGAAATGAGGAGAAGGAGAAGAAAGAGGAATGGTAGAAAGGGAGGAAGAGGAGGAAGAGAAAAGGAGGAGATGGAGAAGGAGAAGATAGAGAAAGAGGAGTCGTGAAAAGGGAGAAGGAGGAGTTAAGGAAGAGGAGGAAGAGGAGGAGAAGAAGAAGGAGAAGATGGAGGGAAACGAGAAGGAGAAGAGAAGGAGAAAGAGAAGGAGGAGGAGAAGTAATTTGGCCTTTTGATCCCTTCAAAATCCAGATTTTGGAAGCCCCTTTCTGAAAACTACCCCGTAATACAAAACCCACCATCCTTGCCTGTGGAAACCCAGAACCTGGACAAATTCATCGAGTTTGCATCTTGACACACTTTGCACAGAAAATCCCTCTGTCTTTGCTAGATCCTGGGAAGCGCCTTAAAGCCAACCAGCCAGAGATGGCCCCTTGCCCACAATGGGGAAGGGGGACACCCCCCCCCCAGCCCCAAGAGGAGAGACCCCACCTACCCCAACCTCCCTCCCCCTTACCTTCCCTCCAGGAACAGGCAGGTATTCGCCTTTCACCCCCCACTTCTTGAGGCTGGAGGGCAGCGGGATCTTGGCCTGCAAAGCGGAGTAACGGAGGGCTTCGTTGCGGCTGTTGGAATTGTAAATGATCAGCAACATAAACAAGGCGAAGAGAATCACCAGGACGATGGCGTGTGGGCTCTGCGGGTGCGGACACAGAAGCAGGAACAACCCCCAAAAAAAAGAAAGGAAAGGAAAAGGAAAAGTCACCACCAGGTAACCCTTTGCAATTTTTATTTTGAATTTTGCGCGTTTATCCCTTCCCTTCTCTTTTTGCAATTTTTTAATTTTTATTTTTGTACGTTTTCCCCTCCGCTTCCTCTTTGCAATTTATTTATTTTGAATTTTGCAGGTTTTCCCCTCCGCTTCCTCTTTGCAATTTTTTTTGTATTTTGAAGGGACAAAATTCTGCTTTACGATGCAAGCCATCCTGTCTCCCTTTAGCCTCTTCCACCTTCCTCTCAGCCTGAGTGTTTTTTGTTTTTTTGGCAAACGCTGCTTGGCTTATAAATAAAACATTCTCCCTCTGGCGATGCAACCACACTTTGATGGTAAATCAATGGAAGGTTTGCATTTTTTAACAACAACAACAACAACAGGACAAAAAGTTTTCATCTTCGCCCTGTTGTTTCTTTCCAGAAGGGGTAAAAAAAAATAAAAAAATAAAAAGAGGAGGATGAAATTCACACAAAATTGATCAGCCCTTTCACCCCAAGACTTGGAGGGGGGAGGGAATCCTATAAGGAGGGTCTTTTTAAACCCCCAGTCTGTCCATTTCCCTGGACTACAAGACCCATAAAAAAAAAGACAGAATAACCCTCCTTTGCTGCCGTGCAGGCCGGAATCAGGCCTGCAAATTTTGCAAAGGTGCAAATATTAAAGAGAATGAATGCAGCAGGTCAAATTTTGCAGGAAAATGGACCTGTTTTTGTTCTGGGCAGATGGAAATTCCCTCCCCCCACTCTTTATATTCCGGGGGAGGGGGAGGGGGGGCTGCTAAAAATCTCACCTTCCAAGAAAGAATGGTGGGGGTTAGACTCCTTTGCCCCATTTTGGTCCTGGCAATGTATTTCAAGTTCATGGCTCTCTTCTCTCGTTTTGCATTTCGCTCTTGGCTCGTTCTCCTGCCCTCCCCCCCTCCTTCTCTATCCTTCCCCTTTCTGTCTCCCACTCCACAGGAGCTGGACTCCAATTCCCATCAGCCCCAGCCCTGGGAAGGATTGGCTATTAGGAATCTTCTGGGCCGGATTCAGAGGAAGGAAAAAAAGGGAGTTCACCCAACGGTTGAAACCTGAACTGTAGTGATTAGCTTAAACATCCTGGCCATAACAATAACAACCATATAATAAATAATATATTTTATTATTATTATTATTATTAATTTCCAGTCTCAATCGTCAGTCGTAAGTTTGGAGGACGACTTGTATCCTTAAGCCAGATGCATTTTTGCAAACGATGGCGATGGGAAGAAAAAGAAAAAAAAAAGGATTCTCCCCCCCCCTCCCCAGTTTGCAACCATTGTTTCCCATTTAAACCGCCCATACCAGGAACAGAGTGGAAGGATCTGAATACGTTCTCACATAAAACTCCTACCTGGTGGTTTTTCATTGTGCTATCCGAAGTTTAGGTGGAAATCCAGTCACTCTAATCTGAGCACCTGCATTAAAGTCACAAGAAGAACCTCTAGAAACAAGTCCTATACTATTAAAAGAATAGAAGATTACGGGAAAGGTAGCAGGGTTAAAATTACACAAAGAAAAAACAAAACATTGCAAAAATTTTTTTGGGGGGTTACCAGAGTCAGAAAGAAGACTATCTAACAATAGGTATGCAGGGTGGTAAAGTAAAACATTGTGAATCTTGCTAACTGCCATATGTTCTCGCTTAAAAAAGATAACTACGACAATTAACAGCGCAAATAAGCTAAAGACTTAAAAACTGGGCTAAATTCAGATATCGATATTTGGGACCATTGGCAATAGTAAAAATGAGTGTTTTACCAAATGTTGTACTATTTCAACGGTGCCGGTCAATTTAGAAAGGGAAGTTTTTTTGTAGAATTTAATACTCAATACTAATCATATGGCAAAATACAAAACCGAGGGTGAAATAGAAATTATTACAGGTGAGCTAGAAAAAAGAGGTTGGATTTGTGGCCTTCCAGATTTGAATTATATTTAATGGGGGCTGTAGCGAATTGGCTTAAGACTGGGTTAAATTAAAAATAGAAGGTTTATTAATATTGAAGGATTGATCTCCAAATTGGCTGGCCCGCTTTCGTGTGGGATTGAAAATCTAGCAACATTCATAATTTTTCCTAA